>JAOYSI010000014.1:1370722-1386616 GCA_025775065.1 Hiodon alosoides | reverse complement strand
TTGCGGGGGCCCTTGCCCCCCCCCCCCCCCCCCCCCCCCGCCCCCCCTGGGGGTGGGTCAATTGACTCTGAGTGGACAACCCCCTCGCTTGACCTGGCGGACATCTGACCCGTGACCGCGGGCGATAAGCAGAGGGGTGTGCTCTCCGGTCCACTAACAGCAGATAGCAGATAAGGAGGTCAACAGACAGTAATCTTAGCAGGAAAGCAGCCCCCTGAGAGCGGCGCGACCAAATTCAGCATGACACTGAAGCCAAGCGGGCCATGTCCGTCACGGTAAAGACAAATCAGTGATGACTCACTCCAGGGAGAAGAACAGCTTCTGTGAGTTTTCACGACCCAGAGAAACGGTATCAGAGTCCATTTTAATGACTACTTATGCCAAGATCTTTTAAGTCTACTACTTCTCTACACATATTCAATGGTCTGTTTAATGCAGAATTACAATCACCTCCATTTTTTATTCAACAGAGGAAATTTGATAAGCAATTAGTATGTTTTAAGATTTAAATGTAAAGATAGAAAATATTTCCACCATTAACAAAAAAATCTGACAAATAACTCCCAAAAAAACATACTTACTGGAAAAACTAAACATTCAATTGAGTTTTTGCAAAAGCTTAGGCAATTCTCTGGAATGATTGGCCCATTCTCATATATATCAAACGTTCTGTTGCACCGAGACCTGAACAATGTCAAGGGCGTGAACATTGAGCGTGCGTTAATTTAAGGCCTTGCCTTCAAGCATTCACCCTAATCTATAGAGGGAGCAGTCCATATACACGCGCATATCCATCTTTCCCTTCAATAAATCACTGCGATGGCATCAAAGGACGTGAAGTTCACTCTTCTCTATTTTCTTTTCACTATTCTCACAGTGGTTGAGCATCCTACCAACGAGAGCTTCATGTGGCGCCAAACAACATAGCAACGAAAACGTTTCGTTTGGTTTCGTTTGAACCACAAAACATGCTCCCTCGCCTCAGTATGGGAGCCTCTGTTGAATTCATACTGATTCCTGCGACTTGTTAGGACCTCAGTCCAGACTCGTGAAGCTGATTTTTTTTTCTTTAGATTCAGAGGTTTTTAAAATTTTTAAGTTTAAAAGCCCCTGTTGACCTGGTGACGAACGTTTCCTTCTTGATTGTGGATATCACTCCTCCTAACTCACCTTTCATTTTTGGATTTATGTTTGATTTAACCCACGTCAGCAATCCCCACCAATTGATATTACCGTCAATATACTCTGAAAGACCACTTTCTTGTGTGCGTATATACAGTACACACACACACACGCACACACACATATATATATCCATATATATATACATGAAGTGGTCGATTAAGTTTTGGCTACTCATGATATATTTATATATATAGCCAAAACTTCGTCTACACTGATCATGACCATTGCCCACCCCGTCTCCTGCATGGCATTGACAACTTGCCTTCGCTTTTTTTTTTAGATCAATACAAATCATCCAGACAAAGCATCAGTACAAAGCATCAGTACAAATCATCAGTACAAATTATCCGGATTAATCATCAGTACAAATCATCCGGACCAATCTCAATACAAATCATCAGTACAAATTATCCGGATAAATCATCAGAACAAATCATCCGGACAAATCATCAATACAAATCATACGGACAAATCATCAGTACAAATCATCAATACAAATCATCAATACAAATCCAAACTTTGCCGGACCACAGAGCGTGGCCTGCCTGAAAGCTACATCAGATGCTCCCAGGGGGCGGGGGCTTAGGGCGACACAGCTTGTCGATTAAGTGACATTTCTTTAGTGCGAGGGTTCCAACCCCACCTCCGCGCTCAGACAAACACAGCGCACACACACACACGCGTGTCTCCCCTTTCTTTGCTCGTCGCGTATTTGTCCACCATTGGATATTTCGTCCCAGAGAATACATGACTGACAGAAGTTATCATTACACAAAGCTGCAGATTCAATGATTTATGGCGAAATCCTGTCCAGTCCTGTGGAATTTTCCCAAAATAAGTTAGTGTAAACAGCTCGCGACAAAGAGGCACTCAGAGCAGCCTGGTATGCATAAACAGTTTGAACAGTGCGGCGCAGTGTAATCCCCCCCACCACCGCCGACTACAGGCCAGTCTGGAAATGTGGAGTCTCCCCTGGCAAAATAAGCCAGACTCCAATCCATCTTCCGTGGCAATAACACCCTTCTCAAACGGGTCCATTTTTGAGGGACTCGAAGCCTGGGCCCGTGGCGCGCGAGCTCTTTCGGTCGGTCCCAGCTTCTTGGGACCCCGGTGGGGGAGGGGGTGTTGAGCCGTTTCATTGGCCTGCCACAGTTAGCGATTCGCGTTCGATATTTTCCAGGTCGGGCTGTCTCCTGCACCCTGGACACACACGCAAGATCGGCTGCATTTCAGGCCCTTTTGCAGTTTTTCCCGTTTACACACCAGCGTTGCAGACACTTTGTTCATTAATTCAGTGCTATCTTTATAGAAATCCGATCCAGCCCCCATCTGAAGACAACCTTTTTCTTCTTTTCTAAATGACCCTGCTGCGGCAGTGTAAACAAACGACAGCTCGCCCTCCGATGCTCGGGGTGGGGGCGGGGTTTGGTGAGAAGATGAGCGGTCGTCACGCTCCGCGACAACAAAGCTTCAGACAGGCGATGTCATGCGCCTTACCTCACCGTCCATCCATCACTGGTACCGGAGTCTGTGTGTCTGACTGGCTCGCTCTCACTTTTGTGACCGGTGAAGGTACCCCTCCCCGATGACTTCCCCTCCAGCCTCCGGCCTCCGGCCTCCTGCGTCTTGCTGGGTTTAAAAAACACCGGAACCCACCCACCAGAAATCAGTGGGCTGGAGAAACGGCGGGGGGTGCCCCCTTGCTTCAGAGACCTCTCCGGTGAACGCGGCGACAGAGTTCTTTAAACCGGAAAGGGGTGAGCCGTGGTGTCCGATGGAGAAATAGGGAAAGAGGTGACACAGGAGAGAACGTAAGGGAGGGTTAGGGTTGGGCGAACTGATGCAGCAAGTGACTTTGAGACACAATATTAATATTGTGTAATATTGTATAATCACCGCTCCGTGGGTTATTCTCACCGTGCTGGACTCATACATGGTGCCTGCATGCTGTTAGTGCTCCCGGGTAGTATTCAGAGTGCTGAAGTGTGCAAAGCACTGTTTTGTTTGTTTCATCGTCTGATCGTTCGATGTGTCGTTCGATTACCCAGCTCCCGTGGAGCATTTGAGGTGTACAACTCTTTATTTTTCTGTCACCTCTCTATTCCCTGCGCCATGGGCCTCTGCGTAGAAAAGACGAAAATCGACGTGACGTAAACCGAAAAGACAGAACCGAGTAGCTGAGGCAGGAAGTGGTCACCCCGTCCGCCGCTCTTTCTACCGGCTCATTGCATGAGAGTCGCTTGTTTGGGATTCTCGCACAGATGCACGTGGAAATGGGGGACGCTCGCGTGGCGTCACAAAGAGGCGTCGTCCCCTGGTGTAAGCAAGCATGCATCGGATCATTTCAAGCAGTCTCTGTTTGGGGTTGTGGTCAAGCCTTTTGATAGTGTTATGGAACCCTCCAGAGACCAACCTCCTTTGCAGTCCCCAGCACTCATTTCCTGCTGGACCCCTGGTTTATGGAAAACGCGTGATCATATTCTGAGAAACCACTTTGGTTATATTATAATAATGTATTTGGTTAACTGAACTATTTCACAATTTACCCCTTTATCAAGCTGGATGTCAGCTAAGCCAGTTCAGGCTGCTTGCTTTAGGCTGTGCCCCCATATCCTAAATCCACTTACAAAGGTACACTTTAATGGGTAAATTTGAGACTTTTCACTCACTTATTATCAATTAGGGCTGGGTGCAGGGTTTAACACTAGAGTGGTCAGTTTCTTCTGTGTTCCTAGAGGGGAGGGGAACACTATTGAGGGTGAGGCAGCCTTTGGAAAAAATAGCGTTGTACAGCTAGTGAAAGTTTGAGAAATTTGTGTTTGATTTATTATTTGAAATTAAATGGAGAAAACGGAAAAACGCTCCTTCGAGTGTCTCTGATTTTTGAGAGAGAATCTCCCCCACAAGGAGCACAGTATTTTAAAGGCACTGCTTTCGACGTTCAGGGTCTGTAGCTCCAGTACCTTCAGCCTGTGGTCCCGCCAGTGTCCAATCATCCTGCCCGGAGGAGTTTCCTTTCGCTCTTTGACCGAAGCAGACCGTCACAGCTCGCGATTAAACGGGCAATGTTCCGTACTCTGACCTTTGCACAGAGGCGAAAAGGACACACCAGGAGCCCCGTATCAGTTTCCAAAAGGGCATGGATCTTGAGGAACGAGACAGGGAGACGGGGGACGGGGGTGTCACTGTCTTGAAGGAACCACATGCAATGATTTAAAACGATTTCCGGGGTCCAGGTAAAGCTTTAAAGGTGAGCACTTTGGAGGAAGTCCTGATGGTTGGGAGCATTTCAGCAGATTTGCGATGTCTCAGGATCAAGGTAATATGCATTTGTTTAACTCCAGTCAATCTCAAGTCATGCTTGATACCAGGATTCCTGACCTGAGGAGGGAATAGTTTGGAACAAAAAAACCAATAAAAATTAGCTCAAAGATTGGCTACTGGACATGTGGGACTCACAACATCTGGATTTCACAGGCAAGTACTGTGGCTTCCATTGGCCCTGGAGGCAGGAAGCTTTTCTTGTAGGCAAGCTTGTATTGATAACCACACGCAGGATTTGCAGTCGCCAATCCATCCGACACACAAGCTTTTGGACAGCTGAAGGAAATCTAAACTTGAGGAGAAAATGTGCGCGGACGCAGGATTCAAAGTCAGGACCATTAGTGTTTTAACATTGTGTGTCAGTGTCTGTATCACATCTATTTCAGTGGAAACAAACGTAGCGTAGTGCTTGCATACATGACGATCAGGGAACAAACGGCTCTTTTCCATCGCTGACAAATATTTTGAAATGCACCGTGCTTGGAGGTATTTTAATCCTGAGCGTTAGGACACTGATCCCAAACAGGGACGTTTTCAAACGCTTTTTCACAGTTACGCAAAAGCAGGAAAGGCGTGCACAACGAATGCACCAAAACTAGCATGCGTACGCAACAATACCAGTTAAATCCTTGGGGGTTTATCATTCAAAGGCCATCTGCACAATCATTAGGGGCTACTCCGAGGGGGGTGTTTCATTTGTTTGGGTCAAACCCGTGACAGATGGGGAATAAGGAAAACCCGAGGCGGCCTCCTTGCCTCTCGTTGTGTCGCTCGAAGGAGGAAATCGGATGCGACCAGCAACGCCAAGGGGCCTCATAACTTCCTGATCGCAGTCAGCCCTGCATACAAGGTCCCCCCCCCCCCCCCGGCAATGCGACTTTTACTGGTCCTCTTCACTATTTCCAAGCCCGGAGTCAGCTGAAGATCCTCCCCTCCAGCCACTCAGAGAGGCAACACCCACCCACACCCCACCCCCATATACAGCATGACGGCGGCTTAATCCCAGCCTTAATTCCCTTTTTTTTCACCTTGAATGCCACTTGGGCAGATGTGTCAGGATCCTTGTTATAATGGGACCGGTGCCACGTCCACCAAGCAACGGGTTCGAGGAAAGACTGACTCAGAGTCTCTGTGTTTGCTCGTCTTGCCATTGAGACCACATTCCAGAGTAATGAAACGTCGCTTATCCGCGCGATTACACACCGTGCAGCAACACGTGGGTGAGACCCCCTTCTCTTTCATCGCTATTCAAAGGGTAATTAGGATCTGCATGGGGGGGTGTCCGCGGGGCAAATTCTAGGCTCACGGGTAAATAAACCACAATTAATGTGTCAGTCAATCAATTTAGCTAGAGGGTCTGTGTTGCTTGTGTCTTTTTTATTGGGATGCCACTGCAGACATTTAACGACAGTATAAATATATATATGTGTGTATGTGTGGGTGTGTGTGTGTGTGTGTGTGTGTGTGTGTATTGACTTAAATGTATGTAGTCAAAAGTGAAAGCGTCCTACAATCCTCACATACAGAGTCACCGAGCACAGCACAGTTTCCAGAAAAAAAAGTGCCGTTGTTACCTTTTCACCTCGGAGACTCCGCAGGATTAGAGACAGACTTCGGGAGCCACACAAATGAATTATAGACTGTACGCTATTCCGTGGCTCGGTTTATGTAGCGCGCGTATAAAACCCAGTGATTTGTGTAAGCAAGAGAGGGGCATGTGTTGAGACGTGGGCTCAGCTCCCATCACTCACAGCTCAGGCATCAGTGCCAGTAGCCTGTTATTTTAATTTGACAGTGAGGTGTTCTATTAAGCTGCTGAGTGTAAATACATACACTGCTTACCTTCAGCTCGAGCAGCTGCCCGAAGGCCAGGGCAGACCTTCCACTGCGCCACATCTGTGCTCTCCACTCTGTCGACGGGTCAGACGCCCTCAAGAGCTACATACTCCCTCTCTCATAACACTTATCCTCGAGATACAGTCAATGTGTGTGTGGTTTAAAAAAAAAAAAAAAAAACTGAAAACTGCACGTAGTGGCCTCATAATTTGTCTTCTTTAAAAAACCATTTAGATTTTATTTAAACCACTAATTGTTGCTATATTTGCAGCATGCTGCAAAAAAAAAAAAACCCCAAAAAAACGATTGCATTTGTGTCACGTATAAGCGCGTCTTTATTTGTTTGGCGAACTTGAGATACTTTCAAATCACTGCAAAACGCGGGGGCGCGCGTACTGAAAGACGGGGATGGCAGAGCTGGATTGGACGGGAACCACTAGGTGGCATATAATCCCAAGAATCGAACGAGCGACATTCAGAGTTAAGAAATAGAGGGCCCTCAGGAAGTCAAAGAGCGTCAACGGGGCGCGCTGAACAAGTGCACAAAGTTACACTGTCATGCCGACCCACGCTCGAACCCCGGGCCACTGGGCCACTAATCGGCACGGCAGGAGGTAAAACTGGGAGCTCACGGCCGTGTGATGTTCTTTCCATTCCCGGTTTAGGCCATCAATCAAAAACGCCCCCCTCCTCAGCGGCTGCCGAAAATGCTAATTCGTCCCCGCTATACCTTGAACTCATTACAGGTCCTTCGCCTTTCTACTCGGTCAACATTTGCATTTGGCGCTGTTTGTCCGGTGAAGGACGGCCCTTTTCTTTTCTCCGCCTTCCCCCCCCATCTTTAGCGCCAGCCGGGCTTTCACTACGATGATAAAACACTCCCTTTCTCTGTGCGGTCAATCCTCTGTGTGCACCCAATGTTTGCTCTCCCAACAAAAGGCCTTTTATTGGCGCCCTTAAAGCACCCTGACAAAATGATGAGCCCCTGTCTTCTCGTTTACACGCACCAGACACCCCTCTGCGAGCCCCCGGTGGTGCTCCTCGGAAAAGAGCCGGGATTCCAACAAGCTTTTAAAAAAGTGAGAGATTGTGTCCCACATAAACATGGGGCATGTGCACAATTGCACGCACAACAAATGAACATTTGCAAATGTCAGATTTCAATTTGCTTGTGCACTGGCAGCTGTGCTTTGCCAAGATGCTGGCAGTCTCATCGTGCACCAAGATGTAGGCGACTTCAGTGGAGAAGAGATGAATCCTCAGATCAGAGAAAACATTACATTATCCTCTCAAGCCTACCTTTATTGTTCCTTACTGCCTGGTTTGAACAGCTGTCGAAGCGTGGACTGCTTCTTGACAAATTCCTTGTGCAAATTGGCAGGTTTTCAGGAACCGCAGGAACCACCAGGGATAACCTCATCTGCATAAACCGCCATCCGTCTTTTCAACCATTATTTGAATCCAAGAGCATTTGCACTGGCAGAGAAGGTAATTATAGGCAATAAACACCACCTGAAGGTGTTTAGTTTAACAATAAGATTGACTCTATAGACACCTGGCCCATTAGAATTCATTATTTTCCTCGAAGATAATTAAAAATTGGCAGACCTCGGTGTAAATAGCAGAGGGGGGGCATAAATGCATACCTTTCTCTATAGCGTTTGTAAAATACACACACAGTACAGCGTAAAAGCATCAATTATTTGTAACGATAACATATTAAAGTTTGAATACCAATAAGTGTGAAAGTGACGTTACCCACAGGTGGAAAACTGCTGGTGTAAATAGTCTTAAATGCAAATAAAGTTATTCAGACAAAATTGGTCTGGTGAGCAGGAATCTCAGAAAAGGTAAATAATGGCTTGGAACGTGGTTCAGTGTCATACTTTCGTGTATTTAGGTCTGAAGAGATAATTGCAACGAATTCCTGAGTGGAGTGTTGAGAAGGGGGGCCTTTATATTTTCACTTGCAAGAACACTGACATTAATGTCATTAATGACAAGGGGAGGGGCGTTAGGCATCTGGACATATTTCCAGAAAAATAAATCATAATAAATCTTACTAAACAGTTGAAAATATAGGACAGTAATACTAGATATGGAAAGGAATATTTATGTATTTATTTGTTTGAGTGACACCTAATCTACTTTCTGGCCAATGAGAAACTATATATAAATAATAACTTAATTTAATAATGTTTAAATCAAGTAAACATGATTAAATTACATTTTGTAATATCTATATTCACATATATATGTATATACAGCATATACTATACACTATACCTAATAGTCACATTTTTACAACGGATTTCCCCACAGAAAAGATAACTGGCTGTGAATAACAATAAAAATGTCTATATATTAAAAAACAAATCTTCCAATTCACGTTCAATATCAATGTCTTCATCGGTGGAAGAGTACCACTGCTCCCTCAGGAAATTGACAAGAGCTGATGATTCTTCTGATCTGATTGGGCGGTGGCTCCAGCAGTTGCTAGGCGAGGGATCAAGGGCGATCCACCGGCGTGGGAGCCAGTGCTATTTCGATAACCGCCCCCCGGAACAGACATCGACAACCCTTCTGCAGCGCTACTCCGAGTTTCGGGATGGGGGGGGGGGGGGGAGAGGAGGCAGCGTGATCTTCTGTCTGCACTCCATAGCGCTCTCAAGTAAAACACGCAAGGAGAGGAGAACTGGCCCCGGCTCAAATTCGAGAGCACTTCAAAAGAATAAGCTACTTCAGGGGTCTACAACCGATGGCGTGGCCGCATCACGCGATCGAGAAAGCGAGACGGGTTGGGCCCCTCCGTCAACTACATCGGTCTTGGACCGGCTGTGGAGCACACAGCTGTTTACCTCGTCGGAGAACCACATGCAAAAGATAAACGCTTGGCTTCCCGGGCCAGATCTGATAGGGCTTGGAACGTTCAGCAGAGGAGTGTTTCCAAAAAAACCCAGACAAAAGAACCTGCCATTACTGCGTCCTGACATTATTTACTGTACGCAGGAAACCTGGACCACAGCTCACGGCTCCAGGGGCCACAGTCTTCCCCTGCCCTCTGTTTCCGATGCGGACAATCAGCTATTTTCCGGCAAGAAGACCTTTAATAATTCATACTTCTGTATGAAATTCCTACGCTGCCTGTAGACTTTAAGCGGCACCACAAAAAAAAGTACCAGAGAAAGCAACATAGTGTTATTTTTTTTTAAATGTAACGTTGAATTATTACAGGGACTGTGTCATATGTAATGAACTTTAAATGACAGAAGGTATTGGCTTCATTAGCCTTTATTTCCGGCCGGTTTACGCCCATTGCTGTGAGGTCATGGGTTCAACTACCAGAAAAATAGTCAGACCTGAAAATTCACTGCCTTTGTCTGAGTCGCTAAAGCACAGTATGAGTAAAATCTATATCAATTTTAAGATTTACTCACCGTGCTTCGACATGTAACTGAGCACACTATCAAGAAGACATATTGGACATAAGTTTTTCTCCCTTCACAAACTCATCAGATACACATTGCCAAACATGATCTAATAGGTATTCACTAATGGGTTGTTGAATCTGCTGAAACCTCAAAGAGCCATTCTTTTGGGGGTGACTCTGGAGGTACGGGGCTAACGCACAACATTGAAATTGTTACATTTTAAGTGTCTTTCCTGAAGGCGAAATAATGAATTCAGAATGTGTTTGGTTAGCTGCAGACATATCAAATTCCCTACAGTGTATCGGACAACACCTGAGCAATAACTGGGTCTGGAAGGAATGTGAAACCAAACGCAGGCAGCAAAAGCATGCAGGTAATTCTGTCATTTCTTTTCTTTTGAAAGTTATTTATCATAATGTAATTTCATGAGGTCATGGTGGGTTTTAAAGATGAATGTTTACCATAATAATATTTACTCGTTTAAATACGTGCCAGAGGGAGAGAACTAATGAATTATAAATTGTATCTTTTCCAAAATCACTTGGCTCATTTCCCCCACAATATTATGTTATTGTTAAAATTATATTCCAATGTACAAATCAGAGGAAGAAAAGGCTGTGGAAACTCTAAAGTGAGTTTAGAATTCCTTTACCACTCAAATTCGAATGATGCAGTGATAGTTTATTAGCTCACACTTATTAATTGTCTGAAAATGTGTTGGAACCAAATATTTTTGGAAAGCTTTTTTTCCGCAGCACCTTTCAAACCGTTTGTTTGAAAGAAGCTCTGATGTGTTTGATTTCCATTTACACACTGGTTTAATTGTAAACAAGCACCATGTCCTCCAATGAGACCTGGCACAAACAACCCCGCACATCAAAGCAGTCTCCGGCCTTGCATTCCTGCCAACGTTGGCCTTAATTATCAGGCACAAGAACGAGCGCATGTCCGTTTCAAACACGCATCTGAACTGGTGGCGGGGGGTCAAAATACCAATGAGTAGAAGAAGAAAAAAACAAACATTTAAAACGAGGGGGAAAAGAACTGCCTAATAACGATGACCTCTCCTCAAAGCTCTCTTGAGGATCAAGATCAGAACAAGATGGACCAACATAGAGGGATGTGTCAGAAGCATCCAATTAGCCCATGCGTGGGTAGGGTGCGTGCTCTGGAGCTGGCGCGATGAATAAAGGCAGAACTGGAGAATAAAAAATAAAATAAAAAACAACATTTTTCAACCCTCTGCCCTTTGAAAAAAGATATCTGTGTGGCGACAGTTATCATGGACGAGAGTGGAGCAAGCCTTTCTGGCATCAGAAGATGCAAGAAAGAAGATTGTTCCAAAATTATCCAAAAATCCCCCCAGAAGAATTTGACTAAGTTAATTTTAAAATTCAAGATTTAGCCTTTTCTTCTAAAATGAAAAACAATATTCATCTTTTTTTTTTTTTTTGACAGACTAATATAAGAGTGTAGATGGCTTTTAAAAGATTGGCTTTTAAGAGATTAACAATTTAAACATTATCAAGACACCAAATGCGCTGCCTTTTGGAAAGCACAACCGAAAGGCTGAGGAGCTGATTGGCCCACATGAAACATGCAGTGTTAACGCTCACAGACACTGTTAGTGCTAGCTGCCAATATGAAATCAGTGGCCGTCGATTACGTGATTTATCATCAAGCAACTTCACAGGCTTGGTTTGGAAGCTGCTTTGGGATCAGAATGCTTTTCTCAAATTATCTGCAAATTGCCACGAGACTCTTCAAAATATTTGAGCCTTTCCTTCCAACGAAAGTTTTAAAAGCATGGTCTGTGGTTCAATTTTTCAGTCAGTGTTTATGGAACGGGAGCATAGCTGTTGTGGTTAAAGAAAGTGAGGTGAAAATCGAGTGGAATCGTTGGGTATTTACACCTGTAGGAAAACAATTAATGGGGTGAGGTAGGTATTTATCCTAGTCAAACTGTGGATTTAAATAGCGGAACAAGACCACTATTATGTCTGTCTGGAGTCACTCTGGATAACAAGCTCTGTAATGCAAATACATGCTGTAGAAAGTCTTTAACATTAGATTTGAGTGTTAAAAGTGTTAAAACACGCAAGACACTTAAATGCAATTGTCAAAAACAGAAAAACCCGATGAAATTATTGTAAACTAACAAAAACTCACAATGACCAAATTCCCTTCCTGTTTTGATTTTGCCATTCCAGCGTGCCCAATTACATGCAAGTATAGTTCAGCAAAGGGCCTAGTTTTACATAGGGCCAAGATGTTAAAAAGACATTATTGCAAAGCATCAATTTCTCTGAGAATAAAATAAAAATATCAATAGTTTGCAGTGAAGCACTAAACCTTAATAAAAACACCTTTTCATTGAAATACTAACTGACAGGGATACTATGTCACATTGCTAACGACCATGAGCTGTTTTGGCAAGACGTGCCACAAGCACGCGGCAATAACCAAATAAAAACCGCATGTAGACATGCACAACCTTTTAATTGCATTGTTCACATACCATTCTTAGATGTTATTCTCACTGGGCAAAAGTTTGAGTTTCATTACGTTTGGCCAGCTCCCTGAAATTGCTTTCTCTCTCTTTAAACTGTGTTTTGAGAAATTAATCAATGCTACACGGGCCTATTTATGGACCTGTCCTGGTTTTTATCACTCCACATGCAAGTTCTGGAGAATATTGCATAATATGGTAAAAATAAAAATCCCCTCGTATATTCTCTCCCCAAAACAAATACACTGATTACAGTAAAATACAAGCCATGGCAAAATACTGCATTGGGTGGCCATTCACCTCATCTGGGCCCATAATTTTGTGAAATCGTTTGAAAAATGCCCAGCGAACAGCACAAAATGACCTACCTAGATTTATTATACCCAAAGAAGAGGTTTGAATAGGTTTTTGATTCATTGACTCGATCAATAAACTTGATGAACAAACAGTTTGTAGATTAATCAAGTTTTAATTTAATTGTATTTTACAAAACTGAAATAATGCATATATGGAATGTAGCATTCACTTCAAATAACTGAATTTTATCAAGCTATTACATCTGCTTATGGTCAGTAGGAGGTCATAAACTGTTTGGTTGGTCATGTCTGCTAATCCAGATAGAATAGAAGGTTACAAACTGGCTTTTCTCGCTAATGTTAGCTCGGGCAATCCATGTACATCTGCAAATTCTCCATAAAAAACTTACATAGCTGATAACTATGATTGTTGACTATATTCGCTAGCTAGCCATCTAGATAGCACAGTAGCACAATAGCACAAATCAAAACTAAATAAGTTCTGGCCTATCATAAAGACTGCATGTTGTAAGGTCAATGCAAAATTACATTCTCTGAAATTCTCTAAATCCAAAACACTATCACTATCCTTCACACAACCCTCTGGTTTGGCTCAACCAAGCTCCAAACTAGCATCCATGCTTTCCCCATCATGAACCAGCACCGACCTAAAAAATCCAGTAGACTTTAATTCAGTGGCTTATTAGCCGATTGCACTCCTGCTGTACCAATTACCCAGCTGAGGACCATTGGGAATCAGCTGGCAGGCACCTAATGCGAGGCTGGCATGCCTTAAAGGGGCAGGGCACTGCTTGCCTGCCCCCTGTTGTGCCACAATGTATACATTTATGCAGTATACACACACACACTCATTGTTCTCTGTGGCAGTGGATTCAAAATTGTGAAAACGTGTCTTTGTGTGTCTAGTCGTGCAAGATTGCCTGATCTAAGGCATGTTACTCTCTGCCTCACTTTGTGATGGGTAAATGGGAACGAAAAACCATTCAAATGAAATCAATGTTTACTCCTGTAAATATGTATGTGTTCAATGATGCTACATACGCCCTGAGGCCTACAGATGAAAACATGTAAGGAATCCATTAGGGGAGTGACTCTGAACAGTCTTTATTCCTGGGCACACAATCCTGCGCTCGGCCTTTGACATGCATGCTGCTCAAGCAAATCGAGACCACAGTACAAGAACGGATCACCACTTAGAGACCTTAGAGCGTACACTGCGGGTAGGTTTAGTTATTCTCCCAAATGTCTTACGACCCAAAAGGGTGGGAGAGGCGATTGTACGCTTTGAGCATATTCAATCTTTTGCCGTAATTGCAATTAGGATTATTGTTGGGCCATGTTTGTAAAAGCGCGTTATGCTCACAGTGTTGTCACGCAACACACATTACTTACCTGTTGCCTCCGCATTGCTTTGAAAACCAGTACCAATCTCCAAATGCCACAAATGTGTAAGCACCAGAACCTATTTGAAACGAAACAGAAGAAAGCATTTTTGGCTCACCTCTGAAAGGCTCATTACTTGAAAATATTACAGAAGTTATGTACATCAATTGAAACACAGGGGCACTTTCAAGTTAGCCAGGAAGGTTAACATGGCGATAGACGGAGCTTTGAACTTTCGAGTCAATTATACAAATAAATTTCAGCTAATGCAGAGATTAAACTAAAAGCATTGACCTTGAATGTCTCAGATCATTCCAGTTGGGGGAAGCTTTCAGACGGGCAGGAATTTCACCAAAAAATATTATCCAGCGGCATCTCAGATACAACTACAAATAAATATATTCAGAATAAATTAATCTGACCAGAAGAGAAACAATGTAAAACACAAATTTATGTGTAAATCCTGGAAATAATAAGTTCAAAATACTAGAAATGATCCCTTTTTTTTTGTTGTTGCAGTTTTTAATCAAATCATGAAGACAGAAAATGATTAGTACTGATGGTGTCAACCTTGGGAAACTTCACCGACAGAGAAAATCCAATACTGCTGTTCAAACATAAAACATATTAGCAAGATATATTTATGTTTCAGCTGGGTATTACTAAAACAAATATTTCTCCTAAAGTGAAATTAGTGGCTGGGATCCAAAACCTGTTTCTATTTAAGGTCCCACTTTGCATTAAGTGGCACCGGAGTCTGTGTAATTACATAATGCATATGTGGGTAAATTGTAAGTACTGTGTAGGTAAAAATTATTACATTGCATTTCCCACTGTTAAACTGAATTTACCACATGGTGTTCACTATAGTATTTACAAATGCTTAATAGCAAATCTGTAAGGAGATGTGTATTCGGTCAGCATCGTGCAATCTAAACTATAATCTAGTAAACATCATTTAGCCACATCTGGGATGTCATGTGAAGAAAAACATATTGACTAATAAAAATAACAATGAAGAAAACTGAAAATAGAATGCAAAGTAAATACCACTGGGTAAATGTGTCAAAAAGACAGAGCATACATTGACCAATCATGATGATTATATGCTGTATCTATATACTATATTCTAAAATAATAAATAACATTTTTTAGAAGCAGTTTATCTGGGTTTTCACCATCAGAAGGGGCTTGAACTTGGGCCTAGGGGGTGCCGTCGGTTTACGTAGCAGGACCTCCGTCGAACCGCCACAGGCATAATCCGGTCTTTCGCAGCAATTTAATGCCTTTCTGACAAGATAGCGGTAATTAAACTGATTCATGCTTAGAACAAAGTGTTTGCTGTTTATATTTACATTTGACCTTTTTATTAATTTATCAAACGCTCTCATCCAGGGCAACTTACAGCATGCGCGTATGACCAAGGACACAACTCAAGCACAGCAAAAGCTACCAGAGCGCCAGGAGCCCAGAAGTCTACTCTGGAGGAAAAAGAGGAAAATCCAAAAGCATTATGGTTCTTATGGTTAATGTTTGCCTTACATGGGAAAAGGGTGTATCTGCCTGATGTCATTTCTCATTGGGCCTCTTTGGAAGGAAGCGTGTTTCCATTATGGGAGTTATCCCGGAGCCAGGGGTTTGTCACAAAGTTTCCGGGAACAAAACTGAATTCTGAATTTCACATTAAGTAATGACAATGGGACGATAGTTGCATTCCACCGTTGCAAGACTGGGCAGAAGTACTGGGCATGTATCTTGAAAAACTGGACACTTTATAATATATAATATATGGAAGAGTTCAATTGTGGGGGGGGGGGGGGGGGGGCGGGGGCGGGGGGGGCGGGGGGGGGGGGGGGGGGCGGGGGGGGGGGGGGGGGGGGGGGGGGGGGGGGGGGGGGGGGGGGGGGGG
>JAOYSI010000014.1:1350573-1363377 GCA_025775065.1 Hiodon alosoides | reverse complement strand
CTCCTACCTCCAGAGCAGTGTTCGATGTACACTCTGTAGGGGGTAGATTCTGGCAACACGATCAACATTCCCTAGAGGCACAGGGGTGAGAACGGGCCCTTTATCCCATTTATGTGGAGCAGCATGCAATCAGTGGGGGTGGGGGGGGTGGTCTCTGTGAAACCAAAGAAACATTCCCGGGTGACACAAATAGTCCTTTTTTCCTCCACCTCCAGAGTAGTGTTCCTACAATGGGTAGGGGGTCTCTTTGGGCCGTGGATGCAGGACAGCCACTACCCCCGTGCCTGGGTCACTGGCAACCAGATAGTGCAGTATGACCATCCTGGTTTTAATAGTCTGTCTCTCTGCTGTTATTTTAGCTTCTTAAGTATGTGTTCTGCTTGTTCAAATAGGATTCTGAACCTCTTGTTTGCTTTGATTCCTCTTCCGTACGATTCCAGTTCTTTCCTTCAGGCAGAATCATCTGTAAAAAAGCGAACCTGTCTGTGTTTCCTTGGCCGTGGCCTAGGATATGGAGGAATTTGTTGCAGCTTTCCCCCGATAGTAACAACAATGCAGGAACCTTTCGTTGAAGTGGTGTTAAACCTGCATCTGAACAGATTTATGCCAAAGAAAAAACATCTTTTCATATTTAAAGTGTGAAACGACTGTGGATTATTATTTGGCGCACAGAGTTACCCAGGAGCAATTCACAGCTTATCCAGAAGATAATGCATTGAAGCAACTTTGCCATAAAGGCCTTGCTCGAGATGCATCGGCAGTGAGGTTTGAACAGGAATCTTCTGGTTCCATGCCATGTACCTTAACCAGTACACCAATCAGCTTTATGCCAGTTTAACGAACGGGATGAGAATTGGCACAGACATTTATATTACGTGCAATTTAAGAAGTGTTGGTCCTCAAGCTGTTTCAATGACACTGTGAGATAATCTCGATTACATGGTAAAGTAGTAGGTGTAAATTCTAATCAACGCCTGGGGATTGCTTGCTGGGTTTACCTCTGTGCCCAACTAATTTAGATTAGTGTGGAGAGGGCTGAAGAATAAACATTGGCGTGTTAAAGGGCCACTTCCTCTATGACCATTTAGGCCTGTAATTCATCAGTGGAATACATTCCTTTGATCAGCTTCTTTATTGACACACAAGTATTTAGCATTTACAAAACGGAACATACAATCACAAATCAGATTGGTAATAGCTATTCATGCGGTTGAATTATTTTAAAAATCATGACTATGCAGTGTACAGAAATTCTCCATAATAGGTATTAAAAGCATACTATGTTGGCATGTTTCCAGTAAAACTGCAAAGCCATGTGTTTCCAGTGTGCCAGATGACATACTCCAGTAAGGTGACACGTTTGCCCAATGTGTAGCTTTGTTTACATAATGCTTTGTCTAATGTGGATGAAGACATTGTCTCATATGGGCTCTTTGCAACAACATGTTTGAACAGTGCAAGATAGATGATTGCTAATTTCACAGGCATAGGCAACTAGATTAGATAGATATTATAAATATTGCTATGTAATATATTATGCAGTATGTCGTTAGCATATAGACTGACAGGTAACGTTATTAGGTGTGCAGCTGAATTCACGTATGCAACAATAGAACTGTGGTTCTCAGTTCGTCAAGCTTTGGAGCAGTAGCTCATTGACAGTAGTGTCGTTTGATGACAATCCCCGTACCTGGAATTATTTCTCTTATATGCCTCCCTCCTCACACCCCTAACCAGCATAGCCTTGCTGGCCCCATCTAGCTGAAAGCAAGAGCCCAAGAGAATACATTTGATATTCAAATTTTTAAATATGGAATTAAAGTAAACATGTAAGCAAGTTTTTTAACTTTGATCTTTTTGAAAAAGAAGTTCCAGTTTCACTTTATTATCATGAAATCAAATTTCAAACTTTTTTTCTTTTCTTTCCAGCCTTGCCTTAAAATGCAAAATTGAGAAGTTGTGTTGCGGTTTTTTAAGTCCCCAGTGCGCCGGACTCCAGGTTCCCTCTTGATCAGCTGCAGCGACTGTGGGCTGATTCTGCTTACATTACGGCTTGTCTCTACAACCATTGTGGCTGATGCTGGGGTTTCGGCAGTGTCCAGATGGATTTTCACTATGATTTTTTAATGTTTAAAGGGCAGGAAGGGCAGGAGGCGCAACACGGTATCACCCTCTCGGCTTTTTTTTTGCAAACAATAAGGTGGAAATCACCATGGAACCTTTTTATATTACCGGCCAGTGACCCTTGACTCAACGAATGCTGTTAAAATGATGTGTATTTATGCTGAAATGTTCTGTTGTAATGTAGTCAGAATACAGCCTACGAAACACAGAGGGGAGTGCCTACAAACATTAGTGGGTAAAAACTAGATAAGAGTAATTGAGGCAGGCTGTATAATTATAACCGTTCAAAAAAACTCATAGAGACTCAAACTTTTTGGTTTGTTTTAGAGAGTAGATGCCAGTTTAATTCATCAATGCAAAGTTCCAGTGAGTTTTATCAGTAATACATTTGCTCTGTGAATCTTTGTCTCATGTTTCAAGGCACCCTTTTGAATATGGCGAGCATACGAATGGTATTGACAAGCTCGCTGAAGAGGACGGGATAATTTCCGCTTTGCTTGTACTCATTGTTTATTTTATTCCTTTCTCCCCCTTTAACTTTTAAATTGACCCAGGAGCAATTTTCTGGACTAGTACTCTGACAATGTATGTCGGGCGCCAGTAGGATGTGAGATCTAACGTCACAAAGGAAATGGAAGTGAAATTATGTTCTAGAGATAAGGGCCGTACCAGCAGTCGAGACTGAATGCACGAGTTGTCCAGGAAGAAGAGGGCCAGTCTGCGGGGAACTAAGGACTCTTTAAGCCAGATGTACCCTTACTAAGAAGTTCTCACAAATGCACATTTGGTATTGACTTGAATATGCAAAGAATTCTCTTACTAATACAGATAGTGCGGAAGTAATAACATACTCTTGGGATTCACTGCGTGGCGACCTCTTGAAGTTTGTTTATCTTCTCAAGTGTCTACTTACGTCCATGATTCTGGACTGCCAACAAAGTACCATATCGTCCCCAGAGAGAGGTCACTTCTCAGGTTTCCTCATTCGCTGATGATACGTGTGGAGGATGTCAAGGGAAAATTCTGACATCTAGCAAAGATGGACCTAGCACCCCCCCCACACGCGCGCGCGCGCACACACACACACACACACACACACACACACACACACACTTTATTGTCATAGAAGTTTAGATCATCATTCATGTAGTAGAATCTTTTATTTTTTTAAATACTAAAGCAGCAGAGTAAAATAATATTTTTCGAAAAGTTGATCTCGGAATGTTTATTCAGATATATTTCAGATAGCTCTTCTGACAGGCACCTAATAGATAGATGAAGAATACAAGCACACTACAGTAGATATTAACTTCACAACTGTGTTTTCCCTGTGGTGGGATCTTTATAGCTGCTCACATCTTTATAACATTTTGACATGAGGTAGTTTTTTTTTAAGAGACCGAATCATGGATTTGTTTAGAAAAAACAAACAGGTTCTGATTTATTGTTTTTTTGTTATTCCGCTTCAGTGTAACCCAGACTTGCTAGTTCCATTTTTTAGATTAACATAAGGAGGAGAAGACTTCTTAAATGCAGTAGTGGTTTATCTTAGCTTACCTGCACGTGTGTTGGTAAAGGACATGTTTTCACTGAAAGTAAATTGAACATTGAAGAAAAAATCGATAAAACCCACGGGTTAAACATCAGGCGCTTGCGTCAGAATCAGATTTAATCATCTTCAGAAACAAGCAGGCACATTTTTTCAGGATGTTTTTGTTTAGGGCATGTCAAACGTTCCCCTATTTTTTTTTTCTTTTTTCTTTTTTTCTTCTTTCAGTGGAAGCTGGTGTACAGGCACTTTGACTTGTTATCAGTTCACTTTCTTCAAGTGAAGTGGGGCTACAAATGACTCTGAAACAGCACAGTGAAGCTCCCGTAGATGGCCGGACAACGGCCAGCTGCCACAAGCAGTGTTAGCAAAGTGAGTCTCTATGGAACTTTTTGAAATCTTATAAAAAATCTGTGGCCCTCCCAGGTCGAAGGGGCGGTTATTCCCCTTTCTTCCGTGACCCAGCTAGATACAGCTTCGTCGTTTGTTTGTTTTGTTGTTTTTTTTATTTCTCTCTCCCCACAAAGACCTTTGATGATCTAACGAGGCAGCAATCTGGACGGTCAAATTGTTGGCTGCGGTCTCACTGTAGCTCGGACAAGCGCAAGAAAGCTCCGACACACACACGCACACACACTCCCCCACACACACACGCACACTCACTCTCACAGACATAATCCGTTCATGTAGTCTCATGGAAAAAAACTACAATTACCTCTAAATTGAGACGGAACAGGGGAAAAAAGGGAATATTGTACAGGAAAAAAACAAAAACAAACTAGGATAACGATGTAAAAATAATTAACAGGACGTTTTGAGTAATAACTATTATTCTGCTTAGGTATAGGATAAAGTTCTACACACTTGTTCTAAAGGTTCTTGATTGATGCAGAATGTCTAGAACACAGTGTTTACGTGCTGCTTTTGCTTCATAGCAATAGCCAGTAAGGAAAATGTTAATATGATCAGTAGTGTGACCACCACTATGAAAATGTCTGGTTACTGGGCACCCACAATCTTTTATAGTGATACCTCTGAGGTGCTCCAAAAAAGCCTTTGGATTTACCCCAATATATAAGAAAATAAAAACAGTAAATAACTCATTTTAAAATGCACCTTGAATCCGCACAGACGATTTGGGGCCTCTGATTTTAATACTTTGATGGATTGATATTGTACAAGGAGATTGATAAGCAAGGAGAGGTTCCTTTCAAGGCTGTAGAGGAGACGGTTTCGCTTCTGATCACATGTTCCTTAATATTTCTGTGACAATGTTATGACAACAGCGGCGATGTTTTAAAAATGGAGGCCATGGGCTGATCTTCTTGGAGGATTTTAAAGTTCTTTTGTACTTTGGACTTTAGTGTTATGGTTATAAAGTTAAAGGATTATAAGGTTAAAGGATAGGTAAGCGCAAGAGGAATTCTGTCAGCAGTATGGGTTTTAGGTTTACTTAGAACATCCTTTCCTCAGTGGTAGACACTGTAGAGACAGCATTGATAATGACAACTTCCTTTAAAATAAGCACACATTTCCATACTTTCATACTTGTGTTGACAAAATCGTTATCATCATTACAGATTAAATGATGTTTTAAATGCTGCTTGGCGGTATGATGAAGACAACAGCTGCAAAATTTGTCAATGTACTGTAAACTAAAAATTTGGTTACTGCAATGTTTGCTATCATTATAATATATATAATATATAGATGAACGTCCTCATAGAAAAGGGCCAAAAGCCACAAGAGCGCCTAAATCTACAATCCGATACCGTACACTGAGTCATTAAACCCGAAATTAAAAAAATTAAAGACTAATTTTAAACATTAGCATTTTTAAATCAATGTGTACAGACATACATTGAAATGCATGAGGAGGGATTTCTTACATTCTTAGTATCATTATTGTGTACAAATTGCACATAAATATGCAAATTCGGACCGTAAAATCCAGCAGTAAGCAATTAGAGAAGGAATGCAGAATTTGAGAAGACTGCATCATCATCCAGGGTCCACTTTTTCACCATTGGTGCATCAAAGGCTTCAGAAAGTCCAATCAAACATTCTGTCAGACCCACCTAAAGCACTTTTGCAGTGGGGCGAACGACATGAAACAATGTGTTTGCATTAACTCCCAAAATAAGTACCCATCAACAACAACAACAACAAGAAAAAGTTTTAAGGCTTACTATTTGATTTTTATCTAAGGGTCACAATATCACTTCAAAGTGGTCCTTTAAACACAATTAAACACATTACTCCAGATTGGAGAGTGGCCTTTTCAGAACTACTTCCACCTCCCAGTTCTGAAAACTTCAGACCCGGTCAGACCAACCAAAGAGAGTTTTCCGGCTCTGCTGTAGCAGGTAAGCCACTCCGATTTACATCTTACATCGTTGTATGCAGGGAGATAATTAACATCAGTTTATCTGTACACTTTTCCATTGGAAAGAATGCTGTAGCAACTACGTGATCATTAGATTAATGCAAGCCGGCACCTGCACTACCAATCATCCAGAAAATTGCCTAGTGCAAGGGCTCGGTTATCTACTTGAGGTTAAGAAAGCCGCTGGTTGCCAAGGACGAAAAGACGTGCTCCCTTTGTGAACGATACTCGGTTCCGTGAGGATGGTTTTAAAAATAATCTGTACCCCTTTTAATCTAAAGATATTCCCTTATCACTGCTTCTCTTTCTGTTTTTATCACCGTTTCTGTGGTATTGTAAATTGAGAAATGGCGGACAGATCTGGCAATTTCCTCTCCAGACAAAACGCTGCCTAGTTTTCATCTTCATTTATCTTCGGTTCTTATTAAACGTGGGGGTGAGGTTATTGCGACAGCATAAATCAAACCATCGACTCAATCTATCCATCGTGGAAGTGTCATTCAATGTTCAGATGATGCATTAATAATTGTTCTGCTCATCGGGTGTGTGGTTGGGTTGGGATGGGGGTTGGGTTGGGATAGGATGGGGGTTGAGTTGGGATGGATTGGGATGGGTTGGGATGGATGTGGGGCGGTACCTACCGGTACCAGTAAATTCAAGTTCTTACAGCGTTACAGCATTGTCTGTTAGCCTGGCATTGAAACCTTTTCTCGATTTTGGCCTTTTCTTTATTCTTTTTGGTTTGCTCAATTAAACTTCTCTGTTTTTGTTTTTAAAATCTTTATTTTTTCTTATTTTTAAATTTTTTTAATATAAAGTTTTTCCCTGCCCCAGTCACACTGGGCTTGCTTTTCAGGGGGATTTTGGCTTGTGTCTCATCCAAAGTGATCTCTGGTTTAACTTTTAGGCAGTTTTCTATATATTATTTTATATCATTTCTGCTTGTCTGCTCTTTTGCATGAACTCAGGTAAAGCACTTGAGAGTTTAAATTAAATGAAAAGTGCTATATAAATAAATCATATTATCATCAATTGGATGTCCAACAATTTAACCAGAAATAAAACTCCAATATTCCACAAACTATAAATTAAACTTTTGACACTTTATAACTCATTCTGTGGTAAATGTATTGAAACAAGTTGGGGTATATTCAGCACTCATATGTACCCCTTATTGTGTCCTGGTATAATCTAATTTAGAGTGACGTGATAGATGGTAAGGTTTAAATGAATAACATACTCAAGTTATATGTGAGTCACAAAAACCAAAAAGCTATTTTTTCCCCCATATTCAAGCAGTTTAAAAATAGTTTTCATAAACAGCTGTGTTATCTTCAATCCCATACGAAAATGTATGCGTTTTTATTTCTGATAATTAGTTTTAAAATAAACCAGTAGTAAAAAAATGTGAACCATGAAGTGACTTGTTAGGTCTTAACGTGGTTTCATCCGAATTTGTAAGGAGGACTGTGGAGAACGCACTGTAGCTTCCCCCGAGCTAGGAGTCCCGGTGCGACCACACACCTGCACTGGAGCGGCACTGAGCACAATCCTGTGGTTTTGGGCCCTGGACATTCTGACAGGCAACATTTAACATGCTAACAGTGATGTAAAGCGCTGTGGGTGCCGTCCCTCCACTGACCGCACATTGCTAGCCGGGATTGCGGCTGGTATGTTTGGCCTTTCTGTTGCCATGGACTCTGGTTCTCCTAGCCCCCCCACCACCACCCCCCAGGGCCCAGACAGTTTTCCCTCTGTTTGTCCCCGGTAGCCCAAGCACCTTGTTTGCACAGGGCTGCAGAACCTAATCAGGCCTGTATTAAGTTAAGGCCCGTTGAGTGGTATTTGTGTGGTCCTACAGAAAAGCTCCCCGCTCTAACTGCGGGTGAGCAGCTGCCCGTGTTTTACCGGAATCCTGGCTTCAGCCTTGTCATACTTCCGTTTTGTTCAGAGTGCTGACTCTTACCCCCGAATTCCAACTATTTCAGCCACGCAACCACCCAATATTGTCCAAATGAATATTGTTAAATGTCCTTTGCTGATATCTAACTAAAAATATTGTAAGATAAAGATGACAAGGCAGTTATGAAAATGTAGGGCGACTATTTTGGACTTTCACAAGCATCAGCCAACAGAAATAACCCTGACACCTCTACATTTCGAAATCAAAATACAACGCTTAGCTTTGTGCTTAAAATACACTCCTGAACACAACTGCTGCATTGCTGAAATATTGGTTTCGCGTTCAACATCGACATAAGTGGGTTTTGTATGTACCCGGGCCCAATTATGGTTAATGTGAGCAGGCGTCTGGAGCGGTTCTTTACTATGACAGAAAATGGACGTGAAGTGTTCCACAGAGCAGGCAGAATCAATGCCAAGGGAGGACACGGCAGGGAAGAAGAAAAAAGAACGTATCATATTCTGGAACACAAGAAAAAAAGTTTTGTTGGAGGAAATCAAACAGATACCACTGATATGAGTTATCGAGGAACGGCATTGCGAGCGACTGTTGTAGTCTGTTTGTTTCAGTGTCCAAATTTCCAAAAGTCTCAACTGTAAAAAAGGCTGGGAATACTGTCAAAATCAAGATTGTGCGTATAGCCTTTACCCTTTAATATTGTAGCACAGCTAGAAACAATTTTTAGTAGCGTTCTCCTGTGGGGAAAAACACACTGAACATTGTGCGGAAAAAAAGTGAAAGTGACCACGGACAATTAAATATATTTTCTTAATGAGAACAGTTGGCAATTAGTGGCAATCATTGAAACGTATTCAGCCTTCTGAAGCTCAGCTCGGTATGTTTGATGAAAGAAGAAGCAGGCTGATATGGCCACCGTACTTTTATAAGATCACAGAAATACGACGTCAGAATTCTGGGGCCTTAATGGGAAACAACCCATTACGTACATATTTCGTATTTAAAAGGGAAACACCAAGATATAATTTCCCATTAATGTGCACCTTAAATTATGAGGACTGGAGAATGCACGTTTAAATCTTGATACACTTAGATTTTATTAGGTTTACCCCC
The DNA here is from genome assembly GCA_025775065.1 of Hiodon alosoides. NCBI lineage: Eukaryota > Metazoa > Chordata > Actinopteri > Hiodontiformes > Hiodontidae > Hiodon > Hiodon alosoides. The sequence continues at coordinate 1,354,284 of JAOYSI010000014.1, read as the reverse complement.
TGTTATTATTTTAATTTATATTTGTTTTATACTTAGGTACACAGCGAGGTAATCTCAAACAATACTATACATCCCATTAACTGACGCAACATTACAACTCCAGAAATTAAGCAACGAGGTACAAAATACATTCCCCAACAAAACAAAACAATAAACCACAAATTGCTAGTGATTAAGGAATTCCCCTGCGGTGAGAAGTGCGGCGTCAATAGTTTTGATAAAATTGCTCAGTTTGTCCCAATATTAACACTGATGATAATCAGACCATCGCTGAAAAGACTGCTCCATCACAAATGATCACAAAAAAAAACATCAAAATATTTGTCTCTTACGTCAATACATCTTAAAGTTTATTTGGATTTCAACGTGACGGACTGTTGCATAATTGGACTGCGGTCACATGCCTCACATCTCTTAAACCACATCATTTTTTTCCCCTACAGGCCTCTGCAGAGCTGCGGTGTTTCAAATATGTAGAGGGGAAAAAAAAACGTGATGGACATTTAATACCTCCATTTATACCAAGTGTGATAATTACTGCTCAGAGTAATGATTTCATTCAATTAACAATTTTTTTTTTTTGCTAGGCAAAACACTCATCCAAATGTTTGCATTTTAGATTGATACATGGTAGCTGAACAGATTCATATTTGAATGCGGTGGGATTTTGATTTGCACAATCCCTTTAGATTCATTTCACAACAGATGCAGGTTTAGTTTAGCCCAAACCATCCGGTTAAATTTCACTTTGAAATTATTAATGATAAACAAAATCATTCTCTCTCAGAGTTTACGTTGTTTTTCCGTCACAGTAATAACACGCTGCTAATACGCATGAATATAGACGCACGCATCGGACAAACTAATTTCCAACAGTCAATTAATGACAGAAAAGCCAGCTAAATATCGGCACACTGTGGTAACTTTGCTGGAATATTTTTTTTACTCAAAGTGCACCATAAACATCAGCCTCAAGGCAGCAGGTCGGGATTCGCAGAGCAGGGCCAAAGAAAACATTATGGCAGACAGTATTTACTGTATAAAATCTCAGAGAGCCGTGATGTTAACAAGCACTGCATTGCTCATTCCGTCGGGCACCTAAGGGAGCCCCAAGTCATCTGTTACCCCCTCTGCATCGTAGGAAGGTTAGCCTCTTAATACACCGGGGACGATGCCAGGCTTGACTATACACTTCGGAACCAGAGAAGACAGAAAGACACCTGCCCCGGTAGACAACTACAGATGTTCTCTGCTCCTCGGTTTTCACACATCAAGGGGGTGGGTCTGAATTCTATCGCAAATCATCTGTTTATCAAAAGTCTGCAGATCTTAAACCCCACTGAAATCAAAATCCCCATCTGTAGTGTGAGCTTGTGTTCTATTTTCTAATTCAAAAATCAGATTCCCAAATATAGTTTAATCTAGTTAAGGTCCCCAACCGCAACCTTTAGAACAGGAAGCAATATACCTATACAATATTACATTACTTAGAGTAGCCTTAGATTGTATGGTTATAAAAATAAAACATGCTGGATTAAATCTTGAGGAATTGCACAATTGTCCTGAGGAAACATAGCTACCACTGAGAGTAAGTAAAAATTAATTCACAACATGACTGAGGAGTTTGTAACAGGTTTTCAGATCACAGATGTAAGTCAGTTTTATACAAAATCCGTCCACAAACGAAACAATTACAGTAGTGCAAATGGAATACGCATTTGGTGATTAAAGCTGGTACAATATAAATATGTGGGTGACAGGTTTACATGTTATTTACTGTGGGTAACACAATAACAAATCGAACAAGTTTTTTCAGAAGCACACAGGAAATTGTGCAAAAAACCTGTTATTTTACATAAACATCAACAAGTCATAACATTGCAATGGAGCAACAGGCAATTTACAATCAATGCCAGTAGTTTCAAAAGCTGCCACAAGCCTCAGAAACACTTTTTTTTCCTCTTTTTTTTAGTATTTATTAAATTTTTTTTGTTGAAAATAATTGTCAGAAAACACCAACACACTATTATTTTAGTGGTAAAAAGGCTGAAAAATATGCACACGTCGTTGTAACGCCTAATCCCAGAGACGGTGAAGTAGGAAGTCCGCTCAGACCATGCGGCCTGCTTGACGCTACTCGTTAATTAAACATCATGAGAACCGGCCCTTACTGTCCTAGTTTTAATAAATAGTGTTTGTTCTCTAAACAAATTCCAAGAGGAGCGGTACCATATTTCACTGCTGGTCTTCATGAATTTTGTGATTTCCCATAACCATCTAACTAGTGAATAATTTTCTCTGAGACCCCAGAGGATTTAAAACAAAATCAAACTTTTATATAATAGCGATTGCAGGACGACGTACAATTTCAAAGTCTGAAGAGGTAAATGGCAAAACTCGAGGTGTCAGCAATGCCATCTGAAAGCGACTGTCCTCAGATTCCTGAGCAGCAATTGGCTAAAAGTCAAGCAAAGTCTTGCTTAGCGCACTTCCCCTACATACAGGACAAAAATCAGAATACACACACACACACACACACGCACACATACACACACCGTAGGACAAATTCATGCCAATACAATACATTTTCTCTTGATGCAATACATTTATGTTTAAAATAATACAAGATTTTAATGTTTACATTAATAAAACGTATTTCTGTGCGAGTATGAATGTGTAAGACAGTGTCCAATAACATTTTGGAGCCGGGAGACCTCAGTGCAGACCCGGCGGAATGTTGGTTATACAAACAGTCTCGGCTGACCAGAGTTAGTGCCAGTCCAGTCCAAGCTCTCTATTTCTGTCCCTCCCACTAGATCACACAGCGCACTGTTGCGTGAGTCTATTTCATCTCATTCAAGCCAACTACCTGCCGACAATGGTTGCGGCCTTTATAGTTTGAATTTAAGAACACCTCCGGGGACGCTGTATTTCGTACACCGGGGGGGAGCAGTGGTTATAAACTCAGTTTGTGACACAAGGGTCGTAGGTTCGAGTCCCAGAAGTGGGTGGGTTGGGAGCGCAACTTGGGGGCCGTATAAATGGGTAAAAACAACGAGCAATGCAAGTTGCCTTGGATAGGGGTCTGCTAAGCAGTTTAATAATATAGTGCCCAATTAGGGAATATTCCATTTGAAATACTGTTCTCAGTGAGAGCTGGAAAGCAGCATTAACTTCTGATCAGGATTATCCATCCACTAATTTATATTAAAGTGAAGATAAGGCATATGTACGTATGAGAAAAGCTCAGTATCTGCAGGTATCCGATTCACCAAAAACTTGCCTGTCGTGCCTGTAACCAGCTACAATCCTTTGGATGTATTGGTCAAAATTAAATGCAAATTCATGCAGTTACCACACTTAAACTGCCATTACTTGCGGTAGTACGGCCTCAAGGAGAGGCACAATTTTCAAGTTCAAAAGTCTAAGCAGTGCTTCATATCATGTTGCATTGATTATTACAGTTTTAACAGTCAAAGCCATGAATTGTACATTTAAAACAGTTGACCAGCAACATCAGTGTTTTATACATTCTATTGTAAGGATGCGTTATCCAGTTGTATGCGTTCGTTTTAAAAAGTCAACGTTGCATGCCTGTAGGTTTGGAGATATCATGGAGAGAGGCAATTGGGGGGGGGGGGGGGGGGGGGATAAATAAAAAAATGAAAAAAAAGAATAAAATGAATGCGAAGCCAAAAACTAAAGTGAAGT
>JAOYSI010000014.1:1315717-1350563 GCA_025775065.1 Hiodon alosoides | reverse complement strand
ATCTCCCACACCTGGGCCAAGGCCTCCCGTCCTGCCCCACGCCCCCCCCCCCCCCACACCCCCCCAGGGGGCCGGGGCCCCCCCCCCCCCCCGCCCCCGGCGGGCGGGGCCCGCCCCCCCCCACCATTGAAAAAAGGAGAATGAAGCATCTTCTGAATGCGTAGCCTATTCCTAAAGTGTACTGCTGAGTATTTCGGACACTTGAGCGTTAGTTTGGTCGTCGGAGTCGGCGTCTTGAGTCGCAGCGGTGTCATACCTGGCGGCTGTGCACCCGCCCCCAGGGCTCCGGCTTGGTGAGGCCTCCTTGCAGGGCTCCACAAAGATCCGCCGCACGTTCTGCCTGGTTTCCCTGCCCGTGCCCCTGGCCTCGTCCCGGCTGCAGGTGGAGAGGGAACCCCGCGGCAGCTCGGCGAAGACATCGAAGCTGCCGCCGGCCGCGGTCTCCAGCGGGAGGTCGAGGTCGCGCTGCTGTGTGTAGGTGCCCTCCGACAGCGAGGTTACCTGGCTCTCGCTCTGCACGCGCAGCCAGCGGTGTGGCCCGCTGAAGCAGCCCTGCTGGGACTGGCCCTTGGACAGCAGCTTCCTTTTGGCCGGTGGGTTGGACAGCGGCTTGGTGGAGGGCGGCGTCTTCTCCGCAGCCCTGGCTAGGAACTCGGACAGGGTCAGGCCCTCCATGGTTTTTGTGCAGGAATCAGCCTCTGGCTCCGGTGTGCTTTCCTTGGAGTACATGCTGTACCTGATGTCGTGCACCTGCAAGACATCCGGGGCGCTCCCGCTCAGGGCGCACGCGGCCTGCTGGGATATGTCTTGCGGGGAGGAGTACACCAAGTCAAGGTCCCGCGGGCTCAGGGCATCGCTGGAGTCGTAGTCGCTGTCAGTGGGGAGGAACACTTCAGAACACCCCTCTTCATCTGAGCCGGGCTGGGAATCTGGGAGAAAGAATGAAAACAAACAAAGTATGGATACATTTTTGTTAAATTCCCTTTCCAATTTTCAAACAAAGCGTGCATTTGAAGGGGGCAGATATGGATAAAACATTGCATTACATTACAGCTTAATTTTACCTTCTGAGAGCAAATACTACAATGCTTCACGGGTAAATCCCATACTGGTGGTCCAAGATGGGTGGGAGAAGAATTACCGTTCGTAGCCTTCCGTCGACACAGCTCAGGCGAGGGGGATGGGGTCGGGAGGTAGTCCATGTTCGAAGATACAGAGTCATTCTTCTTCACAACGTGCTCCACTGTGGGGTCCACCAGCCAGGTGATGGGAGCCCCGCCCAGCGGCTGTTTGTAGCGCGCGTACTGCAGGGCGTCGGTGATCCAGCGCATGTCTCTCCACATCTCATCCATCTGCTGCAGAATGAGGTTAGCAGACAACCAGGGAAGTTGGGATCTGCACCATAGGCGACCAACGGCTCGGACGAAACCACATGGGCAACATTCCTCAGCTGTCATCCCACAATTTTATTTGTCACAAATGATCAATAAAGTGCTAAAAACCATTAAACAGACTCAAGAGCACATACACTTTCAGCTCTATCCAACTACAAAATCAAGTAAGGGTTGTCACATATCTGAACAGTAACTTTGATTAATCAACGCCAAACCACCCGAAACATTTTTAAATGGGAAAAATGACTTCATTATGGCAAATATAATGATCTGACAAGCCCATGAAGAAAGATACTTGGTAACTTAGTAAGATGCATTCATTTTAGACCATAGCATTTAAAATGTGTTTTAAGAGGAGACAAAAGCAGGTATAATTAAAAATGACTGGGCAAACCGATGAAGCAGATGTGGATTCATGGCTCTCTATGTCTGATTTCATTCATTCCGCTATGTGACAGGCATAGTGCTGACTTATTTAAAGTGTAAAGTATTTAAAACAACCGATATCTTGGCCAGTTGGCATCAAACCTGTTCATTTTGCATATAAAAGTGTAGCTAACACTGTCCGGTATCATGGCCCTGTGCTGGATCAAAAAGGCAAGTGGGTTCAATGTACCAGTATCTGTTCCCAATTTTATCGGAGCCAGAGGCTTCCGGAAGCTGCTTCTTCTATTGCAGTACTCATATTTTCCATCTGACAAAGTGACCCTGGAAATTTCCTTTTGAAAGCCCCATGACAAGGAAGGTGCTTATTTCAAAAGGAAGAGTTGAAAGCAGAAAATGAAGCAAAAACAAACTTCAAGAAGCAATTAGGCCCATTTCTGGCACGGCCTATGAGAGCTCCCCATTCCTGAAATGAGGCTTGACAACAGGGAGTGACTCCTTTCGGAAGGTATGCTAAGGTTCTGATGACATGGAGGTAACTGTGCCCATGGAGGGAATATGGAGGATGTTTCTTTCATTCTCATCAAAGAAATTGCATAATTTATCAGGTTCTAGGTGTGTCTGAGGAGGAAAACTGAACCACGCGGGATAGACATCAGACATCGGAAAAGTAATCAAGGACAACAAAAATGCCAACTGAATGACACTGGTTAGATTGAAACATACAAGAAGAGCTCTCACCACAAAATGATTAAGAGATAATAGAACTTTGTCTGACTTTTCTGATTGGTGTTCTGTTGTTAAAAGTGATTGGGAGTAGCACCTCTATCTAAATATTCAGTCTCCGAGAGTTTCTAATACTCAACATGCCACAGTTTCCTTTGCAGGCCTTTACAACCACGACCCACGTCGGCTTAATCGCTGTGAAATGTTGGACAGCTGTCTGTTGTTGTTGTTTTTGTGCACCAGCAGATGGAGTCAATAGTCCTTCCCGCTGGCATTGGCTGAGGATGCCACCAAGCGTTGCAGTATTCCAACCATCCCATCTCCTTTTCTCTCACACCGACTGAAAGTAGTGTATTAACGATGTGAGTGCTCGTGGACATGCTTAAGTATAAGGAATTAAACAAACAAAGAAATAAAGGGTGACAACGCATCCTAGAAAGGTCTTAGAGTCATTACAATATCCATCCTGGAATGGTATACTTCTACCTCATAATTCCATGACAGGGCAGCATCCAAACCAATTTTGAAATGTCAACATGAACATTTATTGAACATCTATGAACATTTATTTGGATTTTGGAGGTGGAAACAGGGGCTTTTTTTCCTGCTATTTTTAAGTCAGCAACCACTGTCCAACGATCCTTCACGGGTTTCAAACTTCTGGTCAGGTATCTTAGCTCTATAGCTTTAGTGTTGAAATTATTGACACATCTCCAAAAATGCTCTTGTCTTTTTGATACTGGTCCGGGCCTGTTCTGTACAGCAACCGAAACACAGAGCAAACTCAGTCTAACCGCTAAACAAATCTGTCAGCTTAAAGCTAGTATGCAATTCATACATTTTGGTAGGTGTCCAAAAGTTATTTCAAAGCCATCATTAGCTGTCAGTCTCTGGAACTAACACAATCAAGCACTACATGACTCCTCAATGATACTAAACTCCCAAGAACGTCTTGGCTAACTCTTAACGGCCTTGCCTTGTAAGTTTTAAAAGCTCAGTAGGGGTGAAGAGTTTTTCCAAAATATCTTGTGGATATGATGCTTGAGAGGCAGGAAAAGTTCCAAGAGGCCGGAAAAGCAACCAAGAGATCGATGATGTCCTGGCACTGTGTAGGGTATAATTCTTGGAGTTGTACTTGGGTTGGTGGAATAAAAAAAAAAGTGGTTTGTGTGATAGAACAGCACATTCTTCTGCCCAGCTTGGGGCACCGCCAAACAGGAGTAGGAAAGAACATCAAAATGCTATGCTGAGGAGAGAACTTGCACGATGGTCTGCTTCTGTAGCTCCACCACTGTTGCACTGCTCACTGACCTTAGGTATGATGGTCTGCAAGATGGTCTTTATGCATTCCAGGACCTCTTTACAGGCTCAATTAGACCACAGTGTGGGGTGGGCTATTCTTGCAATGATTCAATAACGATATCTAGGAGTCAATTTGATCAGTGTATTCCTGCTTATATGTGGGGAAGATAGTGGAAGACTGACGTGTGCTCCATAACGAAGACAGAAAGGAAGTCTCCGGTCCTAAATTTTCCAGGTTGAGATTCACTCTAGGCCCTACAATTTTTTATATTGCAAAAAGGAAAACAAATACAGAATGTTTGGCACTGAATTTGTTCTGCTAAAACTGCATCCCCGGTGCTACATATTTGATTGGATTAAGCACATCGCCAACCAGTCTGCCACGGCTTAACATATCCAGTCCAGTTTATAGTTCTCTTTGGCAACGCTGATGGTTATTTAAAAAAAAAAAAAAGTTCCCTTTGTTAATGCTTTTGGATGGAAGTTTATCTTATTCCTGGAGCAAAATTAAGGTGCTGGTGCTTGTTCCACCAGGTTTATTAGCCATGTATGTCTAACCTAATAACGCTGCTGAAGGTTGTAAATTGTAGAGATGATTTTGTTTGCATTCCAGAATGGCTCAAGGATGACCAAGGGATGCCTTTCTTTCCCTATTTTGGCATTAATGTCGTTTTATTTTAAACCAGTAGTGGACAAAAACACAACCAATGTAGGAAATCACCTGCCCACATACATTTCTGGGTAACCTTCTGTTGTTGTTGGTGTTCACTTACAAGTCTAGTTTTTGCTGGAAACCTGCATTGTCAAACGGTTGCTGGCCATGGTTTTTGAACAACAGAGAAACTACCTAGGGTTGTAATAGAAACCAAATTACACCAATTTCAACATAGTCAAAGGTCTTTCGAAGCCAATACTTTTTAGCTATAAAGTTGACTAACTCCTTGACTAACTGCATAATAAGGATCCTTAAGGTGCTGATTTTTTGACGGTAAGTGATTAGCTCAAGAAGGAATCTTTTGGTCTACGGCAGTTTGAGAAAATAGCTAGTTAGCTAGAAAAAGTAGTTTTCTACTCTGCAGGAGTCAGGTCATCTAGCTAGGTTAGGTAAGGGGTGGAGCTTTACAATAGCGCTGTCAATATCTGCTTTTAGAGCTTCAGGGAGAAGTCCATCTGCTCCAGGAACTTTTCCATTCTTTCAGCTCACTGCAGAGAAACTATGATTTCCCTTGACGTACAGATAACCTTGAAATTTTCACTTGAGAGAAAAACTGGTGGAAAGTTTGGACTGGCAGAAAAACTGGCTAGCGCTGATAAAGATCGTGAAGAATAGAAAACCAAAAAGCAAACAATCTTAGCTTTACGCCCTTTACACGTCATATATTTCTGACAGATGTCAGACAGATCAGAATTGTTTTCACAAGGCTGATCAAACGCATTAACATTTTCACACTCCCCAATAACTGATGACACATTGCAGAGCTGTTTCTCTCTCTCTCTTACCCCTTCTCTGACACACACACACACACACACACACACACACACATTGGCATATTTTCCCTGGCTCTTGTAGTGTAATCTGTTTTTTCAAGTAGTACTTTTTCCTAACTCCCAGGATACGAGCTCACACAAATGCTCTTGTGGTTTTGTGGTTGATCTAGATTAATCACTTAGAACATAGTGGCAAAGTTAGGTTATGTCTTCACATGACAATTTTTATTTTTTTTTTTTAGCTTTTTTGAAACTGGAGGCTATTTTACTTATTATAAATAGAAAAACAATAATGTATCATATCATCATAAATCCAATACGTAAATACTATAATAAAATAAAGTATCGTACATTTTTTATGTGTTATTTATGGGCAATAAACAGTTGTTTAGGTGTTTGTATTAAAAAAATAAAACTACAAAACTGTTACAATTTTTATGGCATTTGCTTGAAGGACAAAATACCTGTATGTAGTCCAGAATGTGCTGCTGCCTCTGTTTAGCAGTCGCAACTTCAGTGTCCAAGATGGCTTCTCGCACAGCCTGCTGGGTAATTAGTGCATCAAGGTCCAACACAGAGGAGAGGCGACAGTACAGGCTAAAGAATTTCTCCTTATAAGCGCAGAAATGAACTGCAAAGAGAACAGAGTAAAGAGGCATCCTTATAAATAATCTTATTGGTAGCAGTTAAAATAACAATAAAAAAGAATTACTGCACAATCTTTTCTTTATCTTGTAACTGCACAAATACATAAAAAAGTTGTCTTGTTAAAAAAACAAAACAAGCATTGTGGTGTAGAAGGGACATTAGTTATCTTGCATTCTCCTGAAAGGAACGCCTCTTAGGACAGAATTAGAATTTAAGCATTATTCAAGTCTCTGCACAGCGGCACACAGAGGAGGCTGCAGCCTGTGCCATGTGTGTGATTTATTGGTGGTCCATTGGGAGCAGGGGGAACAGATAGGAATCTGTGGATTTTTATAAGGCCGCTGAGCTAATATTGTAGGCGAAACAGAAGCCAGTATACCCAGCTCAAACATTTGAAGAGGGAGGTTGAGGAACCCCGAGTGCAGGGTGTAAGGATTAGTCTGTCCCGGGGCAGTGCAGACATCGTCTGAGGCGGGCAGCAGGAGAAGAAAGGAGACATTGTGACCCAGTTCCAGAACCTCCTGTGTGTAGAGACGGAAGTGCTTGGCCTGCGCGGGGGAACACATGCACACAAGGTACAGGAAGAGAGGGGTTACGGTACAGCATACAGGCCACATCATATAGACCTTTCACGCAACCTGTCACGTTACCAGCGGCCTGTCCGGGGGGGGGGGGGAATCAGAGATCACCACATTGATTTGGGGTTCTTATCTATCACTAACCCATATTAGATGCTGTGGACAGTAAGAATTCTCTTAAATGGCTACCATTGTTTCGTCAGTTATCTGAGCGACTGAAATTACCGCGTCTGCCGACAAACGCAAAGCCACTGTTACGCTCAAAAACGAAGAGAACCAGAATAGCCATTTTTTGGATTTTCATTTAGACACATGGCCGTAAAACAAAAACGGTGCGATTCTGAAAAACACAATTTACGATCAGAAGACCTTTCGACAGACCTCAGAGAACAAAATCAAGAGCTGATAAAAGATACCAATAAACCTCAAAGTAAACGTGGAGAAAGCCCTGAACTGCTGTGAATTACAGCGGGACAGGTTTGTGAGAACACTGGCCAGGCCTCACCTTGTGGATTCTTGCCCTGTGATCAATCGCACAGCTACCAAAATGGCACGTTTCACAAATTGAAAATACCTTGAAAAATGAAATATATCACACTCTTCTTTTTTTGTATTTTTTTGTGTATTTTTCTCATTGTTCTGTTTTATAACATTAGTAAAGGCAGCCAAAAGAAAATATGGAAATATATATATATATATATATATATATATATAGAGTGTGTGTGTGTCTGTGTGGGTCTCTGGGTCTCCGTGTATAGCGCTACGAGAATACGTTCAGCAGCATTAAGTACCTGGTGTAGAGGTAGATTGATTTGTTTGAGCAAGCCTTTTACAGCCATCTGGAGCTCATAGAAGAAGAGTGGATTGTGGCAGTCGGCTGTCTGATCCACACTTTCCACGTACACTGGGCCAGACAGCCTCTGGAGCCAGTCCCACTCATCTCTAGGCACAAAAGGAGAGACTCGGTGTAAGTAAACACACTGAGCGGCTGCCCCGCTCCCTCATCCCCAACCCCCCCTCCCGACACAACTGCACTCCCTCGCGTATCCCAAGAGTCCTCGCTGCTGTAGCACCATCGGGGCAGGCTGTATCAAGTGTCAGTGGCATTCGCCATATATCTGCGTTAATATCTTGGCAGCCACCGAAGGATTATGGTGTGTTGTCTAAAGAGCTGGCCAAACAAACGGGCACCAGCTACTTGAACATGGGCTCATGGGCAACAGAGACGAGGAGAATTCTGCGCACTGAGCCCATGGACCAAGACTTACGTAAATTACATTAAGTGTCTAAAATGTATACCATATATGTCTATCTGTGACATTTAAAATGGCTATATATTTCTCATAGAAATTTAAGGCTCACCTTTAACTGCGCAACAATATCAACATAAATCTAGGATTAAACAAATAGGAAAAGACTTTTGGAAGTAACAAAAAGACTATAGAGTATATATATATATATATATGCTATAACTGGGCCTACCAGATTCACCATTAACGCCAAACATAAACTGTGCTGCACCTATCACAAATAAGTCCAAACCTAATTATACTGTTAAACGTTCACGTCTGGTCCTTTTGCATTGTTGATCTCTTCGATCTCTTTGTTTCACAACCAACCGGTGGCCCTCCAGACGCTTAAGTGCATGATTGGTCCTCGAAGTGGCAGATAAGGACTGAAAGCGGTTTGTTCGCGAGCACAAGAGGACACACCAACGTCTGTGTGGCTTGTTTGTGGAAAAAGCTCGCTTTCGGGGTTTTTTTTTTTTCTCCCTGGGGCTGTGGGCATCATCTCGTGTGAGCGCCATGTCTGAGACAAACCGCCGGGCTCCCAGTCCGACGCACGGAAAGCAATAGTAAATTTACTGTTTTACTGCCACACTGAGCCGTCGGGATAATGCGCTCCCTGTCTAGACCTGCCTAACGGGGTCAAAGTCATGACCTGACATTAAAATAAATAAATAGCTCATTTACAGAATAAAAACAAACAACATTTTTGTTTTTCCCATAAAAAAAAAAAAAAAAAAAAACGTCTGTGTCGAAAAAGCTGTGTGTGCATGCGGTTAGGAATCCATCAGCTGAGAAACATGATTTTCATTCTTTTGTGGTGGCTTTCTGCTTGCTAGAAAGACACTTCCATCTTGGACTTCATCTTTTTCATTACGTTTCAAAGATGGCGATAAGAATGGTCGGCAAAAACTCTCTGAATTCAACATCTCAAATCGGAATAACATTTATGTAATTAGTGTATTTTATTATTCTCTGTAGTGCTTTTTTCCCCTCCAAATTGGGCCACCTCAAATTGGGGGGGGAGGAGAGAGGGGCTTAATTTTCCTCTAGTCTCAGTTCTCACACTCTCCAAACGTAGGCTTATGCTGTCTGGCCTCCAGGAATTCCCAGCACAGGGGCCAACCAGCCGGCGCTGCATAAACACTTCTACCTGGCTGCCTCAGACCCAGTTAAGGAGTCTAATATCTGATACTGCCCAAACACACGAGTCTGTGTGGGAGGGGGTGCTTACTTTTACAAGGAGTATCAAATAAGGTGGGTTACTAGGGAGATTGAGCTTTTCAGTGTGTGGACTGTGACAGCTGGAGCTAATGGTATAAAACTCAGCTCAGACTGCGAACACACACTGTGAAACGAGACTCTCCGAAATGAAGCCAGTGAAGTCGGCAGGCAACCATATAGTTGAAATGCCTTTAAACGTATGCATAAGCACATAATGTAAATTTAAGGTATTTTGGAACCGTGACCTTCAGAGTACTTTAAGAATTAGAAAAGGATTTTTAATTTTTTTTATATGCGAATGACAATGTTCAAATAAATTCTCCCACTAAGCTTTCTTCTGACCTGTTACGGTCTAGCCTAAATGCGATCTAGAAGTCTTACCGAGACACGTTCCAGTTATCCCGGACCCTGAAATGGCACAGCATGTTGGGCACCTTCTGAGGAACCAACACCTTAATTTGGTCCACGGAGCTGCTCAGTTTCAGGTAGCCCAGATACAATCCGGGTGAGAGGCGGTGCTGGCTGCGGCGCTGGTAGGCCAAGATGTCCTTGGGGAAGCACACAGAACACACGTATACATAACAACAAACGCGGCGTCGAGGGAACTGGAATGCATCTCCTCCATGGGGGTCCAGTCATTGTGGCCTTAGGGAGGCCGGGGGATGTGGTGAATGCACACCTGGATGGTGATCAGCAAGATGTCCAGGGCAGTGGGCTCCTCGGGGGTGGAGAGGGACTTCCTCTGGCTCTGCAGCTTGGACACCTGCATCCACTTGCCGTTGAAGAAGGAGTAGAGGCTCTCCATTTCCCTGATGGTGACCAGCAGGACGTTCCCGTGCCGGTCTTTTATAGGCTCGTAGTAGACCCGGCCCAAGTTGTTGGTGCCCAAAAGGTTCTACAGAGCAGCCAGACAGAAAACGAAAAAACGAACACGACGTTAGGCTTGGCACAGATAAAAAAGATGTAACGACATGAACGTGCAAACAGCAGCCAAACTAATGTAAGGGTGAAACGAGAGGGGAAAATATGCGGGCCTGGGCTCTGGTTCCTCGTCTGTGGGCTCTGATTGTTTCGTTTTTCCTCATAATTAGCCAGTGAACACATCCAGATTCTCATAAACGTTACCCTTTCAGATAATTTATCCCAAAGAGAAAAGTAATGATTGAGGGTAGTGGAGGATTGTGGGGAATGGGGGCTGGGGCAAAAATCTCTCAGCCAGAAATCTGTGAACATCACAGCAGGGAATGTAGTAGAAAAATATGTTAACAAGCTGACTATGATTTCCCAGCAGTCAAATGGACACGATGAGCCCCTCGGACATTTTAATCCTTGCGAATCCATACACGAACGTACGTGTGTATTCACAGCCACAGAAAAGGAAGGCTCCTCCCAGCCTATGCTGAATCACCACGCAGAATGACAACGTTTTCAGAGGGCTTGCTTGGACACCAGCGGTAACACCGAGGCATCTGCCCAACGACGAACGACGAAAGACGGCGGTTCCTGACCTGGAGCTGCCCGGCGGCAGCCAGCATCTTCTGCCGTGCCTGCAGCGTGGAGGAGGAGGACATGGACACGGACATGCTCTGTCTCAGCCATCGCACGTCTTCCCACATGCAGGACAGCTGCGGAGGCAATGCAGCCGTCTGTTAGCACCCGTCTGTTAGCATGCGCGTGAGTCTCTCAGCCAGGGCAACCCTCTCTCACAGCAAGGATAAAACAAAAGCAGGTAGACACTTTTAAAGGGCTACACAGTCCTCATAATAATGTTCGTTATGACCACCATAGAAGCTGTGCGAATACGATATTCAGAACATTTGAAAACGTTTGAAAGCCAGTTATGGTTCACGAGGCACGACCAGCTGCACAAAACGCACCTTAGCGAACCATAAAAAGTCCTGCATGATGGAGCTGGTGTAGGAGTCATCGATCTCAACAATAGGAACCTGGTCCTCGTTGGTCACCAGCAGACTGTCCTTGTGATAGAAAACCGCTGCCACGTAGAGTCCCCTGCAGATAAAGACGTTAGGGCGGCCAGCACTGATTTAATCACGACGGGGGTGGCGACCTGCGCCAGGGCAAGCTGAGAGCTGAGACCCGATCCGGGACAACATCAGTTACACACAGGTAATTGGTTATGAGGCATATAAACTGATTAGGTGCCTTGTTTCTCGAAAGCTGAGTTTTGAAAGGACATCATAATTTTTTCTCTGAAGAGGTCATTGTGCTTAAGGGAGAATACAGGGGAATGGAAAGAAAAGCAACAGCTGATATAATAAATTTCCGCCTTGAGATCAAATTTAAGAATACAGAGTGAAACAAAGGCCCTCATAGCCTCAAATCCAAATCCTTATCTTGAGAAGCCCTTCTCTGTCTTAAACACACCCTATACCAGAGAATCAATTCACAAAGTGTCTCGGAAAAAAAAAGTGCTAACATCAGACATAATAAATTAGCCGTTCGGTAATTGAAGAAAGAAAACAACTAAGCCAAGAGAAGAATTAAAAGGACAACCAGGCGGATGGCTCCGAGGACTGCCAAGCGTCACATCAAATACCAGTCTCCACAGGGGGGGGGGGGTTCAAAGTGAGACAGGGCAGGGAGCGCACCTTTCATTCACGTTTCATCTGTTCTAATGGAAGCGACTGGTCTGGGGCTACGGCGACACTGTCTAATCATCCGCGCTTGTCCTTTTCAAAAGACATGGCGCGCGGCAGAATTGGTTGGATCGCGAAGCTCGTTGATTAACCCGGCTACGAGACGCTCACCTCTTCAGGGTTTTCACGAACTTGTTTGAAGAATGAAATAGGTGTTTAAGGCTCCGCGAGACAGACTGCTTCCGACTCGGGTTCTGGGGCTTTGATGTATCTGAATGACACAAATGCAAGATTAAGACGGAGATTATAGAATCCCAGTTGTTTTTTTTGTTGTTTTTTTTATATAGACTTTACAGTTGGTTGAAATAAAACTGAAGAGATAACTGAAAATAAGTGTCAATGAATCATGAGGAATGTGAATGGAAACCCATCAGAGTTAACAGCTTACAGTTAAAAAAAAATGGCCTGTCCAAAGAAATTGGAGGAAGGGCAGACAGACAACACAAATGAGAGTGTAAAAATAGAATCCCAGCCTAGTAACATGACCTTTGAGTGAATCACTAAAAACATGCAGAAAATCTATTTAATGAGCCCTATTTGTACCGTTTTGACTTAGAACAGAACCTGTGGGCGGACACTAGCTGCACGGTGGTTTACCAAACCAGTAAAAGAGATAAGCTTGTATAGGAAACCGTAGAGTACTGTAGAGTTCTGATTGACAGGCTGCCGTTTCCCTGCTGCGTATTTTTTGGCTTCTGCCCTATCGGTGCAGATCTCCGCGATGTCGATCTTCAGACGTCCTTTTCATTAAATCAAGCATCGCATAATTGCCTCCAAGTAAACAGCGGGCAGACAAAACAATTAATTTGGCTGAAAAGCCGTTCATGCCATTAAAAGTCGCAGTCAGTAATGTGTAATGGCCACTGAAGGCCAAACGCTCCCGGGAAGGGGTGAAAGGGTTCGCTGTGCCGAATCTTTTTTTCGGAAAACACACAGGGTCTGTTCTGACGAAATCCCCGAGATAATTCAATCTCTCCACACAATACTTCCAATCCATCATAAACAGACTTGCGAGCCTTCTCAAAAGTAACTTTATCTGTAGTTAATTTTGTATAGGAAGAGAGATGACTCTGATTGCTGTTTGCTTTTAATCAAACTTACAAACCAGACCACTTACAGTCAGTGGACCTTAAAAAGTATGGATTACAATTTGATACACACACTACTGTGCAAAAGACTTCGGAGGTCTACATTCAGGAGCTGCAATACACGATGCATTTAACATCCGCAGAGACTCAAACGCAAATCAAAGCCTGTACTTTAAATCTCATCTGCAAACGAAAGGGGAATATGGGCTCCACCGAAGAAGAAACGGAAAAAAACCCAAAAAAGTCGTAAAGTAGCCCAGCAACTCAGATGAGCGTTAAAAATGCATTAAAAATAAGTTTTAAAGTTTTCCTAGAAGAGTTTTAATTGGTTTTGAAGGAAAAGTTTGGACATGCTTGCTGTTAGTCAGTGTTGTGTATAAAAAGTGATTACTTGAGTGATATTTCATATTCTTTCTCATGGAGGTGTGCTTTCATTAAACACAAAGTTGAAGTTTCCTCATGGATCAGAACAGCTGAGTACAGAACAAAGGCTGAACACTTTCGAACAGCAGGGTGAATGCATGATGTTGGGATCTAGCCTTCTGCTGCAGGGACTTTTTCTCTCACCTGATAAACCTATCCTAAATCTATACTCGTTTCCAAATCAGAACGCTAAACAGTTCTGACAAGTGGATTATACGACATGAGTGCATTGGCTCGCCAGGCAGCCCAGATGTCAGGGCGGATAAATAAATACTTTTAATTTATGAAAAAAATAAATTGGATCGCTTTGATTAATGAGGTGGCGGTCCGTCTGTCCGCTCTGCAAACAAAACGTAATGGCGGAGAAGGCCACAGAGGGGTGGGGGAGAAGGGAACATTCTCAGGTTTTTAAGGTAATTTAGCATGGGCCCGCGCGCATAGGCAGAGGGGTCATCTGTAATGATCTGGCGGCCAGGACTTTCCAGGGTCTTCTGACAGAAGCTGCTAACATGGCTAGGGTGAGACTCCCTGTGTGAGCCAGCAGGGCTGGGGGGTAAGAGGCAGGGAGTGGTGTGTGTGTGTGTGTGTGTGTGCGCGGGGGGATGGTCGCTGTGTCCCAAACAGAAACACAGGGTGCTGTGTGCGCCGCACACCCCTAAGTCTGCAAGCAGGCTACCAACTCCACATATACACATCATAAATTAAGATAACCTCCCCTTAAATGAACGCATTTTTCTCAGAGTTTTATAGTGGTGTCATTGTACCAGTGCTGATTAATTTTGCAGATTAATTTTCAAACTCTGGCTCTCCAAAAATACACTGTGTAAATACAAATAATGAAAACAAACATAAATACATTTTATTTTTGAAATACATGGACTGGCATAAGAGAGCTTTTTCTAATTATTGTTTTAGAATCTTTTCGCTGGGGTTGGAATATGTCGTTTAATATGTGTTTACTTTTTTTCTTTTTTTGTATTTTATTAGCATCTGAGCCCATGGCCCTTCATTCTTTAATTAAATATTGAATTGACATTCTAATATTCATAAAAAAATAATAACATTAAACTCTGAAAGAATCTTTCAAAGTCCCTTGATGAACGGTCTGAAGAAAGTGGGTTTGCAGCTTTTTTCCCCCCCAGTGGGAGACCGTTTTCTGTTTGGGATCCTCTGTCCAACATTTGAAATTGCATGATTGAAAAAAACAGCCTCATTTTCAAACAAATAAGGCCTTTTATATAAAATCAATTATACAGTATAGCCGACTAGTCTGGCCCCTCTCCCTCTGACATCATTGGCGTTGACTCATAAACAGATGAGTGATGGACACATTTTTTCTTTCTTTCTTCTTCTTCTCCGGCAGAAGTCGTATATGGTTGGGTAATGAAGCTGGCGTCTGTGCGCGGCGAGTTACTGTCAGCACCAGAAACAGCGGACCTCTATCCCCCCGTGGGCCAACGGCCGGATCGGGGCCAGCATCGCCTCGCCTGTTTTCGGCCTATGGAAGACGGGCTTCCCTAGCGCCAGACCCATTTAAAGAGCCGCCTCAGCTAAAAAAAACTCTGTCTATGCACGGGTGATATTCCAAACCGTCACATTTCCTCGATCCAGATATGGAACGATGTCATAAAATTGATACATTTAGCTTCCCAAGCACACAAGACACGGGCATCTGCGTTTGTCTAGATGCATTGCCTGAACAAAATAATATTTCCTCGACCCACTTATTCACCACAATGAAAGTCTACCTGTCAAAAAATAAATTAGGGTGTTTGCGTCGAAGAAATTGAAAATGAAACTGAGAACTTGTTGACACAGACCTGACTGCGCCAGGACTAGAGGTGTAAAGAGAAGACTGACGTGATTTAATACAATATCATCAAATTTTGGTCGGCTGTCAACCACTCAGTTGAACTTGGAACCACATTGTAAGTCAGTTAGCACCCCACATTGATATTTATATTAATATTATTAATATATTATTTTTTTATATTATATATATATATATTATCTATTAATTTTTTAAAATAAATATTGGTCTTGATTTGTATTTGTCTAGGAGTAAAGGAGCCAAACTGTACACAAAAACAAGTTACTGACTGCAATTGCATTTAAGTAAACAAAAGCAGAGAGCCAGTCAGAGTAAGTGGAAATCACATCAATATGAATATTTCTATATATATATAATATATTCTAAACTGTCCAATTATCTTTTTTTTTTTTAAGTATAAAATGTTCAAAAAGAAATGCATTTCAATTGTCTTTCTCACACACATGCAGCCTCATGTAAAAATGCTGCTATGGAATTAATGACCTGCTGTAAAAGGGTAAAAATCAGTTCCTGTTAAAGGAACTGTATGTCAAAAGAGCTGCCAAAATAACCCATTTAAGCCTTTTTTTTTTTTCGTAGGAGTTAACACTTCACTGCAGTTTAAAGGTCATATATAAACATCCTTTTCTGGGGATCAAATTTATCAAGTAATTTTATGGCCCCGACTAATATTCATTTTACATTCATCATATGAAAAGCGTATAACTATATTCATAAAAAATACGTAAAAAAATCTCTTTTCCGATTGGTTTACCGTGTTTTTTTCAGTCGTGCCCGAAGTTTAGCTACTTCGAAAAACCGCAGCACTCGCGTGTATATCTTGTTGTCCGTAAACAAAACTGTAATTGAAGTTTCCATCAGAGCTTAACAGGAAAAAAATACACATATCCACACTGAGAGGCCAGCTGATTGGACGGCGCTCATATCGTAGGAAGTCACTATCAACCAGCTAAGTGTTCTTCTCTGGTGGCATTCACTGCTGCACTTTCAAATGGGCCTGAAAGCGCACTGAGGCTTTTTACGGCCTGTTCAGGTTAATTACATTTATCGGGGCATGTTTTCGAGAGTGATGGCAAAATAAAAAGTGCATGCCTCTTCCAGAACATACTTTTCGCCGATCATTGTAGTATGGTTATATTATTGTAGAAAAGCTACTCTGAGCTGGCTGCTACTTAAAGCTAAAAAAGGAGACTACTTCGCCTGGATGGCGGAGGCTTTTACACTGCCTCTCAGGGGTCAGTTGAGGTACCGCTCCTCAAAGAGTTTAAAAAAAAAAATTGTTTGTTTTAATATCAAGTCAGAGTTTTTTAGATTGTTTAATGTCTCTGCAGTCAGATCCTTATTGCCTCTTCCAATGTGGCCTAATTCCCGTACATTATGTACTTTCAGCCTGGAACACAAGAGTCAAATGGAAAAAAAACCCAAGGATTATGGGATTCTAGTAGAGACTGACCTAACTGGCCAATGTGGCGGAATCCGTCTCGCCTGTTATTGCCGACATTAAAACATCGCATTGCACCTACGCTGCTTTTATTCATTCTGACTGTCCCACTTTTGTACTGTTCAAGGACAACGAGTGGCTCCAAAATCTGACGGAATACTCCTGCATACAACTTATTAAATTTACCGGCAAAGATGGGAGACAGACAGAGAGAGAAACGGAGGTAGGAAGCGAGAGATGGAAATGGAGAGAAACGTCTGAGGTAAAGGGTGGTGGGGGGGGTCGAGCAAATCCAGGTGTGCTGACACTGACAACCTGTCTACCCGCGGGAGCGCACACCCTCTCACCTCCACAGCTGTAGTGCTGGTGCGTGGCGCGGACCTGCTGCAGAAGCCTCTCCATGGCTTCTATCTGGCCGCGGCGTTTTGGTTCCCGTCCCTCGCACTCCCGCCAGTCTGGGTCGGGGAAAGAACACCACTCAGGCCGTTCAGAGCTTGTAAAGCTCGACAAAGCTCGCTTGGCTTAAAACGTCCGCGAGGCGGCGTATGGGATGGTCTTCCGTTTGGTTTTGTTTTTTTAAGATAACAGGGCTGTTAATGTATCAAAACGTCTGATTGTGTAGCCCGCCGGTTTCGTAACACAAATAAGCCCCAAGGTTAAAAATGAGAGAAAGGCAGACTTGCATAAGAAATCGTGACTAACAGCTAAAGAACATTCTTTGCCTTCAGCAATAAAAGCGTATCGTGTTCTCAGGTCTGAATATATTGGAACTATATTGGACTACTTTAAAACAACAACAACTAGGCGGAATTGCTAAACAAATACATGGCAATTTATCTGTCCGGATCTTCCTTTGTCATAACCGTTTGACGACGTTGAAATAACCAATTGCGTACAGTGTATAGCATGAAGAAAACGCACTGATAAATAAAACAGTGGAATATCAATCAAATAGTTCTGAACTTACTAGATGGAGCAGCTGACGGAGGCAGAGACGGCTGTACTGGACCCCAGCCCTTCATGTTATAGGCGGAGACTTGGACATAATAGGTCCTTCCCTTGAATGTTCAACACACAGAACAAATGGCAATCACTTAACGAACGTGATCTTATTTGGGGCAAACATGCGCCTTCAAAATAAAAGGGATACCAAACACATTTCTTTTTACTTTTTTATACATATCTGCTTGCTTGCATTTGTGTGCTCATTGGTCATAGAGTATAAGTACGACCCCACGTGGTTTTGAGTAATGTTGTCGAGAATAGCCAGAATACCCAGCTCTCGGCTCGGTTACCGTGGCTGCGCAGAGCAGGCGTTAAATGGCGGCACCGGGCGGTTCATTGCAAGGGGTTTGACCTCGCTGACGTGAGCGGTTCAGCTGGGGAGAATGGGTAAGAAATGGATGTGGACCTCATGAAGAGACCACATCCTGGCCATGCTGACGTTTTGGACTTGTCTTTTTAAACCGGCGGAGTGGCCTCAGCGATCCTGCTGGAGATTATGTGGGGTGCACCTCAGCTCCCAGACAGGGAGGCAAATCGCTCCCGATCTCTCCACATGACAACTTAGCAAAGAAAAAAATTAAATTGGTTTATGCTGTCTGCTTATTCCTTTGTGTATTTCTGATCGTGAATACCAGACAAATTGAGCTTAATGACTGGTGGTTTTTGCCAGAGGAATGGCTGATTTGGTGCTATTGCTGAATGCAAATATCAGAGTCCACCCTGCCCCCCCTCCCGCCGCCAGTGACAGCCTCCCACACCCTTCACCTAACTAAATGGCTGAAAGGGGAGACTCAGCAGAACTGTCTGGCATTTACCGTGGTGAGTCCTGTGATTGTGCACCTCTGAGACTGAAGATTATCCAGGATAATTTCCCCAGCCAACAAGGAGAAGTCTTTCAAACAGCTCCATTCCACTGAAAGACAGATACAGAAAGCCCTTCGGTGTCAGCGGGCGAGCGGGATCCACTGCATTAATTGAAACACGAGTGTGCTTGAGTGCAGAACACAACAGTAAAATAATACAACTCATAATTACAACACACTTAGAACACTTCAATTTGGAAGAATGAGCTGAAAAATACAAACATTTTCAATTCATGCAGAATATAATGATACTGACTGAATATAAAAATGACTGCAATTTAATGCAATTATTTTGACATGGCAGAAAAGAGTGGAATTTTCCTTGCATAGTTTATGTATGAATATCAGGCTCTGTAGATCATATGAAATTCAACTTCTTTAAACAGTAACAGCGGTTTTTCGATCTATTTATACAATATTGTTTGTTCCAGGTTGGGGGGGAAAAATCTAATTCTATTTGTTATTTCAACAATGTATGAAAAAAAACCTCTATAACTAACATCAAATCTTTTTATGGAACACTGAATTTGCCAAAGCATTTGGGTTGACTTTGGAGATATTTCATATTTCCAAAAAAATCTTTGCAGCGTTTTTTTTTCATTATTATTATTTCTTAGAATTTGGCTACGCTGGACTGCAAGGTTTGTGCAAGCAGTGGTGACTTTAATGGGAGCCCCTGTCTGTCGGGACCTCTGGGTTTCGGGTACATGTGCTTTTAATCAGCGTCCTGCCACGTATTTCTGCTGCACCACCAGCCTCTCCCAATGCGCTTGAGGGACACTGCTGTGGGTCTCCTCATCCCTTCGACAGTGGACGCACAGAGCCCCACAGGAACATCGCTCTAGTGTACTCGGGCAATAGCGATGCAAAACTTACATAATACCAATCATTTCAGGAGGAATATGTACAGAACGTTTTAGAAGGGAATTACAAAGGTAGGTTTTGTCCAGAGGAGATGCCTGTGGTGTTGAAACGTCAATCCCTTAATCTAATTACAAACAGATTGAGACAAAATGCTCTTTACACCATGATTTCTACCGGCGTTAAGTTGCTCGGACTCGCTCGCCAGAGGTTAATCAACGGTGAGCACGTCAAGAGCATCTATATTCAGGAAGAAGATTCTGAGTGATACCGACAGCCCCAGCGTCTCAGACCCATGGAACAGACCCCTTGCAGGCATAGCCCAGCTTCACATTGTAACCATGGTGCTGTGTCGCTAAATATAGATCATTGATAGAAAAGCAAAGAGGACCATGCAAAGGCATAAACAATTAAGTGTAGAGTAGATCATGTGCGGCGTTACATTACAGGATGACACACAAGGAATGGATTCTGAGGAAGGAAACCCTGGGCTAAAGCCAAAATTTGAAATGACAGAGCAAATTGGTTCAAATTTAATCTCATATACATATATTCCTGTAGATATTTTTTCCCTCTACCTGCATGGTTATCTCTTAAAGCAACAGTGGATATTAACGTGAAACCAGAAGAGTTCCTAAAGTGATTTATACGGGGGAAAAAAACAACATCCGATAGAATAGGGAAAAAAAAATTGGTAATTTTTTAAGGAATGCAACACTAGACTGGAATTTTAAATTTAAATCAATTTTAACGTTTCAGCAAAGGAGCCAGAAGTCAACACCGACAATGTCCGAAAATGACAAAAACCTTTTTTACTTTCTTATTCTCCTTTTTCGATTAGACAACAGTTAAGTCTACGCTCTTTTAAGCGTCTCATCTCCAAATAGAAATCTAATTAATCCAATAGTAATTGATCGCTCAATAATGAATTACAGCATAATCAATGGGTTTGCCTGAGGGTGGAAATGTGTTCAGCATGCAGGTTAAGGAGCTTTGATTTTGACCAGGAGGTTGCTGGTTCAAGGCGAAGCCGGGCTTTAGCACCTTACCTGAACCACTTTTGTGGTCTAGCTGTGTAAATGGACCAAGTGTAAAACTACAAGCCATGCGAAATCGCTTTAGATAAGAGGGTCTGCTAAAAATTTGCTATCAAATGAATAGCCTCAGTTCTAGGCTCTTTGGCCCGTTCATCACTTGTCCTTGGCACTGAGCTGAGTCCCAAACGCACATCCGTCGTCTGTTGGGATCAATGATTTTGCCCCTGGCTGATCACGATCCTGTTTTTTTTTTTTATTCAGTGCTGCCCTTTCTGACCCTCAACTTTTTCCTGTTGAATGCCCAGAGGCTCTCTCGCAAGGAGAGACCTTTAATAAGCAGATTAAATTTACTCCGCAGAGTGTTTTCATTAAAAAAATTAAAAAATTAAAAAAAATTAAAAAAAACCTGGAGAGCTATCACAAGAAAATTAAAATGAATTGGTTCATAATCATCCATGAGGGGCAGAAAGAAAGAAAAAGAAAAAAGAAAATCTCTTATATCAAAATGCAGTGGTTTTAGCTGACTGAGAAAACAATTACAGTCAAATTAACATCTACCACCTGACACTTAACCTCGTGAGTTTCCTTGGCCTGGTTATTACAACTCTGAAATGTCAATATTTCTTGAGCCCATTTATTAGCCAATTAAATCAAAAGGGAAAACGAGACAAAGGGAAAACAAATCGATCTAAAAAAAAAAAAAGTCCTTCTAGACCCAAGGAACGCTCATCTAAACAATTTTGAACTGTTAGGCAAATATTAACAGCAAAATATCGTTTGCCTTAATTGTCTTACAGTTTCCATCATCACTCAGTGGGAAATTTGTGCGCTAAAAGAATAATCTAAATACTAATTAAATATGTTATTTTTTAAAAGGCAGACGTTAGATTTTAGACATCATTTAGTGAGTACAAGCTTTCATCAGCACGATATTTAACATCCTATTGAGTCACCGAATGAACATCGAAGTAAAATCAACGGTAGTTTGACATGTTGCTGCTGAAGGGTTTTTATGTGTGCAGACCACTTAAATGTGGAACCAGGTTACTGCACGCTGCCCAGGCGTTTGAACCGGGAATTAAGGTGAATTGACAGTACTGTCTGTTACACGTGGGCGTATGCTTAGCATCTTTACTTGGATTGGTGGAATCTGATGTAAGATGCTTGGGTACAAGACTGCTCGATAAACAGCCCGCCAATAGCACTCCCGACTCCATTGTGTGCATTTAATAAACAGACAGATAGCAATTAAAAACACACTCTCATCCCTCTTCAAACAACTGTTTCTTCCCCCACATTACACCGTTCCAAGTATGAGAAATCGCTTTAAATGTAAGCGTGATTCACCCTAAACACCACATTCTGCACAATGCTCTAACAGTACATTGCTTAAGCACGTTTTTTTTTTCAAGCACATTTTCAAGGGCAACTGTGTGTTCCTATTAAGTAGGCAAAGCTCAAAACACAAAATATTTAACAACATTCTTTTTTTTAAATTTTTATAAAGAGGTTTTTGTATGATTACTCAGTAAGTGACGTTCTGTCATTAAGAGCCAGGAACAGATTGGATGCATCGAGTCATATGTGTGGTAACTCGAAAACAAATTAAAGTCAGGGCCCCTCGCCAAGAGATTTCGGCCACCTAACGCCATGCACCTTTTTAAACCTCTGATCCACACGCGGGGTTGCGAACAGCTGCCCAGATCAGCGATAGCTAGGGAGGGGATCAAAGAAACTCCCTATCAGGGTTTGGGCTATTTCTAATGTGAGACTTTTTTGGTTTTGTTTTCTCAAATAGCGGGCGACGCTTTGAGGGCGAGAGAGGGGGTCGTGACCTGAGGGCCTGGACCACACAGCAAACGGGTGAACACCCGTGTACATTTTTTTGCTTGACCCAACGTATGCATTTAGTTACGGTGTTATTGAAACATTTTTATTGTTATGATTATAGCTCCTGAACCAAATTATATATATGACGAAATACCTGGTTTTCATCCCACGAGTACCGGTCTCATTATATAATCAAACATATTTTCCACCTCACTAATTTAGTTAACATAAGCCTGAACAAATTAAGCATTTCTGCTGGTTTACTGGAGCATAACGACACGTAATTTACGTGATTATAAAAGAACCAACATGAATATGACATCATCTCATTTCAGAAGCAACTCCAAAATAGCTTTCTTCCACAAATGTCCATCCCATTGAAAAGAAAGTTCATTTCATGAAATGCACCGCTTGAGTGTTAAGGCTCTTATTTCATCACTCAGGCCACCAACAGAACCAGGAAAGAGCTCAAATTATCCCAGAGTGATTCTATAAGGTGATTCAACGGGTCTGAAATGGACTGAAACAATATCCTGTTTTCTTCAATAAGAATCAACAAGACGATGCACGCGATGATGACTGGCGGTTTTGAACCCACAGGTGAAACGACAGTACATGACCAAATAACAAGCAATTCAGACACTGTGAAATACACGTTGATGCGGGACGGTTCATGTTATTGTTTTAGCTATTGTAGCCACGTGAGCAGCCAAAAAGAACTATCAGCACATCTATTCACTCAAATAATTAAAGTTAAAGACAAAAACTGACATTCAAAGCATTTAAATTGAATTGAATCTGCTTTAAAATGAAAAGCTATTGGGTCTGTTGAATACAGTAACTAGATTCCCTTACTGTGGCCTTGGGCACAACCCCATTAATTTAAATTTTTTAAATTGTAGAAATTTCTCAGAACAAATATCCTGTTACTGTTCTACAGCAGAAATAAAATTATGAAAGTATACATATGTAGGCTGTTTAAAGAGTTTCAAATAATAGAACGTAATCTGGTATTAAATCATATCATGTTAGTCTCTAAAAGGAGCATGGATTAAATCTAAATATTTTAATTGTTTTTACACTTCATGAAACAATGCCTGTAGCTTCTATGTAATTAAATTAAACTGCGAGCAGTATTCTAAAAGGTTCTGTTTAGGTTTTGAAACCTGTGCCTTTTCCGTCAGGACAACTGATTACTGATAAGTGCAGCCTGCTTGGAGATGGGTCAACCTCTCGGCCAATGAATTATTACTAACACAAACTGTTTCCCAGAATCCCTCACTGTCCACCTCTGTGCCCAGAATTCGCCAAATGCCACTCATTGGAACGTTGAAGATTCCGATGACTAATTTGTTGCACTAGAAACACACCTACGCACGCACACGACCACAAACTGAGTCATAAATAAACAAGGCAACTGGGAGAGCAGAGGATGCGCAAATTGTTTGCCGTTAAATAAATAAAAATACTCTTGAGTATGGCTAGGAAGGCGAAGAAAACAAACAAACACTACCATCGCTCCCTTTAAACAAACAAACTTTTGATGTCTTTCAAGAGCCGGAATACAGAGGGTGTCATGGGCCCCCAAAAACAATGAGAAATCCCAGTGAGGGGACCACCAGTCCACAGGGGCTGAGGACTGGCTAGGAGATCTGTCCCCATAGCGACGGGGTCAGCATGTATTAGCACGAAACCATAGGCCACATTCCACTAACGGAGACGCCTCTCGACGTTCATAGAAATTCCTTGTATTATAAGGCAGTGAGTACTGGTTCCGAGTGGCTAACCTCCACATGCGGTAATTATTTACTTGTTCATTCAACATCCTCCAAGTGGGATGTCATAAATCAGTGAGGAAAGTATAGTCAGGAATCATTACTTGAGTCATTTCATCATAATCTAAGTCACAAGTAAATTAACAGAAAAGCTACTGAACGTCATTGTTTATTACACCTTGAAATTAAACACAAACACGTTGTCAGATATTATAAAAAATTATATAAAACCACTGCTAAAGCAGAAAAATTCAAATAGGCCCTATATGTTATCCATGCTGTAACAATTATTTGGGAGTAAGCTCTAACTGGTCCAAAGATTCAGCTCGAAGATTAAACGGCAGGAAGAAAAAAAGACCACCCAAAACATAAAAAAGCCAATGTTATTTCTGTCAATGGTGTAAACACTAGCTAGTAGCTAGTGCCACGCGAATCACTGCGGAATCGCGTTTGCGTGGGAACTCCTTAATTGTTCCGTCGCCCTTTGAGAGACAGGCTGTAAAAAAAAAAATTTTTTTTAAAGAGAAAAGTTTTTGTTGTTGTTTTAAGTGAAGTAGTTGGCGACAGCAGTAAATAAGATATTTGTTCTTTTACCAGTGAAGAAATCACTGCCCTCACACATCCGGTTAGCCATGTGGTGAATTTGTTAAGGCGTGGATTTGGTTATTGAATGTGCGCGGAATGCGGTGTTTTCTCGGGAGATGTGAGAAAAGAAAAGGGCATACCTCTGTATTTGGTGACCACCGCAGAGTTGACGCTGAGTGGCTCTTGGTAGGTGACGGTCAGGGACGCACTGCTGGACACACTCAGCCGCACGTTGGCCGGCGCCTCTGGGGTCCCTGGGTGGGGAGCGGAAAGCGGAAAGCGGCAAGGGGGTCAGCACACAGCAACGATTCACAAACAACCCAAGTGAGGAGCCACCAGGATCACAAACGCTCAGAACGACCGTCTCGTCTGGCTGCTTTAAAAGCCAATTTCATACCAAAGTCTCTGATCATTTTAAAGGGTATCCCAGGGAAAATGGTTTTCCTAGACACACCGAACAGGATCGGGCTGATGTCCTTTTCAAGGCAGACTAACAAATATACTTGGAATATCATTGGATTTAGTTTCTAATACAGTTTTTTTTCCCTCCTTCAGAAAATATCCAGAAATATTTTTTCTTTTAACAATTTTCAACATGATTCTTCTTTAATTGGTAACTATAAAAGCACCCTCTGGATGTCATTGCTGCTTATGAATGCAAAAGATATGTCCATTCACTTACATTGCACCATTCGCAAATGACCGTGGCTCAGAGGCACTGGCCGCGCGCTGAGTTAATTTAATGGATTCAGACCGGATTCTCAGTGGCTGCTGAGCGATTACTGCGCATTCGGAGAGTGGCGGCCAGAGAAGCCTCCATCTATCCTCTCCACTTTCAATCATCACATTGGACGCCCCCAGCCTACGTCTTCTGGCCCCGTCTGTAATCCTAACCCACACACCCCAGTTAATAGCGACGCTCAGCTTTGCTCGGTGAGAAGCAGTCCCAAAAGCGGCGCTGATCTTTGCGGCCGTGCATTACTGAGGAAATGCTCCGCAGTTATTTAAACAAGCCCGCAAAGCACCCCGCTTAAGCGAAACACAACAATGGTAATCGCCCTATGAAGAGTGTAATCAGGGACATTATGTTCCAGCAGAAGGAGATGAGACCAGCTAAGGGGTTTAAAAGCGTTTCTGATTTTGTTGGTGTAGTCTGAAAAATGCACAAATGGGCCACCAACTCTACTCTTTTAATACATGCGCAACACCTGTTCCACATTCCAAAGCGTTTTTCATTTACATATTTATACACGTGACAATAATCAGCGCGAGAACACATTACTTCCGATGATGATGCTGATGTCGACAATGACAATGCTAATGATGCTTGGATGCCAGACTTTTGCCTCTCATCTAAATCTTCATTTTCCAACAACCTTCTTCTCATCATCATTGTCCTTAAATGACCTGTTTTGTAAATATCCACTTCATCAAAATTCAGTCAGCAACTGCCTGTAAGTCTTCTGTCGTTTGCGGACAGTGGCTAATCGTTGAACGTTTATTTAAAGCACTCATAATTTAATATATCAGTTGTTTTTGGCAAAAAATTAATCAAAAAATCTAGCAGTTAATAAATCCACCATTCAGACAGAATGTTGATGACGGCGATGCGTAATTGTAACCATGGCAGCAATAGTCCCACTCACTTGCGTGCTCGAAACCGGTCTTCATGCGTTTGTACAGTTTGTATCTCCACTCCCACGCTTTGAGCTGCTTGTCCTTGTCGGAACCGTCCGGGCTCAGCCCCTCGCAGGGCATCTGAGCCGAGAGCTCGCTCACCCGCCTCTGCGCCTCCTGGACCAGCGTGGTGAGGTGCGCGGCCCGGCTCTCAAGGCTAACAACTGGGAAGACAGCAGATGATATTTACTGGAGCCACAGGAAGCGAGGGTGGGAGGCCAAGCGCAGCCTCGGTTCTGCTGGACCCCGAGTAGTTAAGTTTATAGCTAATGGACTCAACCTGTAATCAAAATGCCAGAGTTGTGCTATTATAGGCTTGAGAGAGAACATTTTAATTCACACCTGCTAACAGCTATTGAAAACAGTTGATTTTAATTGAAAGCATGCTTTTAGCCAATTAGTCTCTTGTAACCCCCTGTTTAAATTCAAATACAAATAAGTGCATTATCTTAAAGCAGGCAGGTTCACAAAAAAAAAAAAAAAAAAAAGTTCTGTTGCAACTGTAATTCCATTATTTCTGGCTTTTATATTCAAAGGAAAGAAGAAACAAATGAGAAAAAGAGAAAATTGAATTTAGTTCCACCCAATGTCCACCACAAGCTCATATTGCGACCTTGGACTGTCCATGGAATTAAATGGGGCTCTTGCAATAGTCATCTGATCTGTGCTGTTCAATATCTGGCTGTCAGCTAGCCGTTCCCTACCTGATGGTCGTTTAGGACTAAAAGAGGCTCGGAGCAGTAATACATCTCAGAACTTGGCAAAAGCAACCGTTTCAACCAAGCACAGTCATAACCAAAAGTTCATCTTTCAATTTGGAGTCAACCTAACATTATTGACTTTTCCTTGGCTAGAGGGAGAACTCATTAAAACTATGTGCTTTGAACTTTACACATTATCGGCAGGATAGCTAATATGTCGTCCGGTTAATACACAAG
This sequence comes from Hiodon alosoides, assembly GCA_025775065.1. Taxonomy (NCBI): domain Eukaryota; kingdom Metazoa; phylum Chordata; class Actinopteri; order Hiodontiformes; family Hiodontidae; genus Hiodon; species Hiodon alosoides. The sequence continues at coordinate 1,323,522 of JAOYSI010000014.1, read as the reverse complement.
AACATCATTTAAAAAGTCTAGGTACAAAAAGTCTGGGTACAACTCAAACACGTATTATCTGTTTTCAGCGTTTACTTTCAAAACTAGTGTTCAGCGTTTGCTTCCAAAAGAACGTTTTTTGAAACAGAACTTAAGTGCACCGATTTAGCAAAATGTTTTCAATGCTTATTAAATGTTTAACTCAATGACTGACTGGATGCATCAATGGATTTTTGGACTTAATTAATTAATTTCAGTAAAGGTTATTAGCTCCACTAATTACAGTATTCATTTAAATTAGAGATTCCTTTGAACAAGCATAAAAAAATTGTTGTTGTGGAGATACAACCACCCGCCATCTAAAAGTGGCAATAATTCAACGTTAGCCCCACGGGGATATCCTCTACTGAAGTGTCGGGTGGAGAGCGAGGGCTGTATTTCCGAGCCTCTTGAGTAAACCGTCGCAACGCGAACGTGGTGAGAAATATCTGCCTGGGTGGGAAGAATGTATGATAAAGACAAATCAGGTGGCGAGAACGTCAGATCATCATGGTCAGTTTTAAGGGGAACATTTGCCACCAAACGGCCCCATTAAAGAGCGACGCGTGGGAGAGAGAAGAAACAAAACAGCCAGCCATGAAGTGGGCCAATCTTAATGAAAAGAAAAGAAAAGAAAACAGATTGCTGCTCGACACTAGCTTCAGGTGGTCTTCAGGTGAAAATCGCCTTAACTGGCCGAATGAAACGCGGGGCGGGGGTTTGGAGAGCCTCGCGGCTTTGATCTGGCAGCACAAGGCTGTGATTGACCTCATGGGTTTGTCATGGTGAGATGAACGTAGCCCCCCCCCCCACACACACACACACACACGCACACACGTTTCTTTCTGAGCCTCAGCCGTGAACCGTGACAGAAAAGAGAAGGGAAAAATAACACGCGCGCAAATAAATGCGTAGCTAAGAAAACCGCTCTGCTCTGACTGAGCCGTTATGTCAGAGCAAACCTCTGGGGGGGAGAAAGGAGGTCTCCAGAACAAGTGATAAAGTGAGCGCTGTAGACCCCAGCAATAAAGATCCTTACTTGGGGGTCTGAACTGCAGTAGTGGAAAAGGTGGCAATATTATAAACCTGGAGGTGCAGTTTCCTGTGCTCTGAAGATTGACATCTGGGCACTAAACGTGGTTAATTGAACCGCCTATAAATTAATGGCCGAGTCTCCCGATAGTGGCCTGACGCACACAGATCTCATTATTCGGGCGCCTGGGAATGTCCTAAATATGGGCATTGTGCAGCCCGGGCAATCCTCATAAATCTGTGCGAGTTCTAACCTCAGGTACGGCCTCTAAATTGTCAGGCCCCATGGTTGATTGATTTACTTGGCACTTCTGAAATTACATAAATATAATACATACTGCCCTGCAGGAAAAATATAGCCATGTTTACTTTATGCTTGTTTACAAGGATCGGATTGTACCGCGGTAAGAGTTTGTTTATAAACTCGTCGCAGTACAGGTACAATAAATCACTTAGTATAATTGCCACATGTTACATGCATCATTGGAAAACTTAAACCATTAAATGACAAGCTGTGTTAAGTTTTCGGTGGCTACATCTCACCCCCCAACCTCCCCTTCTTGCCACACAAAGTCTGCACTGCAGTGCCTAATGTTTCATGTCAGGCAACATTTTGTAATATAGAGGAGCACTGACAATTTTAAACACTGAGGTCTTGTATGGTTTTTTTCTTATTTATTCAGGGCTGTCGTAGGAGGTAAAAAACACCTGTTATACTGCTACCAGTGGAGCTTATGGCAGAATGTGCCAGCCAGACAGAGCTAGCTATTCCTTTTTTTGGGGGGGGGCTTGGGGGGTACGAAAAATGTCTAGGACTGAAGGTAAAGCTAACGCTGGAGACCAGAGCTGATCTGCCGCCCAGCAGAGGATGGGCTCCCCAGCTAAGACGGGTTCCTCTCAAGGTTTCTTCCTGCAAGCCTAGGGAGTTTTTCCATGCCACTGGCATGCTTTTGGGGGGTTAGCCCTGGGACATACTGTATCTTTCTCTATGTAAAGCGTCTTTGTGACATGGCAACATGTGAAAAGTGCTGTATAAAAATAAAATTGATTGATTGAATTGATTGATCTGTTCGGTACATTTCTCAGTTGAAACGAGGCGGGCCGATCAATCAAACATCATAATTCCTACCGCTTCCAAAGGACGGCTTTTCGTGGGCATGAGCCGAGGCCCGTGTAGATGGAGCGAATGGAAAAGTCACATTTAGATCACCTTCACCTCTGCAGCAGTTATCGCGGTCGATTCTCAGCAGTGCTAGTTCATATAACCGAGGGGTGACCCCTTACACCGGGGGGAGGGGGGGTGGGGTGTCCACTCACAGTGCGGGCTCTCCCGGGCCCCGGCCTTCAGCAGGAGGCGGGCCACGGGCACGTTGTTGGTCATGATGGCGATGTCCAGCGGGGTCAGGCCTTCACTGTTGGGCGTGTTGAGGTCCAGTTCCTCGGCTGTGTACTGATAGAGCAGGATCTGCACCGCGTCCAGGTCCTGCTGTTCCACCGCCTCAAACAGGGCTTCACTGCTCTGCATGATCTGGAAAAATAGCGTCACGCACCCTGAAAAACTGCATTACTGCGTCTGCACAGGAACGTGCTAATAAACAGCAACGTGCTTTTAAAAACGCATCATCAGACACTTTGCCATTGATCGTTAAAAATCAAAATTGACTTTATCAATTAAATATGCTGTTTGCTAATAGCAATCATTTGCAATGCAGCAAACTGTGCCTGCATTGACCTCGAGCAAATCATTTCAAATGTATTTAAGGCTATAAATGATTTGGTTTTAATAGCCGACAGTGCAAATGGGAACAATTCGACAAGCTAACTGTATTCAATTAGCCCTCGTGTCATCAGTGTTTGACCAGCGTTTAGAATAAGAAGGGCACTTTAAGAATTTGACTGGGCATCTGTCAAAATTAATCTGTGCAGGGCTGAAAAACTGTAAGGATCTGTCACTCATTCTCTCGAGTATCTTTTCGGCAAACATGTCAACGGCTTTTCTTTATAGCAATTACAAATTCCTGTCAAGGTCTGCAATCTCCATTATGCTTAACAGAATAGCCATTGAAGGCTGATGTAACATCCAACCGAACCATAGCAGGCACTCTATCCATACTGCAGACATAAAAGGTCTGAGGTATGGTTAGCAGTTAAGGCTACGTAGACCACCGCAGAAGCTGTGCGATACGCAGTGGATACACCCCCCCCCATAAACATCTATTAACTTTCTTTTTAGCTGCGCTCAGAGCAGCACTGCTTCCCGAAGCCCGCGCGAGGGCGGGGCCGGGGGGAGGACACTCACAGAGGCCTTTCGGAAGCGGTCTGAGCGGCCGAAGAAATAGGCCTCGTCGAAGGATGAGTGGCCGCCCTTGAGCTTCTCTGAGAGGTTCCGGTAGAGCCGCTTAGCGGCATTGGGGGACGCGGGACCACCACCCTTCTTTCCGTGGGACAGCTGGAGGTTCTGCATCTGCTGCGTCATGCTGGCAGAGAGGTTCCTGAGGGGTGCGGGGGTGAGGAGAGTGGAGTGGTCAGGAAGGTAGTGTCCCGCCCGTAGTGGAGTGCGGCAGGACTGAATCGTGAAAGTGGCCAAAACGCTGCAGTGCACAATAACAGGAGCGTTTCCGTAATCGCCGGGTTTTATCAAAATAAAAGCTCCTAACCGCCGATACGGTTTATAAATGCCCTATTATGGTCATTAAAACGTGCATTCACTCCCAGCGACTCCATAATGCTAACATCTTCCCGGGCATGCCGTGTAATACCGTAGCCTCTAAAGCCAAATCCCCGGGCTATGCTAATGAAATCATGAAGGTAATTTGCGGGGTGTATTTCCACACAGCGCCGTGATTTAAGCCGCGCGTCTGTGGATGCTTCTGGATTCGCCAGCGCCGTGGGCGTAACTGGAGAGCGTGCGAGATGGCCCTGAATGGCTGCTCATCTGACCGAGCCTGGCACCGTTACGTAACAGGCGCAGCCCGGAGTAAAGCACCCAACAAGATGCTCGCCGAAGGAGCCGTTTCTCAGGTAGCAAGCCTGAGAAAGGTTGGAATTTGCATTTTCTAAAACACCTGATGCATAATTGACACACGTACAAAAGGAAGTCTGTTTTATGACAAGATGAGCTAACTAAAGGTCTTTTCAGAATGTTCTACTTAAAAGAAAAAATATACTAATTAAAAAAACTACATATTAAAGTTGTTTTTCTAAGCCTTAATCTAGTTTTTTTTGTTGTTGATCTATGATAATTGATAATTAATAATGACTGATAATGCCTAACAAGGCAAAACATCTGTTTAAACAGCTGAACTGATTATACTTACATTTCCGCTTGAATGTTTACATCTATCTCCAGAAGGTTCCAGAAGTACTTCATGTGACCCTCCTTACGATGCATCACATGCAGGAAAGTAAGTTTGAGATTTGCACAATGTAGTGTATGTGTAGCTATAGGTTCCTGAGAAATCACATGCGTTGGAGTGCATTAAGCCTGTTATAACAGAAACGGATCAATCTGTAATCTTTAAGTATCTAATAAAGGTTTAAGGACTCCAGCAAGCCCTAACAAGCTCACCATTTTCTTTTGTTTGCCACATAGAAAAAGAATGTAATAAGAACATTCAAAACCTTGACAGTTCTGATCTGTTTTTCTCCTTTACAAGAAATATTTGCAGCATTCACATTGAATTCCGGGTGACATCAATGTTTTCATTGCTTTACAGTATTGAAAGATGAAAAAATGAAATAAAAATTGAAGTTTCTAAGTGAAAATTAGGAGAATACACAGCATAACGCAAATTACGTGTCTGAGCAACAGTTGAGAGTATTTATTACATTTTTGCATGCAATGTTCTTCTACACTTCTAACCATATGGTAATGGGTAGCGGGGTTATTGCTAACAACCAATTATTTACTACATTGCATCATATTGGAATGTGTAATCGGGATATTCTGATCTGTTGTCTTGGAAACAATTCCATTCCTCAACACGTTGCCACTGTTAAGTATTTTATTTCCCATGCCACAAACTGACTCAGAAGATTTCCTCGACCAAGAGTATATAAGGCGACAACAAAGCAAGGTGTCACAATAAGTTAAAGGAAAGCAGATGAGCTAAACAGATACCCAATAATCATTTCAGTCAACCATTTATTACATTACTTTTTTACGGTGAATGCATGTATGTCCTGAATACTGCTCGACAGGAGAAAGTTATGTAGCTGTCAAGGACATCTACCCTAACCTAATGTGATTCATGTGTTGATGTCATAAACATGTGGAACGTGATCAAACTTTATGGCTTGCTAGTTATTCATGTGCGGAATAACAATAACAGTAGGAAACAGTGTCTACACTCAGTACCCTGCAACATCCAAAGAATTGTCAATAACAGTACCTGCTGAGGTGTCAGAACATACAGTGACCACATTAAGGACTAATCATTTTCTATGGAATAAATATGGATGCGCTTATCCAGGGCTAGGGAGAACAAAGAAAAATGTTAAATTTTGCACATTTTGTAGAATCGGTGTCAGTATTTGGGCTTGCCACCACAACCCCCCTTCCTTACACTGCTCTCTACACATAAGGACAAGCGTACCTTTTTGTAAAGTTTGCGACACATACGACATTTTCAAATAAGACGCTGTGTAGACAGTCGCAGGCACATTTGATCTTTGCCAAGAAGTAATTTCCCTAGGATTTACAGAGCTGAGCTGCATGTGCTCAGAGTACTGTTTTCTCACAAACGTTACAACGTCTGCTGGAAGATGAAACGTAGATGAGATAGGCTAACAGCAGAAAGTCCTGCCATTGCATCATTGATAATAAAGGTCTGTGCTCTTGTCTAAATTTGTATGAAATCGCAGTCAATGAGAACCCTCCTTCCGCGAAGAAGAGTAAGCTCCCTGTCGCTGATGTCTCTTGTCAAAGCAGAGCATCGTTTACTATCGCAGACGTCCAGAGTTGCTTGTATATATCAGAGTGTCCTTTAAGTGTGGCAAATTGAATGCCCTTTAATTACAAATTTTGGCTGAGCAGAGAAAATACTTTAGTGGTCCCTTCTGACAGGAGCTCACAACACTTCAGAGAGATCCCCTTGACTACCAGACGCTGTTTCTGAGCAGCTCGCATCACTGGCAGATTAAAGCACGTTGACTCAAATGCTTTTACAATGCGCTTTTTTACAGAAAACCATAAAACACAAAGGGTAACTTTAAAATATGTAGCACTTCTTTCCGCTGTGCATTACCTGTCTGCACCTGCAATTTCTGCATACAAAAAAAAGAGATCTCTCACTTAATTAAAAAACCTTCATCAACAATGTTATTATGACACTATGCATTCAGATGTGTGTTCTATTTGTCTCTGAGAAACGGCAATTTCTCAATTTAAAGACTTGCTTTAAAGAAAAAGATTTAACGGTAAAGTAATTTCAAAAGAGAAGAATGTGTTACCTGTCCAGACTCTGGGAGGTGCCGGGGGAACTGATTAGAAAGAACGGTCTGAAGTCCTTGATTAGCACATCGCTCTGCCTCTGGTTGAGTCTCTGAGCCAGCCGGGAGATCTTGCTCTCTGACCTGCAGGGGGCACGGGAAGATGTCAGTCCTGGAGCGCTGGCGGACGCAGGTGGCATGGAACTGGGCGAGCCATGCTGCCCGGTGGCACAACTCTGCGGGCGCTGCGGAGGAGACGGGTGCAGAAAGCCTGACGACCAGGGAGCACCTGCTTCGTCTGATTCTGCCGCGCGCTCAGAGCTCGGCTGCACGCGCGCACGCAGAGAGACAACCAGCGAGTCAGTCGGCGGTACGGGGGGAGGAGGGGGGGCTTAAGGGGGAGAGTCCTCCACGGATGCAGCCTAGAGGTTCTCAGATGAGCAGCTATTCTCGGATGACCGCACAGACAGAGGCGGCAGAGCAGCCCCACTGAGCGTGCTCAATGGCTCCAAACATCTCCGGCATGCAAATCCGACGAGGGGAGAGAGAGAGGGGAGCAGTGTTTCTGTACCGCGTCTCGTCTCGACCCCTGTTCTTATCTGTGGGAACAGCTGCCTCATACACATCGGAACAGCCGAGCTGTGAACAGTCAGAGGGGGAGAAGTGACTCATTCACAAGCAGCTGTCATAAGTGCTACAACTAAAACAAGAGAATTTAAAATGTATAAATTAATAATAATCAAGCAAATTAGGATCATTCCAAAACTACAGGTCCGATTAGAGTCAGAATGTAACTCAGGAATACCAACCTGATACGCTCTAAAAGTGCATTTGGCAATATGGGGTGACACTAAACCAATTACAAAATGTATTCACCGCCGGAAATTATGTTGAAGATGTGTTAATAACGATAAAAATAATAATTTTCCCGTAGAGTCTTCAGATCCAAACTGAACCATTATGGTCCTTGCAACAGCATTGCGTGCAGAATGCTTACTTGCTGAGCGCAATTACACCCCCGTCACCTCTAAACGCTCACCGTGGTTTTCCAACATGATGATGCACGCGCTAGCAGAGCCTCCAAGAGACAGTGTCGGGTAATCTTCACCGATCCGAACGGTGAATGGAAAAAGAAATCACAAACTTGCTCTGGATAAAGCGGTAATTTATGCAAAACGAAACAGCCTCTTGGCTCACGATCACAATGGAAATGAACTGGAAGGTAAAGGGGGCGGGGGGGGGGGGGGGGTGGCATGCCTGATTGAACCGCTCGGCCAAACCCCCCCATAAAATTAGCGGAAAAACCGGAGAGCCGTGCCGCGCCG
>JAOYSI010000014.1:1218828-1310159 GCA_025775065.1 Hiodon alosoides | reverse complement strand
ATATATTGTGTAAAGAATTGAAGTCAATTATGAATCCAATATCAGAGTCATGAATCACAAATGTAGATCACATGTCATTCTTTCTTTTTTTAAAACAATACAATCTGTCAAGCATGATCTGCCCGGGTACAACTTGAGAATATACTGTATCATGCCATTGTTCTCCTGCATAACCCTAATAGCTTTGTCCTGGAGGGAAATTGCTTTTCTCATATAAAGTACAAAAATCACTGTTCCTTGCTGTACTTTTAATAATCTGCAAATCATGGACACCATGGTTCCATAAAGGGGTCTAGGAGTTACCTGCCCTGTGCTACTCTGTCAAACAGATATATTTAAAGCTCAGTTAAGGTCAGGGTCTGGACCACAGAGTCTCAAAAGAATTTATGTGGAACGTGTCTTGATCGAAATAAGACTGACTGAGGAATCCTAACAGATTTATTTCTGCTAGCACATTACAGTGTAAGGGTGCTGCATATTTACCTGTGCTTTTTTTCTGTACTGAAATTTACCCAACTGTGTGTTAAAAGGTAAACGGTCACATAATTTTCTCAATGTGAATTTTAGGATAATGCATTGAAAACAAAAGAGACGGGCTGGGTGTTATAAACACGTCAACTATTGCAAAAATTGTCATTGTGGTGCTTCAGAATCACTGAGCCATCTGCTACCAAAGGCATGAAAACGCCACATTGAAATAGGCAGGCTAATTCTAAACACAGCCACTGCATTACTGTCGCTGTTATGCCTTGTGAAAATAACAGCACAAACTCAACATTAAATCAGAAATGTCCATATATGCGTATGAGAATTTTGAGATTTGTTCTGAACTCATGCGTTTCTGCACTCCGGTGCTATATAGTATACCCCACTATGTTACATGGCAGAGTATGTTTCAGCATATTTCATCTGGTCAACTGATTGGTACTGACACATATACAGTATATGGTCAGAAAACAATTATATCATACTTGAGTAAAGAGCCTAATCCTTTACAGATATGATTAGTATAGTGAGCAGGCTAACCAATCATTGCACATTGAATATGGAGCAATAGGGTAAAAACCTGCTTTATTTAGTAAGTCTCATTAAGTATCTACCATGGCTGTAGAACGTGTTGCTTTAGATAAATGTAACTGATCTGCATGTGTTAAACCATGTGTAACTAAAATGCGTGACATTTGAAGCGTTGGCCATTTCGTTTGAAGTGCTCTTTTGGAATGCACACGATCATCGTTTGCAACGTTTGTGCTTGATGCCAGCTGGTGACAGTGCATGACAAAAAATCATGCGGAAAACTTCCATTATAACAGGACTGCTGTTAACCATTTTTAAGCCTAATTATGTCTACTTTCTCTTGAGGGTGAATTGTGAAGTGCTGAACGGTTTGTACACAATCGTTGCATAATCACATGCTCAGTCAATAGATTTAGTTTTACTACGTAAAAAAATTAACAATAAAGAAAGAAATTGTTTCAGAGGGCCCATCATTATTAATAGTACTATTTTTTTTAAACAGAAGAAAAGGGTTAATTGGTCATTAAGATCTTCACTTTAAACATACAGTATCCTTGGTTTTGGTTAAAACCAGGAATTAGCATATTCAAATTTTGATAGATGAAGATTCCATTATAGCATATAGCAGCTTACTTCCTTGGTGAAACTTTAGGTATCTTCCAAAGGTCAAAGGATTAATGATGAGAGATATCGTTCCCAAATACGTGCTGCAATTGTATGCTTTATAATGGCTTTTTTCTTTTAAACGTGAATGCAGAAATACAATACAGTTTGAAAGAACAGAATTGTTGGTTTGACATTTCGCTTAAATCAATTATTCTCTAGGATACTTTTTGTGCTCTGTCAGAAAGCTTGTGTAAGAGAATTAGTCCTGAATATAAGTGGCCCAACCTTGTATTAAATTAATTCTAATTTGTGATGTCGTAAAGGTTTTTAATCTGGTTGAGAAGCAAACTATGGTTATACAAATCTGCTATTAAAACACAGTTTGTCTATTGTGAAAGTGTAAATGTACTGTAATCCAATTATGTGTCTACTTACCAATTTAAAAAAAAATTTAAACCAGGGAAGGACCCTTGAAGTGGTCTTGCTACAGACTGTACAGATAAAATTACATGCATCTGATAATTATGTTACTGTGATTAACAGTTTTTTAATTCATTTTTTTCCATTTAGAAATGTAAGCATATATGCGTTTCTAGGAAAATCAAACCTGCATACAGAGTTTGATAAGAGAGCCCATACTGAAGTCTTTGGTCTTGGGTGCCACTGTTGAAGCACTTTCCTTGAACAGGATTGTTTCAATGCTTTAAAGAGAATCATATTAGGAAATGCATATAACACCAGTATGTGTGTTCTAGTCTCAGAGAATAGTACTAAGAAGTCGCAGTGAAGCATGTCAACTTCTTGATAGTATCATCTTCCCTGCAGAAGCTGCTGCGCACGTTCCTCAGTGAGACTTTCGATTATTTGTTTCTTCCCAATGGACTAGCAAATGTAGGGTTCTGGTGTATTTTGAGCCATTGAGACGGCGCAACAAGAATTTCTGACAAAGCTATTTTGCTTTACTGTGGCATTATCAGTTTGCACTGAATGTCTGTATTGTACTTAATGCTAATGATGACATTCCTTTTTTATACCATGTGAAGAACAGTGACTATGTATTTTAAACAAAAACAAATGCTAAAAAAGTAGAAGTCGGGAAGCTTTAGAATGAAAGGAGAACTCCACACTGACAGATTTGAACCCTGGAGCCTGGCTCAGTAAATCACCAAGCGCTGAGCCACTGAAAAAAATCTGTATGGTTTCCAAGGCTACATATCATTGTTCATCTTCATTTTTGAGGTATTTGGAATTGTTCCAGTGTGCTGATCGTGTCATGTCAATGAAGTAGATGTAATTGAATCACCCTAGCTCTATATGTAGGGAATAACAAATCCTTTATGAATATCTTTCTAAAAATATATGTAAATAAAAACCATTCAACAAGAATTCTGTGCAGAATTAATACCCAAGTCTAAGGAATGGGGTTGCTTAATGCTAGACAATGCTTAATGCTAGTGTTATGCAGGACATTTGCATTACCCATTTTAAATGAATTTCTGATGTGTCATTTTGTGTTACATTAAAGCATGACTCTCCGAAGTATTTATCAGCAAAAATGAACTTTGCGGTGAGTTACTCAATCCTTCGTCCACAGAGTAAGTTGGTGTCTTGCTTTTCTGACTGTCATAAAAGTAGAATTATTTTTAGTTTTTTTGTGGGATTTCAACTGCAGATTTTGTTTGTGAAAAAGCCATCAATTTATTATCACATTTATCATAGTGTGATGGTTCTTTTTCCAGTCGTCCTGTGCACTCCGATCAGGTGTTTATTGCTTTTGTTTTTGTTTTTATATTTTGGGTCTGCTATTTCTTTGTTTTGCTTTTCTTTAGGAGGTGTGCAGGTATCACATTTAACATGCATATGCCATCAAGTCAGTGAACTATTTCACGTCAGTCTTTTAAAGTTGCAGCAACAGGAATGGGTTGAGGGTGGTCATAAAACATGAGGGGAAACACCTCTAGAGAACTGTTGCTATAAGGTATGGTAGCTCCAGAGACAGGACAGCTGTTGGCATTCTCCATGTGGGGTATGTAATTAAAATTGTTAACAGAAGCTTTGTCTTTGCCTCATTTCTCTGATTGAGAGTGCTGTGCTGTTACAGATGGTTCTTGCACCCTGTCAGGTGAATGCAATTTTGCTTAAAAGAGCGGAAAATTGATTTTAGCTTCCGAATAGATCCAGATTCGATATTGCTGAAATACCCAACCCAAAGCCTCCTTGAGATATTCTAATTGTAATTTTAGATACATTGCCTGGTCCAAACATACATTTTTTTTATGATTACTTGAATGATAGATTACGTGACTGAAATCTTGTGCTTCAGCCTATTCTGGTGTTGTAGTAATGCACATTACTGCCTAAGAAATATGCAATTGAGTTACCTCATAAGACCTGACCGATGTTAGCCTGAGAATACAAATTTCTTAAATTGTTTTTAGGCAGAAGTTTGTAATACTGGGTAAGGTGTCAAGCTATCCGTGTCAAGCTATTTCCAGATTGGCTATTATTGCTGTATGTTTGATTTGCTTCAGTAAGGATGTTGTAAAAAATAAAGCAAGTCTCCAAGGATATTGGTGCCTGCTATGTTGTATAGAATAAAATGTATCAAACTGGTATAAAAACTGGAGAAATGTTAAAGCTATGCACCAAATGTCTTGCCCAACGTTTCCTGAGCTTTTGTGCGGTAAGGCCATTTTGTTTATCAGGGAGAAACTTCCGGAAGGACACCAGATATGAAGCTCTCTATTATAGCCCAAAAGCGATAAATGCACTCAGTCAGAGCTGAATCTCATCGCAGTGTGAATCTCATCTTTTTTTAAGTAAAAAAAAAAACATCAACGTTCTCTTTTGCTGATGGGAAAATGTTTTATTGTAATATTCTTTGAGCTCTATTTTGGTGAACATAGCACTGTGCGCTAACGCAGGTGCTAAGCACTGGTACTGGTGAATTGAGGCGTAGCCAAGCCAATGTTGCAATTTCCGTGATGTGTTACCGTCAACTCAGGGCAAACACAATTGTTAATAAAAAGGTCGGCTTAAAATAGCGTTAAAATGGCAACTAATAGGTCTAGTAAGGATTCAGTTAAACAACAACCATCACACCCGTTTGTTCCGTTTAAGAAGCAGGATGTAATTTCGATATTAAAAAAGACGACCCAAATGAGGCGCTCCGCCTGAGTAATGGCCGCTCTGGATATTTCCCCAGTTCGTCTCCAGTTCCCTATCCCTTGAGTTTGCCTACTTTAATTGTTCCACTTGCACCATGTTAATTGGGTTAATTAGGGACTAATTAACCCAAAAAAGGTTAACACCTTTTATCGTTCACACCTGTCCCTAGTTTAATCTATTTAGTAGCCGTTGTATTTATATCCCCACTTTGTTGCAAAGTCTTGTTGCCTATCTCTAGTAACAGGTCAGATGTGTGCTTAGCCCTTTGACTACTGAATGCTGGATTTACATATTGGCCTGTTTACGGGTGTGTGACCCTTTGCCTGCATCTGTGTTTTTAGTTTTGGATCTGCCCATTAAAGTAGCACACTGGGGTTCTCAATTTTTGGCGTCTGAGTATGGACAGCCTGAAGCAAATTGCCACAAAAGAAACTGATTTACTTTTGTGTGGTGACGATTAAAAGACAAATTCACCTTTTAGTCCTGTCCTATGCATAATTACTCTTTTTTTTTTTTTTTAGGGCTAATTGTTTTTTGTTTTTCATTTATTATGTGGTTGGAACTACACACAAAAACAACAAGTAACTGCAACACTTTTTGAACACTTTTCTTAGTTAAATAAATAAAATAAATAATTAATTGTGTGATTTTTTGTTTTTTAGTGTGTGGGAAGATTTTGTTATTGCATGTGTGGTGAGCATTAAAGAGGAAGAAACCTTTTGTGATCTGTGTGACAGGTTGAATATGACTTTCACAATAGTGCCTTCAAAATATCTCTTTTCTGTCTGAATTTGCATCAAAATCAGGTCTTGATTGCTAGAAACTTAGATAAAACTAAAACCAAAATAGCACGGCGCTGACAGTATTTTTATTATGTCCCACCCTACAGTGTGCCCCCACGCCCTGCTCGGCACAAGACAATTTCTTATAGCGCTTCAAATATCCTCTCTTTGGTAGTGACTAATTAATAAACCAGCGTCAGACAAAAATAGCACATCCACCTGCGCTACTGCCTGCGTAGGCAAAATAGAGCCCTTAGTGTCTCATTTATTGACTCTGTAATTTATTTATCTTTGTTGCATCTTTCTATTTACTAACCATTGCCAATAATATCGAATCATCCTGACTTTGGCCGGCCTGTGTATGCAACAATGGTGGTTTTCATAATTTCAGAAGAAATACACCTTTGTGAGATCCCCAAGTCAGTTTGTCTTTTAATAAAGGTTGAGCCATGAAGACTAACGAGTTTTCAGAATAATTCAGGGATGGAGATTTAGAAGCCACAGATCAGTATTTAGGTTTAGGCTCTGTAAGTCCCTTTGAGCATGGGTCAGCTTGATCATTCCACACTGCCTAGAGCAGACTGCCCCACCGAAATGAGCACCTGCACAAGTAGTAAAAAAAGGCTAGGGACACCACCAGGCTAATGGTGACTTTTGAAAGAGGGTTCAAAGATTGAAATGGGAGTAAATTCCAATGAGTCACTCGACAAACAATTAGCAGTCAAATATCCCTGTCACTCAAAAAATACTTTTGACTTTCCCTGTCGATAGCACTGTTTTCCTATGCTACAATGTGGCTTCATCTTACAACCTGAGACATAACTCCTGTTGTCTATAAGATTTTTCACTTTTACGATTTTTAAATTTTTTATTATTCTTTTTTTAATATTCACTGTCGTTCTTCATGAGAAGCTTGACTTAATCGGTGGATGAATAAAGAGAGAGATTCTCAGCAAACCGATTAAACTGGGTGGAAAAAGAGGAAATGAGGAAATAAAAACTGCATATTAACACAAATTAGGGTGTTTTATCATGTTTATTATAATCTGAACCTAACCTACAAAGTGGTAGTGGAAATAAACCCCAACAAATTCCATCTTGTATATTTGTAGTACAATACCGTAATTACTAAATCAATTCTCTAATGTACCATGAAGCAGGAAAAATTACTTTTTTGAAAACATTTTTTTAAATATGCCATTCAAAATTAACTGTGGCCCCCCCAAGTGGCTCAGTCAATAAGGGCACTTTCCTGAGCTCAGATCATGCTGCATGATTCTCCATTTCAATCGAGGTTCCAATCAAGATTTTTGTGCCCCAAAAAAATTGTTTATAGATATCCTTCATCAATCATTTAGGTCATGCTTGACACATCTTGGCTAAACAGCATGAAACAAAAAGCCATCATAAAAATAATTAAGAAAGCAGAAAATCTGAAGAAGAGGTTGCTTTGTTGAGCCATCTATGCCTCATGCACGGGTCATGTAATAAGGATTTCTGTCACTCACTCTCTTCTCCCCTGGAGAATTGTTCAATTGACCCTGTCTGCATGACAACTTCATGAACGCTGATATATGTGTTAATAATTATTTATTACTGAAAATTTCTCAAAGCATTTTGGAGTAGATGAGTGGAACGGTTTCACCTCAACATGTGCTTTTTAATATGAAGAACAAATCTGAACTGGGGTAATGGTGGGGAGGGGCTGGTGGAGGAGGAGCTGGAGGTGATGGTGGGGAGGGGAGCTGGGGGTGATGGTGGGGAGGTTTGTGGCTGCTCTCTGTCCCCCCGGCTCCTGCCCTAGGATGGGCAGTTGCACTGGTGTTTGTGTGTGGTATGTGCAATTACGTTTAGGTAGTTTCCAAATACATCTTAGTTTCACGTCTCCTTTACTTGACAGGTTACTTTGAGATCTAATAAAAATGTAATTCACATGGGCTTTAAAGTATATTGCATCTTGTTTGCTTGCAGTATTTACGGTAAATAAATAAAATGTGATTTTGTTAAAAAGTAGAGGTTTACAATTAATTGCTTACAGGGTTGGGTTCATTTTGACGATAATCATCTCAGTCCAGAAATCTATTAGTTTCACAGTGCAACATTAAGAACGCACTTGGTTTTCCACTCAGGTGATTGATCAATGTGTCACTTCCACAGTTTGGTTTGCTGTTGGAACCCCAATGTGTGTGCTTTCAATGACCCAAGACTAATCTCTTTGATCCACATCCTGGTGCGATTACGTCACTGTCAAACCTTTCACACATAGCTCCAAACGAACCAAACCGCACATCAAGCTCTTAAACGAAATTGGTGTGAAAGGCCCCTTAGTGTTGTTACAATTGAAAGCACTGAAATACAACATTTTAATGTATCCAAGAAACACATGGAAAAACTCAATTACCAAAGCAAAAATTCATGTCTGATGTCTGGCATTTATTTTTTCCTCAAAACAAAATTGTCATACAACCTGCCATTCAAAATGAAAATTCTTAAGAGGATCGCATTTCCTTTTGTTTTATTGTTGTATAAGCATTAGGTATTTGACTGCAGTCGGCTACTGTCAACACATCCACACTAGCAACAACCAAAAGTGACAAAGAAGCACAGTGATTCTTTTGTAATCTATTGAGAAAAAGGGGGTTCCAATGCTTCTCTCCAAACTGGGTCACATTCTGTGATATAACTGCATCCTGGAATAAGCATGAGTTTCATAATCATGCAGGGATGTTTTATAATGTATTTTTCTATACTCACATTGTGGAGGCCAAACTGTGCAATACAAAACAAAAGAGGCCAATGATGACGATGATGATGGTGATGATTATCGTCATTATCTGTGCGGTAAATTGCACTCTTTGTTGCTTCATTAAGTCAGTGTTAATTACCCAGTAATGTGATCTTTTGTGAGCATTTATTTCAGAGGGTGGAAATGTGAAGCAGCTAAGAGGAAAATCAGCTTGTAATCAGATTCAAAAAAATAAATCACTATTATGGTCATTGGTTTAATTCAATTCCAATGCATCCACTACAGCAAACAAAGCACCTTTTTTTTTCCTTACTCATGTTCACAAACTTTTAAAGGAAGTTGTTATTAGGAGGAGACCAAGAAGGAGACCAAAAAGGAGACCAAAAAGGAGAAACAACTCAATGTAATAAATGGCTGGCGATTACTTTGCTCATGCAGATATAAGAAAATTGAACATGTTAAAATATGTATGTACTCTTTAACAAAGTTTATCTTCCCCAAACACCAGTTCAGAGGGAAAGTGAAAGCACCACTCGGCATTCATCGCTAAGTAATCCCCACAAAGTGTTCATCAATTCACAAATCAGACAGCATGCGTTATTTATGTGCTTTAAGCAGTGAGGTGTTTGCTGAAGGTGCCTTTCGATTTTATTACTGGGGTGGGTAGTGCTAATTTATTTACCGAGTCTTTTTATAAACAGAAGCACATGCACATAAAATAAAAATACTTGTTTTTTGTAACTTAACCTTTTTGTTTTTTAGTAGGCTAAAATATTCAAGGATTTATTTTTAAAAGGACAATAGAACATGTGGTAATCGTTGATATTTTTCAAATGTAACTAGCCTGGCAGCTTAGCATCTTGTTTTTTAAATGGATAGCCCTCAATGGAATTTGTAATCAAGTCATGTTTTATGTTTTCAGTTTCATTTAGACATTTTCCAAACCACCGCACTTTGGTGTCATGCACTTAAAATAAATAATGATCAAATTTGATTATATTTGTTAGATGATTTTTCTGTGGAATAAGGAACTGTGGAAAAAACAGAGAACACATGAAAAAAAAAACAGTTTCTGATCACAGTTTTCTGATTAAATGCTGTTGAAAGAAACACTTGGTGAACTGTGGGACAGGTAATTAGTAGTAAATAATTAAATGAAACCACTTCTCTAAACAACTGAGCATCTCCATTGCATTGCTAGCGGAAGGAAAGATACTATTGGTCCATCTCAGCAGCCAAGATAATTAAAGTGACAATCCGAATAGATCAAATTTAAAAGATTGATATCGTGCCTGCTTCCCAGATACCATTGAGTAGGCTATTCAATGGTGGAAGGGCCCTGATACCAAGTAACCTCTTGTGAACAAAGCAACCTGGGGTATAGTTGGAACCTATAAAACCTTGTTAGTAGGTGGGTGAAAGCCCATTAAAGCCCTTTAAAACTCCCTTGACAAAAATAATGACCTCCATGACAAAAACTATGTCCTCCAAGACTGCCTCCTCTCTGCTCTCCCCAGGTTTTCAAATGTTAAATGCAAAAAGAAAATATGATCATGACATAATCACAATACTCATATCTGAAGTTTAGGAAATGTTTCGTTAAGATTCAATGGTATTACTTTTATGGAGGTAGTAACACCACAATACCTAATCAACGTGATTAACAAGAGTAAAAGATGCTGCTATTCATTTACAAGCACAGGGACTACTACCCTTTTCATGAAATGATTACTCTATAACTAATCCTTATCTCGTTGCTCTTCGCAAGGAGGATGAAGTATTCCTATAAAAAAGTAAAAATAAATAAATAAATAAATAACTGATGGCAACGAGCTTATGGAGAAAATCCAAAAGCATCAGACAGAAGGTGATGTGGAGGTGGAAAAGAAGAGGAAGAAACACCATAAAAAAGGTTTATATATATGTACCAGAAAGGCATGTTATTTTTTTGCACAAAAAGTGCACCCATATGAATTATCATTCCTCTTGGCATGTTCTAGTTTACCCAATGGCTGTGGTCGGGTACTTCATTTTTGAGAATTGGAGAAGGTGTTCATAAAACACTTTGTATGATTTGAGCAGAATAATGATGAGCTCATCTAGATCTCCTAGAAAGTGTTCACATGTCTCTAATGGCTACTACAACGGAGCCTTGCAAAGACCCTGACTTAATTAAACACAATGAAACGACCTGAGAAAAGGAGTGTAAATCACAAATTCTTGGGAATATGTAGCAAATACATGAAATAACAATTTTAGCATAATCTTAATTATGCTAGCTTGCGTACGCTATTCTGTAGTTAGACCATTATGAGTGGCCAGCAGGAATGAAAACACAGGTGAGACTGCATTTTCATTTGTCATTGGCTGAATGTGAGTCCTGAAGGCAGTGCACAATTGGCAAAGCCAAGGTTTGGGGAGGGAGGAAGACAGAAATATCTCTTTTGGCTCCTTGCTAAAATTATATATATATATATAAGATGACCCTATTCAAAAAGAAGGGCACGCGTAATAGAATTAATTTGCCTGCTTGGGTATTATCAGAAGTTAACCTTCCATTTTGCCTCAGGATATGAGATACAAAATACTTTAGTAGCACTGAAAGAAATGCTCGGCATGGAGCCGGTCCTCTTTAGCTGGAGTTGGATCTATCCAGTGCTGATCCCGCTGGACGTTGGAGGCCGCTTTAGTCTGCGCTGTCGGGGAGTGATACTTCTGGAGGTGAGAGGCAGCTGAAGTGGCAGCTGTCCAGTTCTGATCCTTCTGCGCATGATGAGACAACTATCAGCACACACAGCTGTCTCCCTTCTGCCCCCATCAGCACTCCAGCTCACATCAACTTTGTCTTCCTCCAACACTTTAAACAAATAACATATAAGCAGTATTCTTTATAATGAAGGACATTTGGATAATATATGTGTTTAGATACAAAACCACTTTAAAATAATGATATACAATTTTCTCGCATGAAACCATTTCCATATGAAGAATGCATGATCTACTGTGATCCATGGTATATTGTAATGCCTTGACTGGATGTCTTAACTAATGGCTTATCATATTTTCACTACATAATAAATACATCCAGGTTCCACCTTTGGGTGGAAATATGGAAATAAATATGTGGTGTCATAACTGGACTCCTACCTCTTTGTTACTGTGGGGACAGCTTGTCAGAGGAAGCCATTAAAATTGAAAGAAAAAAAAAGTCTGGACCAAGCTAAAACTAATAGCATGTATTTTTCAGTTTTTTTGTCCGACTACAAGAAAAAAAAAATCTAGCCTCCAACTCTTTTTTCCCTTGTTGTGTTTACTCAAGCCTGTGGGTTATGGGTCTGCCTCTTTGTCTATGACACAAGGCAAAATTAACTAGGCCGATCCACATATACTGATTGGAGGTCTATTAGAAGAAAAAAAAAAGAACAAAGATGAAAAACAGGACTAATAAACTCAACCAAGGTGATTAAAGAGGTCTTATACTAAGGCTGCACTATATTATCTGTCATTTTACTTAATGGCTGGGGTTCTCTGAAAATAATACAAAGGTAAGCTTTAATGCATGTGTATGAAATCAAAAGCTATTCTGAAACAACTTTAATCTTTTACACAGCCCACAGCCTCTTCCAACTTACTGCTAAAAAAAAAGAAAATATTCTTGAAATTTCACATCAGAATTTTATAAAACATACTCAGCCAGCTTTTTCACATTTTATTGTTTGCAACTGACATTTGTTTAAAAAGGATTAGCTAATTGTGTTGTACGGTTTGCAGTAGATATTTCTCAATTGTCCATGATGGGTTGTATGACAGCAAAAAACATGTGGACTAAAGGGAGCTAGCTTGTAAGATCTTAGCAGTAGGATAGTTTGTCAAAGCTAGATAGATAACTAACCAGCTGGATAGGTAAAATGTAGTTGTACAATTTAGTTCTACCTATCCACCCATGGATTTCAACATTAACATTTCTAGCAATGCCATTAAACTTTAATATATTTTAAAGTAAACCAACATCGGTAGCTATAAATATAAAACAATTTAATGCCTTAAAATTAAGAAGTAACACCTTAGTCAGCACGGTGCTCTTTCAGTAAGCAGTGAAGTGGTGCTAAGACAGGTGTGGTGTGGACATATTTTTTTGATCCTAACGGCAGCATTTTACACAAGTTGTAACGGCATTAAAATAGCCTAGTCTACAGGTTACAAAGGAATTGATACGTTTTTCTGTATCCTTTAGACAGAGAAAATGTCAGATTTTAACAATATTTCTAAAAGGAAAATTGCTGCTCTTCTTATATTTTCAACATGGTACTCAAATTAGTGATCAGGGTCAATTGTTACCCCAAGGTCTTTGATAACCAAAGGAAGACAGAGAATAGCTATCAAAATAGTCATGCTGTTTAGGGATTTTTCGGGCCTAAGATTGTTTTCACATAATTCAAAAATAAAAAGTAAATGTCAGCCATTGTTTTATATCCTTGAGGCAATATTCTAATTGAAAAAAAAATGTTGGAGTTTGCCTGGTTTCACAGACAGATAGAGCTGAGTGCTATCTGAATAGCAATGGAAATTAACATGTATAGGTTAAATAGCAGGGGACCTAAGACCAAACCTTGTGGGACGCCATACCTAAATTCAGTCAATATGAATGGTCATTAGTTACTGAAACTGAAATCTGTCTATTAGGTACTTCCTATATCAATATCACATTCAGGTCTATTCAGCAGGATCTGGCATTCGATAGGGCAGTGTAAAAAGCAGCACTAAGGTCAAGAAGCACTAGTACAGTTGTCGTCAGGGGCTATAAGGATATCATCCACAACTTTAATAAGTCTGTCTCAGTGCTATGGGCTGCATAAAAACCTGACTGAAGAATCTCATAGGTGTCATCAAGCAGATGTTAGCGCATGTTTATAATTTATTAGACTGTATATTTCATGGTTATAGTAATTAGGTTATGTAGAATTTTAAAAGGTTTCAACTGAAAAATTAGACTGAGTATTAAATTTTTTTTCCGTTAGGTGATGTCACAGAAAGGAAGATGTAGTAAAGACATTGCAATTGCCCCAAGCCCCCCTAAGGACATTCTATGTAGCTTGATGAATTGTGCAATTCTGAATTAGCTGAAATAGGCTTTGGGTGATGCTTTATAAATCAAAGATTGAGACATTGATTGAAACTAGAAAAACTACAGGAGATATGCAGGAAATCATAATGTGTAGATTAGTGTTAAGGGGATTTTTTTGTACCATGAAAGTAATTGTTGTAGAGAACCTGTTTGCATTTTCTTGCATGTATTGTCACTGAATTTGTCTTCAGCTCCAAGATAGCTGGTCAACCCACATGAGAGGCACAAGTTACTTTTCCCATTACTCTTTCCCGTTATATGTATGTCACTTGCCTAAGCTCATGCTGTGAAAGTTTTTAATATACCGTGCTTATTTGTTTTTACTCATAAAGAAAAAAAATGTATGCCCTGTACATTTTATCATTGCATTCATTTTAGATTGCTGTGAAGGGCAGTGTACATGTCCTGTTCAGTATTACATCAGGTTCTGTTTTCATCAGCTGCCTTTCTTTCCTTGCCTCGCCTATCACATGCTACATTAGGCTACATTAGGTTTATAATAGAATTGAATGCCCCGGCCCTTCTTGTTGACTCTTCCGGAATGTGAGGGGTTCTTGTGTTGCAGTGGAATATTGGCATTCGTAACATTCCTATTGCCATGGCCTTTCTAATGCTTAAGCATATGTGTTGGGCTAAATTCCAATAGATAACTCTGCTTTCTCTCAGGATGCTCTGCTGCTCTCATTCAAGTCTGCTGCTATTTTCCAGTTCCAGAAAGATAAGAGCGTGGGTTTCAGGAAACTGAATGCCTCGAGAAGCAGCTGAATAAAAATGCACCAAAAATGCTAAAGTGCATGAAGTCAGAATCATGGAACTTTATAATATTCCTTAACTGAAGATGTGTTCTATTTACGGACACAAGCTTCTCTGATCTAATATGTTGAAATAGTTAGTGCGTGAATTCAAAGGTGGGGAGGTTTGACTATATGGTAAAATGTAGCTCCCCCCACAATCGATACACAGCATAAGCTACAGATTGGTGAGTGTGTACACATTTATGAAGACGAGTTTACAAGAATCGTGTACACTTAAAAAAAAAAAATGGATAAAAATACCATCTGATATGGTTTATTTGGCAATAACTGGTCTGCAGGAAACAGATACACAGTCTTGCACAGTCAAAGTGGATTACAGTGATTTTAATCTGGTGCTAAAGTAGGATTTTTCATACGTATGATATGCTTTATTTTAAGTCCCAATCTTTTATTGCTTTCATCTGTCACAAGTTGAGATCCAATGTGCTTAATGATTCATGCACAGTCGCAGTACAGACAAAATCACTTTGTGAAATCTTGTTTGCAAAAAAATGCCAAATGCCGAATGCATTACATTTTATTGATCTGATTGGTTAAGAAATACTAGCAGATACTCAATCTAGGAAAGCCAATGCATGAATATCTATTAAACTTTTAATTTGGCAAAAATTCACAAAAAAATAAAATTTTCCGTATGCATATGTGTAAGTTAATTTTCACAGGTAGTTATTTAAAAAGTTAGAAAAATCCTCTTAGCTAACTTAATCGCTTTATTTAGTTATCCAGGTAAAAACTGTTTAAACTTTTAGAAAAACACGAGACTGTCACACATCAAATGTATTATAGTGAGTTTCAACTGTGGGTAGGGAATCTGTATCCTGTCCCTTTAAGACCAGCTAGCCGGATATTTCGAGCCTGAAAGCTTATTTCCAAAAGTCCTCAGCTGAGTAATTGGTACAGCTGGAGACAATGGTTCAATCAGCCACAGCATAAAATATTTGATTTGACCCATTTTGCATGATAACCTGTTTTGGCTAATAACCTGTTGACACTGGCTTTGGATAGTCTCTTTTATTACCTCTGCCTCTTTATTACCTTAAATTTTTCTTTTAAAAACTATTTTAATTGGTGGTTTCTATGATTCTGTATGTAATGTCCTGCCCAACACCCAGGGGGTTGTTACAATAGTTAAAAAAAAAATAAAAAAACAATTACGCCATAATTGACAATAGCCAAAGATCAATATTGTGATTTTAAATTGTAATTCACCCTACCTGAGGTTTGCAAAAGATTAAATGATAATAGATAATGACTTATAGCTTCAATAGTAATAATGTTAATAATAAAAATAATAATATTAATAACAAACGGTAATAATAGTTTTACCATTTGAAATCTGGTTCAAGAAAAACAAAACTCATTTTATAGGTTTTTTGTTTTGCCTGATCCAAAATTACTGATTCACTGATACTTATATAGCCTACAGGGGTATTGTCTTGTTTCTTACTTTTGTTTATTTATTTATTTACTGCATCATCAAGGTGTGCAATAAAAAATACCAAAAGGGGTAAAAAGCTAAATCTAAGCCTTGAACACTGATTTTATATGGATATTATTTTAAATGGTCAATGTGGTGAAAAATTCTATGAAACCTCACATCTAAAAACATTAGACTCTAACGCACCCCTTGAATAGGCAATCTTACTTGGTAGATCACTGCTTTAAAACAGTCCTACTTGTTCATATATCCCTTAAAGGTCTTATGAACTTTTCATACCAAGCTAACAAAATGTTCCCCCTGCAAACCCTTTATGTTTCTTAGTGCACAACACTTCACAGCAATCTCCATTAAATTAGTTTCAGAGGTTAATCGATGAGCCCTACGACTGGGAGGCCCAGTTACCCCCCCCCCATTATAAACGAGGCTTTCAGGGAACCAAGCAAAACTAAAAAGGTGCTTACTCAGTTATACATTCACATAGACAGGGGATGTGGTTGGTTTTTGAGTTTTTCAAATGTAGCTTTCTACAAGAACCAAATTCCCAGTTAAAAATGACTCACCGTCTCTACATCAGCAACTCTTACCGTGACAAAAACACATACACACATCGAAATTCAGTGCATTCCTTATCTGTTCCAGTTCCCAGGCCGCTGCACGATTCTTTCCCTCTCAGTAGCCAATTCACTGTAGTCATCCTACAAGGGTGAGTTCCCCTGCTCCTCCTTCTGTCTGCCGGAACACTGTCAGATACGACTACTTGCCCAAACGTTTGTGGCTCACCATTCCTCACATGAATGCTGCCACGGCAACACGATGACAACTGTGTGGTGCTCTCTCAGATGCCACCACTTCTTCTGTATATTGCTTTCTGTGATTCCGGCCAATGAAAAAGAGCTACCAGCTAAAGATTTAAAATGAATCCGGGTTTCCTGATCAGTCTCAGATTAGTCCATTGTTATGAAGAAATGTCCACACCACTGCTCTGCCTATTTATCCTTCTTTATTCTCATTTATTTATTTATTAGCCCCTTGCATACACTATATGGATAAAAGTATTTGGCCACACCTCTTAATCATTGAATTGAGGTGTTTCATTCAGTCCCATTGCCACAGGTGTATAAAATCAAGTACCTAGCCTTGCAGTCTGCCTTTACAAACATTTGTGAAAGAATGGGTCATACTAAAGAGCTCACTGATTTTGAGCGTGGTACTGTAATAGGATGCCACCGTTGCAACAAGTCAGTTCGTAAAATTTCTTCCCTCCTAGATATTCGTATTTATTACAAAGTGGAAGCGTTTAGGAACCACAGCCACTCAGCCACGAACTGGCAGACCATGTAAAGTTATAGAGCGGGGTCGCCGAGTGCTGAGGCACATAGTGCTTAAAAGTCACCAACGCGTTCCAAACCTCCTCATTAACATCAGCATAAAAACTGTGCGCCGGGAGCTTTATGGCATGGGTTTCCATGGTCGAGCAGCTGTATGCAAGCCTTACATCACCAAGCACAATGCCAAGCGTCGGATGAAGTAGTGTAAAGCATGCTGCCACTGGACTCTGGAGCAGTGTAAACGTGTGGAGTGACGAATCACGCATCCCTATCTGGCAGTCTTATGGACGAGTCTGGGTTTGGCTAATGCCAGGAGAACGTTTCCTGCCTGACTGCATTGTGCCAACTGTAAAGTTGGGTGGAGGAGGGATAATACTATGGGGTTGTTTTTCTGGGGTTGGCCTAGGCCCCTTAATTCCACTGAAGAGAAATGTTAATGCCTCAGCTTACCAAGACATTTTTAAAAATTGTATGCCTCCAACTTTGTGGAAACAGTTTGAGGAGGGCCCTTTTCTGTTCTAGCAAGCCTGTGCCCAGTGCACAAGGCAAGGTCCATAAAGGCATGGTTGGATGAGTTTGGTGTGGAAGAACTTAACTGGCCCAAACAGAGCCCTGACCTCAACCCTGTGGAACACCTTTGGGATGAACTAGAACGGAAATTGCAAGTCAGGCCCTCTCATCCAACATCAGTGTCTGACCTGAGAAATGCTCTCCTGGAAGAATGGGCAAAAATTCCAACAGACACACTCCAAAATCTTGTAGAAAGTCTTCCCAGAAGAGTGGAAGCTGGTTATAGCTGCAAAGGGGGGACCAACTCGATATTAATGCCTATGGATTTAGAATGGGATGTCATAAAAGCTCCTGTAGGTCTAATGTGTAGGTGTCCCAATACTTTTGTCCATATAGTCATATATCTGATTTTACAATTGAATTGTCAAATGTGTGGAAACAGCTAAGCTCCAGGGATACACATGCACATAGTAATACAGATGTTTTACCATCGTAAATTATTTGATGTTGCAATGACTTCAATAAAGCATGGTTAGTATATCTAACACAACCACGTCTGCGTGAAAAAGGGTTTATTTATATGGATTAAATTAATAGATTAATTCCTTAAATCCAGATTTTAAAACTCCTCCTAAACAGAAATAGTGGCTAATTCATCTATTTAAATTGGAATCCTTTTGTTCTGGATTGTCGGGAATCAGTATTAACTGACCACAGCATGTTCAGCCTATCCAATGTGACACACGCTGATTTCTTAGCCCATTTTTCCATCATTTTCACAAGCTTCCTTCATACAAATTACACCAAACGTCATCTCTCATGAGTTATTACTGACCTCCACCAGTCAAGGCCCTAGTATATGCCCCGAGAGCAGCCAAAAACACAGTATTTCACAGGCTGAGGAAATGAAACTGCAACAATGCCACTCCAATTTTCATAAGAAGCAAATGGCATTAACTTCCATTGCACAAGCTTTTTATCTTTGGGTTAAGTGGCGTCTGCTATGATCCAGAAATTAATCATCTCCATTCAAAATAATGACTTAGAAACCACAAAAATATCCTCTCACATATTCAAATACATGTCTCCCATCTCCAAGTGGTAGAGTGACCTTTACTGGTCACATAATTTCAAAGTACTATTTAATAGTGTTTTATGGCAGCTTGCATACATAAGGCCTACAGCAACATCCCATCATTTCAGCATTTGGAAAATTATGAATTTATTATTATTATTTTTTAATAAAAAAAAATATATATATATATATATATATATATATATATTAAAAGATATAAAAGTCTTTGTGACAAATACGCAAATACATTGCAAAAAGTGTAAATATTGGTAATATGTTAGACATTTCTCGATTTCACGTTTGCTCTGTTTTATGCTCTGGATTATGTGTTTCCTTCCCAAAATCCAAACACTCACATACCATTGCTGTCTGAACACATTGAAAATAATGTATAAAATACCATGTGGTATATGTTATGCAGAATTAGCCTGCGTTTCCACGTTTATGCGCTAATTTGATTCCTTTGACATATAATATTGTAGATTATGGATTGGTAACCATTTTTTCGCATTTTTGTGCTAATGCTAATAACAGTGTTTACAGGTCTGTTGAGCTTGTTTCCGTATCACGCCTTCTTAAACAGCTTTTTCTTTTTCAGCTACGTACATAATATTTACTTTTCCAGTCAATTTTTTCCATGCGTTTTGTATCGACAAAAAACTATCTTTTTGTTCACACTGAATAAAGCAGCAGGATGCTGTGCTCCTTCAGCACTTTCCATTTAAAAGCTCAGAGTTTCATGTCTTGTGCCTGCTGTGCACCTAGGGTGACATTGCTGTTCATCTGGTGAATAAAACACTGGAGGCCTGTTGATGATCTGTAAGACAAGCAGAAATCGTCCACGAATAGCAGCCTGACTGCATTTGGTGTGAAAGCACATCACTGCCATCTAGAGGACAAATGGCAGCCCCAGTCCTTTGAAGAGCCTTAACTCCCTCCGGGCCTTATTAAAAGCACATATTTTATTTTGACATGGGTGGAAGATGTGGTATCTTTCAGGTCTTAACATAATTACACTTTCAACTATTAAAAAAGAAGGACAGGAATAATGGTGATGAGAGTAACCATACAAGCATAGCCACGTTTTCAATGGCACTTTCCTCAACAGTACTGCCCAGTTGTATGAAGCTGTGACTGGTGAGGAAGTCTTTCGGATTACTCTTATTTTTATTTTCCCCTGATTCTCAAAGAGAATGATGGGCACTTGTTCCCCAGACCTATAGGATTAGGAACAATGAGTTTTTATTATAACATAATGTATTATTTTTGTCTGCCAAAGCTCAGCTTCTCGGCCCCTTTTCTTTGGAAGGATTACCATTTCACTAATCTCCAACTGCGTTCTAACTACCTGCGTGCTAATCATGTTTGTGATAAATCTCTGTATTCAGCTATTTTAGTTATGTAATTACATGGCGACTGCTGTTACGGCACTGCTCAACAGCGTTTTTATTTTTTGTGACTGGTGATGAAGACGCGTTTAAGTTGCTTAACAGCATGTACCAAATGAGTAAATGCATACCCATCGCGTACATGCATCTCGTTATAGACTTATTGTGCTACTGTGCTCATGTGGAGTTTGCCTTTGTGGTTCAGGAATCGGAATACACCTACCTCTTCAGTTCTCAAACCTTACATCAGCCCCAAATCTACCCGCAAACTCTAATCCTTTATGTAAATATGCATGTTACGTAACAATTTGAGCTTGAATCACAGGCACATAGCTCTTTTGTGTCTGCAACATGTGACCGGTTTATTTTGGGTTTCCAGCCCCGCGCTGCCAGCTGAACCAAATCGGGAAATATATTCTATATGAGGACCCCAGAGGGTGGGAGAGTCATCTGCAGTTATGAAAACAGTTTAACTCAACGGCATGTTAATTTCACAAGGGGCTTAGTGTACTGCATTGTGCAAGCCACATGCGTGCGTTTACTAAGTGATTGCATGTGAATTAATGAATGCTGAGTTGTCTAAAAAGGCTAACGTGTCAACGCATCCAAAGCCACGCGACTGATATCAGTCATTTCATGGATTTTCTTCGCCACCCCCTTTAAACATTTCCTCTTGCAGGCAGGCTTCCTCATTTCACATAATCAAAACCATCACACGACTCTCAAGAGTAGGGCAGCCCCAGAGCCATTTTCCCAGCTATAATTTCTTCTAAATACTCAGGCAAGAAAGGGTTGTTCTCTGTGTTGTTTATATAGTGTTGAGAGGGTAGGTGGTGCCTGCAGAAGAACAGAGTCCATCTTTTTAATCCGCCTGGTTAGGCATCTACAGGAAAGCAGTGAAGACCCAACAAACCTGGTCGCTTTATGCTTTTTTCCCCCTCAGCTTTAACCTTCAAATTTAAGTGAACTAAGTAAGACTTTCGTGATAGAAAACAACTCATTTGTTCATTTCTTTGAGAGGAGCCCTTGTTTATGTAAATAAACAGGCCGCTTAATTCCGTCACATTGCAAAGTCCAGAGCAGAGAATCCCATTTCAAACTCCTGCATGCTGTTAATAGGCTTCGCGCTCAGCATATCTAAGGGCTGTCAAAGTATTTTAATTACAAGAGTTTGCTGTCTTTCAGATAGACCTGCAACATTTAATTGGATTAAGCTTTAGTCTGGAGCTGTCTGCTGTGGTCAAGTAGTAAAATTCTCTGGCTTATCACATTGAAAAATAATGAGCAGAGAACGGGGTCATCTGGTGTTATATGAGGCCCGCATACATATAACAAAAAAAGTAAAAAACCTTAAAAGAAGCATAGTTCTGATGGTTATTCTACAGAACTTTTGGAATGACATTAGCCATATCCATTCGAATATTATTACTCATGTATGACTAATTCTCACTTCCTGTATGAGTAGTGCAACAAACGTCTGATTTCGTTTTCAGTTGTGTGTCATGCTTCCAAAACAAAAATAATCGAAACTGGCTTTTGTCTCATATTTCATGTTGGTGTGTATAGATGTAAAATTACAGTGAATTTTAATTGTATTTAATTTGCCAGGGAATAGAGAGACAAAGGAGCACAAGAGAAACACGAAAGGCAAACAAACTATTACTGCAAGAGCAAAAAAATTTCAGTAAAAAATTGATGAGGGTTGTCAGCGAGAACAGTTGTTTTAACTTTAAATTAATTTAGTCCTAACAATTTTAGAGCAATGGAGGTCGAGGTGCGCAACTAGAATCCCCTTGGGTGCCTACCAACACACAATTAATAATTAAATGACTGAGACCATAGCACCCACTCTGGATGTATGATATTCTTCTTTCAGAAATTGTTAATTGTTATCTTCAGATACTATCTTCCGTGAATTAGGAACATTTTCAGCAAAGAACACAACATTACACAGGGGTTTCAGGTTCTAATTGTAACATGAGGGCGTGCTCGGTCCGAGAACGGCAGGAGACTGAGGCATTGGAGGAACGTTTAGCCCTTTTTTTCGGCATTATCCCTCAAACTAAAAATATGTCAATAAACGACTAAACAAATATGTAAAACAAAACTTCCCTGTTCGCGAAAATCTCAACACAGAACTCAAATAACACTTTCATCTACCTTGCCACATTCAGGACGACTCCTGTTTCTTCCTTTCTCCCTTGAGCCAGCTTTGCCTGCTCTTCAAAGAGTCTTTTATTGTTGGCACCTGAGTGAAACCACACTCAGGTGCACGTCGGGCTCTCGTTAGAGGGCGTGGTCCTCCCTCTCAAGTCTGCTGTCCAATACTGCTTGAGGGCGCGGCTGCCGGCTGCTTGCCACACTAACGAAGTCGATTCTTTCCAGTGAGACCTGTATTTTAACATACATTTAAACATTTTGTGGGTGGTGGACAATAAATAGAAACACACAATACTCTGGCTGTAAAATGTTCAAGCAAAGTATAGAGCAAAATCAGGTGACTAGAGGGCTCATTCTCTGTTCCGAAAGTTCTCTTGTTCTCTCTACATAAGCAGGCTGGGCTTGAGTCTAGTCTGAAGAGCTACAACTACTCTCAGTGACTCTCTACTGGAGGATATTCTTGCCGTGCACCTGGCAGGCTCTAGGATCACAGAAACTATGAACTTGTCAGAAGAACCTCCCTTTAGAGTGATGAAAATGTCCTCCGGCAGGGACCATTACGGAAGAAGCACCTACTCAAAAAATGTGTGCCATGGCATTGCAAAGCTCTACAGAGAAGGAATGCAGAATTTGCAAACACACACACACATAAACACACACAAATATACATAAGTATACTAAGTAGTCAGTTAATTAGGTGCATTACCCTGCAGCTTGCTAAAGCTGGCACACAGGCATCAAGTCCTTCAGTTATGATTGAACGTTAGAGTGGACAAATCAAGTGGCCTAAGCGCGACACCAAGCCACTCGTCTGCCAGAAACTGCCACCTTCCGGAATTTTTCACACATGACATTGTGTGAGGGAATGGTGCGAGAGACAAAAAACGTTGAGTCAGCAACGGTCCTGGGGGTGAAAACAGCTCATTGATGGGAGCAGTTGAAGAAGGGCAATAATTTTTCAAGCAAACAGGCAGGTCACAAACAGGCCAATAACGGCTTATATGGTTCCAATGATATGACAGCAAGTTCTGTTTCCTTGATGCCATTGTGTCAGCATGGACCAACATCCCTGTAAAAATGTTTCAAACACCTTGTAAAATCCATGTCCATGGCCCAAACAGGACGTTTCACGCAAAAGCTCTTCTTCAGCTAAGATAACAAAGGGCAACTTGGGCAAGAGTCCTGTTTTTGTGTACAGCATATCTATTGCTAATTTTTTTAATCTAAGACTTATCTCAAGATAATGTTACAGTTACAATTGTGCTATAAAGGGGGTAAAGGCTATAGTTTTGGGTCATCCCTAATTAGATAGTTTAATTATTTTTCTCACAATGTAGTTGAGCGCTGTAAAATATATATAATTACAATTAAAAATTTAAATTACAACCTGCAAAATAAGTAATACATGTTGAACCTTAGAGGAACACAGCAGTGCGGCAGTGAAACGTAGCCTGAACAATTAATTTGAAAATCCATTAGAGGAATTACACGTGATATGGGCAAAATCTTGGATTCATAGACTTTTTTGACAAAATGTCTTCCTCATTAATTAATCCCCATGTCAGCAACCTTATAAGACTGTAACGTTTAAGAGGAAATGTCATGTAATTTCACACTTCACACTTGATAAATAGTTGTGCTAATTGTTTAAATTTACTTAATACATTTTGGGTTTATGCATAATATCATGGCTAAGTTTTTTTTTTAATATTTACATATTTGCTTTAAAAAGTCGTGTTAAAACTCCCTGCTAGAAACGATTGTGTTATTTGTGCTGCAGTTGTTTTGTCAGTGCACTACCACAGGAAATGTTTTTCTCTCGATTTTACTTATTTTTGCAGTGAAATGCTACCCTGGGCTTCATGACGTTGCAAGCTATTTGCCTTCTTACTTTGTTTGCTGGTAAACAACTCTAACTGCAACTATCAATTTCCAAACAATGAGTTCTCCATCATCTGGGTCTAGTATAGACATAAACAGATAACTTTACTCTTAACAAGTTACAGTCACCCGACAAAGTTTTCTCCTTGCAGGTGATGACAGTTTATTCCTCTTCAAGCTATATTTATTTGTAATAATGAATACATGCAACTTATTCAAGGCTATGAGATGTCTACGAGATGGTCGAAATTAATAGCTGGCATGGCATACATAATGTTTTACATACATCATACATCAGACATCTACGATTGGACTCACTAATTAGAATTTTTTTTTGCAGAAGGTGAGTAAGACCTATAGCAGTGTTTTACAAAAAGCAATTTAATATCCAAACGTCTGAATGGGTAAAAAACGTAGTCAAGATCATTATCAATAGACTATTTTGCATTTAAATTGGATTTTCCATCCAAAATACATGACCTCTATTTCATGATCTTGCCTGACCAACCTGCAATGATAAGCTTTCCGAATCTGAATGAGAGAAACGTGAAACTATGCCTTTTCGAGCATGCTTATAAAAATGCACTCAGGCTCCTCATATTTACTATGTCAAGTAAAAAATGACAGGATGTCAAGCATAAAGGTGTAGAAGGGCAGTGCAACCCAAGAAAGTGCATACTCTGTTTAAATAAAATTTTGGAACTTGACTTTATGCTGTGTGTGTAACGTATTTAATACCCCGGATGAAGAAAAGCATTTTATTATACTGAAATGTAACAGCCTTGTGTTTGCTGATTCATGTATACACACTTTATATTAAGCTGGGATCACATCAAAATACTGATGTGCGGCAACCCGCTAACCGCACTTAAGAAAATTGTACTCAATAGCATTTTCTTTCTTAATTATTCAACTCCTAAAAAGAAAACGTCATTGAATAAGTCATGCGATTAGCTGCTTGAAAAAGTTTAGATTTTGCCCCAGTGTCTGGGTCTGTGTTTCAGCTTTCACTGAACTCTGCTTTGCGGTTAGCTTCGAGTTTGCCTTATGAATATTTTGGTTATATTAATCCCCAAATATGCATGAAAATAGTGTCAAAAAACATTTGATGTTTCCCCAAAAATAGCATGCAAGTCTATCGCTCAGCCCCAGAAAATAGAAATCTTTCTTTTAACAAAAGCAGGTAGCAGTGCTGAATTAATTGCATCCCAATAAATTACTGTTGCCATTTTGAAAAGTGAACAACACATTTGAGACTCAGGGGAAAAGCACGGGTGAGCTTGAAGGTGTCAAAATTCCTCATTTAGATCAGACTGAGAAACTCCTGAATCGTCATATCAATTAAATGACAAGTACAGAGCGAGCTGTTGTTGACAGGACAGCAATTAGGCCTGAAACTTTGTCTCTGTCTAAGCCCGTAGCCAATAGTAAAGCAGAAAGTAATGATGCCAAGACATTTCTTTCCGGCAGTGGTTGGTTGTTGAGATTTTCCCCACGGCAAAAATTTTTGCCGAGATGGACAATAAGCTAGGAATTTCAAGTCAGATTATTGAAAAATAAAGCCTCAAAACACACAACATTTTTTTTTCCCAAAGTCCTCAGTTAATCTCAATTAATCCATATGATCCTCCATCGGATAAATCAGTAGTGTGTGAAGCCTGCAATAAGTCCAATTAAGTCTATTATTGTGTTTTCATAATTTTATCGTGAAATAATGTTGGGAAATCTTGATCTCCAACCCCTATCGACCTGCGTACCTTTACATGGTTAGATGGTTTCAACTTCCACTCTTTTTTAGGAATTTTCCATTTAACACAGGGTTTCTGTACTTTTGCATTTACATTAAGCTAGTTCAGCAGGTGCTCCTATCCAGAGCGACAGTCCCTTCTGTACTAAAATATATTTCATATAAATATGTCTACACTGGCTAAACTGACATTTGAACTGCATTTTAGTTTATTTACTGACAACAACTGGGGTAGGTAGCTCTCATAGGGCATCAGTAATTGGTGGAAAACCATCTTAATGCCATTAGGCATAGTCACAGTGCCGATAATCTTAACAAACAGGTTGAGCAAAAAGCCTTCATAGCAAACTCAGGCAACTGGAGGGGTAGGCACTGATTAGGTTTCTTGGGGGTCAGAGACCCGCTCTGCAATGCTAGACTATGTTTGTATATTGAAGTTACCCAACATTAATATAATTCCAAATTTCACGTGTTCCGAAATTCCATAAACCGTCTTGGAATGAGGCTCAAAACAGTGTGAACGCTTATGACAAAAAATAATGCGCTTAAATAAACGAATGGGTATCAAGATATCAATAATAGGAGTTTATAGTCACAGTTCAGATGAGAGTTCAGATTTGTTTTGTCTTTTTATTTCTTTACATAAATGGGAACCATAACGGTTCATGTTTTGATTATAGCATTTAACAAATAAAGTTACACTATAAAATACAATCAAATATATTTTACAATAGAGTAGAGAATAAATAAAACTGAAATCCCAGGGCAGTAGCCTGTTGAGATTACACATCACAGACTGCAGTCTGTAATTCAGTAGTGCTACGCAACGCTAATTTCTCGTTCTATTAAGTAATTATTAAGCAATCAAGAAGTGATGGGGCTTCTTTAATTAATCAATTGCTGTAAAAAAAAATGTATCTTGCTTTATTTTCATGGGCCGAAAAAGGGGCACCAACATCTCGATGGGCTCTGGTGTGTAAAAGCATGTGCAAGCCCCCGACCAGGGGCGGAGCAGCTGAGCATGAAATGAGGGATGGCAAAGGGCACTCTAGCAAATCATCTATCATCATCCGTTTTCATCAACAGCATCTGGGTCCTGGGTTGATGGATCCTGTGCCCAAGCTTATGGATGGTGCGTTGCATTCATTATTAGCAACTCATTTGGGCTGAGCAGCCTACTTCAGTGACATCAGTCATTTGTACCAGGGACATGATTTGATTTTATTCTGCTTGAGCAATTTCACATGGTGCTTAAAACTATGCCTCCTGCTTCGTCATGTTTGATTGTTGCTCCTTTTCAGAATTATGTCCCGGGATTTGTAGTTTTATGTAGAGGATTTCTCTAAAGCAGTTACTCTTACTCAAACTATGATTAATATCATCACATGGTTTTAGATGTGGGGTGTAGGTGTCTCCCAGCAGCAGCTATTTTTTATTTTTTTTTAATCAATTAGAAGAAAATTGTGGAACTCTTTGTCTGGATTACCTCCTACAGAAGGGATGGCACCACCCTGCAGATGCCAAAAGAAGCTCTCAGCCCTCAACAGTCTCAGCAGAGCCCAGATAGCACAGGGACGGAATGTGAAAACGGGGAAGTTAAAGTGCCTGACAATGTGAGAGAGCAATGGAATTCAATTTGCATCCACAGCACGGGTGAACGGTTGGACTGAACAGGGAGGGCACTGCAGGTCCTCCATGTCTGGACCCTGGACCCTGGACCCCCCCCCCCCCCAGCTTTTTCATGACCCTCCAGCCTGACCACTTAGACAACATTGTACCCAGTTTACCACAAAATCTCTTAAACAAGCTCTCAGTGAAGCACAAAGTCACTGCATTAGAATCAAACTGAACAAACTACTGCAGACGACATATTCTTTCTTTACTTACCCAACACTCCCACCTACTACAGATTTCATTTTATACTGAAACGTCCCACAAGTGAGACATAAAAAGTGTCCTGACATGTGGTTGGCAAATGAAAAAAGCCAAAGCATTTCGCATTTAACCGTTTGAATTTCATAGCAATTGAAATCTATGCATGATTTAACTGATTTTTTTCCTTAATATACAAGAGATATGCAACTTTTCTGCAAAATTAACTACAAAATCCTTAATTCCACCTATGGCAACAAAGAAAAAAATCTTGAGTTGATTTTGTAAATTTATCTCATAGCTGGCAAACATTTTGACTGATAATAATGTGCTTGTTGCCTTTAGACTACTGGATAGAAAAGTAGTCCAGATTTAAAGATTGCGGTATAAGCACAGAGTAGACGTTTTGAATTGTTTTGAATTGGTGAACAGTGAACAAAATGTAATAACAGGTAACCATTTAAACTAATGTCATTCTCACATAGGCTGGGATCAAATCAAAACCATGACAACCTGCTAGGATATAATAAAATTGTATTCAATAGCTTAAATAATTTATGCATAGTGCGTTTAACGGGTTCATCAAGAAATTAATTTGGTCCTAGCCTTCATCGTCTAGTCATTCTGAGATTTTTAAAATATTGCATGAGTCTCCTTCAGTGTGCATGTGTGTTAACTGTAAAGAAGGAAGTTTGCTGTTACAAAATTGTGATGTGTTCTAGCGCTTCCTCTCTGAGAAGCTTTTCATCTTTGGTGCCTGTCACAAAAAAAATTATAATTTCCTCAATAGCCAGGGCACAAGGATAATCCAAATATGTCAGACAAACCAAGTTTTTTTTTTTTTTAAAGGGGTTCTGAAATCCTTAAGGTGGCAGAAGAGAAGACATCCATTTAAGGAAAAATAAAACCTTGATTAACCTAGATTATTGAATTAACTGAAAACTCATTCTTTGTAGAATCTTTACACATACACATACACATACACATACACATACACATACACATACACATACACACACACACACACACACCTATAGCTGTATAGCTTGATAGGTCTAGAGACTACCACGCAACATAATCGCACCTTTCTCTGGCATACTTCGTTTTTCAAGATTCTAAGTTTTGATATCTAACCCTACCTTAACCCAATATAAATCTTTAAATAAAGCCTTTTAAAATAAACAACGAACTTCTGAGGACTCGGAGATAATGACACATTTGTGAAAAAGAGCACAAAGTTTTTCCCTTACGTGCTAATGATTAGTAAAACCAATAAAATAATATGTACCAGTGCAGTAAGTCAACATACAGAAATGAGTGTTAAGTGGCGTCAATTATTTAGTTGCTGGAGTATTGCTGACACCTGCTGGTAATATTTGTATCATTGCAGCTAAATAAAGTAAACGATAGAAAATCCTTAATTGGGGTCAAAGTTCATGTTTTTAATGAAATTAATACTGAGGGAGTTAACTGGTGATAGTGACATTAAAAAAATATATTACACTTGGGTGGCTCTCAGAAGAGCTGCATACTAGCTAGTACAGTATTTTCTCCCGATCATCAAAAACGTTTGAAACGAAAAAAAAATGCGGTCCTGTAGTCGTGTCCGTCAGATTATTAAAACCCACGTCTGACCTGAAATCATCATAGCAAAACCTGAACCGCTAAAAGCAATTAATTTCCCTTTCAACGTCTGATAATCTTCATTCGTATCTTGCTAATATTATGCATTAATCGAACTTCCATCTACTCACGCACCTGGTCACTGATCTTCCAATACGCTTGACCGAGATATTCGGGCACTTACTGCAAAATTGTAATTACAGTGGTTTGAATCACTACTCTTGAGGGGAAGAAAACCTATTTGCCTTAATCCACCTTCGTGTAATTTGGATGTGCTTGCGCGACTAACAAACGACACGACTTTCATTGAGGGAACGTACAAATTATTGCATTTCATTATTAGAAAAAAAATATTTTCCCATGTGCAATGTGAGCGTTAACTGCATGCTTTGGGACTAAGATTGTAATCACCAATCAATTACACTTAGCCTGCCCAACACTAACTGCTAGTTACTTAAAGTATCAAAATTGAATATAAATTTAGCAATCCCTGTTCACTTTAAACATCCTGACAAAAGTATTCGTGGTCATGTGTGACAATAGCCAGCAATCATACCTAGTCCCAAGTGAAAACACAAACGTATACCATGGAATAACTGGATAAATCATGTGTAGTCCATGCTAATCACCCAAGAAATAACTTGACAAAACCAAAACATTCACAACTCTTCGATTTATGTTATAGCCAGTTAAACAATGTTAAGAATAAAATACAGAATCAGTGCTTGGTGTATGCGACCTTTACTTTGCATATCGAAAATTTGCATTTCTTTAACTTAAACCCACACATTAATGCAAATTTAAATAGGGTAACATTTACATTGCAACATACAATCTTAATTTCAAATTCTTTCTAACAATATTTAACCAGGATCAGCATTGCTGTATTAGATTAACATAGATTTGTCCAACTAAATATGGCCTCCAATACTCACACGAGTGAAACTCAAATTCACATTTGCACTTCTGGGTTGTATCCAAATGATGACTTCCAGCTGTGATTGTTGTTGGTTAATTATAAATCTATAAATAGAAAGCATTCGCTGCTTATTAAACATGTATATAATATACATTTACATACATGAAGGTGCTGACCTTTATAAAACGCTTCCTTGTAGACACCAAATTTAAATAAAAAGTGAAAACATAGCTCCCTAATTGGATGCCCACTCATCTGAATAAAATTTGATGTGGCTGATTTCAAAACACAGCAAGTTGCCAAGAACAAACAAACTGCTGTGAAAAAGGTTCAAGGTGAGCAGCATTTTTTGCTGCATATATTTGGACAGAAGTAGAAAACAGAAACGACTGCTTTCAACAAGACGCTGACACAGAATCGTATCGTTACAATCCAGGTCTCCCATTAACTTCACACTGAAGCTCAGAAGTACTCTCCCCTTGAAGCCCTAATGGAAAGCCGACATTAAAGATCAATAGGACTCTTAACATCCAAGTTTAAAGAATACCTGAAGCCACCTGCAAGAAATTGTGAAGGACGCCATTTCAAAATCATTCAATAATGAAATGTTAACAGGAGTTTATGGTATGATTTTAGTTTCAAATTTCACAACAATCTTGGAAAAATGACATTGCTTAAAACTTCAATTGCTCTTCACCGCTGAAACCCACTCGGTGGTTTGGGTGTATATGAACAGATTTAATTTGCTAAAGCTACTAGATGTTAGTATGGCTTCCTACTAATTACATCATTGTCAAAAAATAAACTGTAATTGTATAATAGGCAAATAGCTAGCTGGCTACATCAGTAAAAGTAATACTTCTGCTGTGTTTAGTTGATCTGTTGTTGAATTGCATTTTTCGTTAGCCGGCTGAAATAAGATTGGCAACATTTCACTAAGGGCTAAAAATCAACATTTTGCATTAACTTAGTGGAAAAGGGTAACATAATAATTAATGGATTAGCCGTTTTTTTCCCCTCCAATTATATTCCAAAAATAAAATTTTGACATAGGTTTTACATATGCGCCTCCACTATTTCAAATATTTTATTCCTCAATGCAAAAAACATTAACCATTTACTGATTCGCCGTTTTGTTATTTCACAATATGTAACACATATCATACAAGAGTCAAAATGCATTTTATTTACACTAGATAATTTTATATTTCAAAAATGATTAATATCGAAGGGAGAAAGATTTAATATTACTTTCGCGCATGAAAAACAAGTAAATAGATAATTGTTCTAGATATTTAGTGCATGACCACCATAGCACGTGGCCCACTGCGACCAATAAATCACCAAAAGTAGCAGCCTTTTCCGAGGCGAAGGCAAAATTTAAACTCAATACTGCAGTTTTACTTGCTTTTTACAGGAGCCAGAACTGCAATATTGTTAAGAGGGTGGGGTGCGAGCGGCATACCCAACAAAATTCTCACAAAAATTAACATTTAGTCTTACTGGTAAACGTGCTGAGGCATATTTTCATCAGCAGAAAATGAAGCATTCAGATTAGAAGCAAAGTAACTTCAGATAGTAACTGATTTTTAAAAATCAGATACACATACGGTCACTTCAGCCTTAAAACTTGGAAATGTTAAACCTATAATGATCTTACAAAAATATCTTCTGAGATGACGAAAAAGCACATTCTAGGAAGAGGCATTTGTTCCACTGGTTCTACTCGAATCAATCGTTACAGAATTCACTTTTTTGATGGCCCTTGGTTCCCTTTAAAGGAAGAAAATAGGTGTTGAGTTTAAAGTGGCTTTTTAAGCAGTAAGGAACATGATTGAGAATTATTTTTTCTTTTAGATAATTCGATTGCGCTTATGGGTAGGGGAGTCTGTAATAACATCGCCACACTGGGCTGAGGTCCGCTTCCTTGTGCCACCATTGTCTAAGTGGAGTGCCATTTCCTCGGATATGAAAGTGTTTAAGTCCACGTCGTGAAGTCCGTTTCTCCTACGACTAGTGTTGGAGCTGCTACTAACATGAGTAGGAGACCCTGGGGTACTGGAACGGACACTGATGCTTGCCATTGCTCCACTTAGACCTGAAAAGAAAAAAAAAAAAGAAAAAAAAAAAACCACGTTAACCAACTATCTAAGATGTGACTGCTATAACAGCACCTTCATGTTTGTAAATCCTAAATCCAGTTTAACCTACTAAGTTCAGTAAACCTTCTTTTAAAGAGTCACATAACTAATATTTTAGCTTTTAAGTAGTCATTTAATAGTATGTCCACTCTTCATAGGCTGAATATTTATCCTGATTTGTACAGCAGCCTACATCCTGAAATATTCCAATCTATCCCAGCATGACCAGATTTTCAATGTTTCTGCAATCACTTAAGGGGCCATTATCAAAATTAGAACTTTTCAAGCTTCATGAATTTTTGTTTTGTATAACCTAACATGTGTGAAAATGAAATTACTAACAGAGGATCCACCAAATAAAAAATCTTAATCCATTCACTCTCTCTTTTTTAAATTAAGAAATTAGTCATAACCATTGGTATTATTCTTTTACATACACTGAAAAAAGGCTTATGACTTACCATGCAAGGCTATGGCTTCCCGGAAGGGTTGTAAATCAGTCTCTACAGATGAGCTAGTTTCTGTGGAAGGCGCTCGATTTGGAGACACAACAGTCAGTTTTGGTGGCGCTTTGGAAGTCCTTGGTGGGGGAGCTTTTCCACAGAGGAAACTGATCAAATCCTCTCTTCTAATTGTTCTCCGTCGCTTTTTAACCCAAGCCAAAACGTCCTTATTTCGCCGCTGATATCCAATCTGAATTCCTAGGTCATAGCTTCTTTGATGTGCTTCTATGCTTTCTGTAAAACATGGAGGAAAAAACAAATACACATCAGCATCATAACACTTCTTAATGATGTTTTGACTTTGAAACTGTCATCATTGACAGGAGAGGTATGCAGTATTTTTGCAGCTTAGGGAGTAGCATCCAAAAATTGTCCTTGGGGCTAAATCCAAACATCACTGACAATTAACTTCTTCCATGATGTAGAACTTTAACACGCAAGACTTGGGTAAAGTTCAATTCATTTTCTGATTGGACACACAGATCCTGATTACTTTACACTGACGCCGTTTAGTGTTATTAATTCCAACGTGAGTGAAGCCTGAATTACGGTTTTATTAAAATTAGGACCTTTAAACAGATAGACGCTTTTAAAAACAGGCCATATTGGTTTTCTGAGCGCTCTCAGAAAAATTACGACCCAGCTGCAAATCAGGTGTTTAAAACAATAAATGCATTAGTTTTCTTATGCTTGAACATCCATCAGACAGATTTCAAAACAAAACTTGCATAGTAATACATTCAAGGTATTTAAACATATCAGTTTTTAAAGTTGCACACTTAAGT
Source organism: Hiodon alosoides (assembly GCA_025775065.1). Taxonomy (NCBI): domain Eukaryota; kingdom Metazoa; phylum Chordata; class Actinopteri; order Hiodontiformes; family Hiodontidae; genus Hiodon; species Hiodon alosoides. The sequence goes on along the minus strand of JAOYSI010000014.1, from coordinate 1,276,527 downwards.
ACATCTCCTTCAGCACTGCTGCCATGTGTGGCACTATAATACTACTCATGCACAAAGACAACAAATTTAATAAAAAACTATTGTACATCTCCTTCAAGAGTAGACTAAAGTTGTTGTACTAAAAAGGAAACCAATATCCTGGTGTGCAGAGTAAGAGCGCATACAGATACATTATGATCCAACATCGAAGATAATAAATTATTCCAACAGCTGTAACATGTTCATATAGAAATGATAAGTTCCATGCAGCACTTCAGAACAATCAGGTTTAAAGTTGATCTAAAATTAAACGGCAAAAAAGGACTGAATTTCTTAAATTTGGCTGCTTCTTAATACAGAAGCGGAAATACATTTATCGAATTAGGGCCATATACTTCAAATATACCAAGTAATCCATTGCATTTTCAAATGAATAGGCAAACCAATTTGAACGCGTAATTTTTGACTCATGAATTTAATAAAACGACAAAGAAGAAACTTTAAAAAGTACCTTTATACAAGTTGGTCACAGCTGTTGCAGCATTCTGAAAGGGCACCCACAACGAGAGTCCCTGTTGTTGACACACTCGGTCTAAAGAAATGGGGGGGGGGCAGGAAATGTTGAAAAAGTAATGTCACAGATTACCATAATTTATCAAACAGCCATTTTTATTGCGCCATTTTGTACAACCCTTTTAAGTGAATTGGCAGGCTACTTATTATTCAAAACAAAAATTAAACATTTCTCCATCATGTTTCACTTTTTAAAAACTTGTATGATTTTACAGTAACTTTCGAGTACTAAAGCCGTATTCATTAAAAAAAAAAAATTCTATGAAACCCTCTCCCCAGACTCAACCAGCTGGCAAGCTACGCCATTTTGTTTGGCCCGGTCAGAGTTGTTTTTAGATAGAAAAAAATGTATGTCTCATTTTAACGATAAAAGCTTTTAAAAGTATCGTATTCTTGTTCATCTGAAAAGACTGCTCTGTGACGATGAATAACAGTCGTAAAAAAACAGTTATTTTTTTTTATCTAGTATCTTCGCCATTTTGTTCAGATGTTTTAAAAACTATTGTCCGAATTGCTAACAACGCAGAAAAATCTGCTTTTGAACTAATAGAAGAACTAAAGCAGAAAAACCCAAATGGTTTAACGACAACTGACAGTTATCTTTAACAACAGAACTCCTCCCTGGATTTCGCCATTTTGATTATTTTTGCTTTGCATATCCATAGCTAGCTATGCACTACAGCTAACGAGTACCTGACACTGACAAGGCAGTTATTCAGCTAGCCCTTGCAGGTATCACTTAGCTAGCTAGCCTGCGCCGCTTTCTTACTTAGGCATTTTTATACTACAATTACAATACAGTATCCCTTAACACGTGTGGTTGCTTATTCATAATTTAAAAATCATCCGATGTTAAATGTAATCTACTAAAGAAGGCTCGCGCCCTAGCTAGCCGGTAATGATAACGACCGATTCCAGGAATTGGCTACTCGAACCTTTGTAGAGCTGTGCCACCGCGGTGGCGGAGTTCTGGAAGAGATGCCATAATTTCTGGTGACTTTGGTCAGTCTCCTCCTCACTCGTCTCGTCCTGCTCTGCCTCGGCCAGGCACTGTCGTTCCCATTTCGAAAACCAGTGTTCGGGGCCATGTTCCTGGATCTCTGCTTCTCCCTCGCCCTTCTTATCCTCCATTACAATAATCAAACCTTTTGTTTCTACCGAAATATTGGACACAACGTGGTTCTCCAATAAAGGTGAAAATAATGTGCCTGGGTGCCTCCGTCACGTACTTATTAATAGACTACACTTCTCACCCTCAGATATACTATTTCACCCGTCTGTTCCCTAAATATACAGAAGGTAGTACGCCACAGATTTGACAGTGAATAGAAAGTATGTAACCCTCCTGGTCATCAAACTCCGCCTTTTTTGCGAAATACAATTGTAATTGGCTAGGGATTTCCACTGGCACGTTTTTTCTATTTATTCTGGACATTTTACTGGACAAAAAGTATGACGTCACAAAAACAACCAATGTACTTAGTTCTGGCAAAAAACTTAAGGAAATCCTACAATGCGCGGAGTACCGGTTGCCGACAGCTGTGAGTCTTCGACGTTACCACCTATGACACGCCCAACTCAAACTAAAAACATCTGTCACGTGTAGCATTTTTTATTTAAAAGTACAGTGGCGTGAAATGAGTGATTATAAGTTATTGTATTAAAAGAAAAAGTAAGCGTTCAAGATTTTCGATCATTCAGACTATATTTTTGTATATTGTATATTTAACATACTTCACGTCACGTATAAGCTTTGTAAAATATTTCTGATGATTAAAAACATATATATTTACAGACAGGCTAGGACATATTAAAAACTGACAAATGCATTTAATAAACGTATTCTTCTTTTCCTAAGTATATAATTTATTTTACCATTAAAACAAAACATTAAAGTTATATAATTTGCGATTAGAGAGAGGGTTTTTTTTTGGTTCCAGACACGTTTGGAAACGTGTGGCTGACACATTAGTTTGATAGAAGCTTAATAGTCTCTCTCACACAAAACGTATCGTAAAATTGTACTTACTTATTTTTTTAGTTAAAAAGTCCGTGTATTTAAGATTTTAGACAACAGTAACACAAGAACATAGTCAGTCATTACTACAAGTGACCTACAATAACCTGGGCCGGTAAGACCTAAAAGTACTTAATTCACATGCCCTTCTTTAGATCACCCTTCTCACCGCCAGGACCCATGGTTCGGCGGTAAAAAGGCCGCCTGTAAATAGTAAACAGTGGTGAAAGGTTCATTCCGATGAATGTTTTTATAATTAATAACATTACGGCTAATACTTTTGGAGATCTGTGTTCACTGACACACTCAAATGATAGTGTAATTGTTGATTTATCCAGATTATATTTGTTTTAATGGTTAATTACTTAGTTTTTTGCAAACCCTTCTCATATGAAATGATATACTTCAGATCCCGCAGGAACCTGTTACTTTAGCAGGTTCACATACAGTATAGCAACTTGTAATATCAATACCAACACTACAGCCATAGCTGCTTAAAGTACGAGATCCCATTCAAAGGGTAGGAGACAGTTTGAAAATTGTCGTAAACAATCTTTTAAAATAAATCAACCAATTATTTAATTACCAATGACTGCAGGACGGAAATTCAGAAAAGAGTGGTATTAAAATCTACTCCTGGGTTGATTTATTATTTTATCAGACCAACATTCTCACCACCGTGCTTGACAGTGCCACTTGAGGTTCTGCCCAAAAACAATTTTAGACTCATCCATCTAGAGAACATTCCTCCAGAAAGCTACAAGAAAATCCAGGTGGTCTCAGCTGTAATGTTCTTATTTAAGAGCAAAGGTTTCCTCCCCATGAAGTTGCCATCCCATGAATACCATTGTCATTCAGTTTGCACCGTTGTGTTGAGGTATGAACATTGACATCAGCTGCACCAAGGGAGACCTGCAGATACTTGAATGAGGTTGTGGAGTTCTGACATCGGATATTTCTTATATTTTTTGCTTAATCTATATTCAATTACTCACAATTACCCTAAAAACAACAAAAACAAGGAATTAGTAAATAGTAAAATTAAAAGTAAAATTAGTAAACCCATTCTCTTTGTCAAAGCTGGTTTTGATTAAACAAGGATTTCATTAGCAAAAAAGTTACAACTGAAGAAAAAAATGTTTACTAGGCATTATCATCCGTGTTAATATTGCCTTGCACCAATTTTCTGCATTACTAAAATAAATAGTTGCTGCTCTTTTTTTTTTACATTAGATTAAAAATAACTGAGTAAAATATGCAAGAAAATTTACAGCAGAAATGTTTATCTATAAAAAAATATATATTTATTTTTGTTCTAATAAAAGTTAAACTGTGAAAACTGTGGCTCTTAAGAACTAGGGTTCACCACAATCGTTATATAGACCCAATAAAATTCTAGTATTGTTCTGATGTTCATATTGGCTCCCTGGTTTTGGGTGCTGCCATTTCCAGATTTAGTACAAAATACTTTAAATCGATTACTTCAGTTTACTCCAATTGCCTCCCTGTAACATCTTTCAATTATTCCTGTATATGTCACTGAAAAATCTCTAGTGAATGGAGAAGTTTATTCGGGTCAATAATATCCAACAGCCAATTTTAGGCATCATTCAATACATTGAACAACAATCTTAAGTGTAATTTGAATTCACAGCAGAGAACACAGTGGGATATAATTGGCAGTGCACCACCCAGGCTGGTTAAGTTGGCAGTGCTTCTCTCAGCTCATCGCTAGTCTCCTACTGGCTTCCTGGCAGTACCACCAAGAAGGACATGCCAGACTTTCTTCCATTTTGCGCTGGACCACTTGCGCACACTGTGCAGTCTGCAGAGAGGAAAATAAACTGGGGTGGCTAGAAGGCAACAAGGATTGGAGGAAACCAGTCACATTTCCTCAAACCTCCCCGTGTGAAGTGGGAGTCATGACAAGCCGAGATGCATTAGGACAATTGGAAATTTTAAATGACTAACTTCCACATCTCAAATATTTAAAATAGCCAATAGCACTGGATGGTACTATGGCTCCAAGGTAAGCAATTCATAAAGTGCAATCTTAGAATTATGACAATACAGTACTAAGCATTTAATTTATACTTTAATAATTCAATTTAACATGGATAAAAAATAAAAAAAAGTTCAAGGTAGTAAATGATTAAATATGGACGGTTGTCAGAAACTATCGGACAACCATTTTTTATAAAAATGGATAAACAATACATTTTCTCCATTAAATAGCAAACCAAGATAACTGGCTCATTGGAGAAAAAAAAAAAAAAAAACTTCCAGTCCACATATCCAATTCAGACATGCATATAACAATCCAGGTATGCACAAACATTACAAAATCCAGTTCTTGCAGGTTCCTATTGAAAACAAAGCTTGACGTGGTGTAATCAACTATGTGTCACAATACAATCAATCTGTCGTTGGGCATGCCTGAAGATTGAGGTCAGCAACAGGACCTCTTCTCTATGTGAAGAACCTGATTACATCTGGGGCAGCAGTGATATACATCTTTGAAGTGCTTCACAAAAAATGGGATCAGACAGCAGCCAACCACCAATCTGATAGACAAAAAAAATAAAAAAATAAGAGCCTAGCTTGGTTAAGGGTAGTAAGCGCCAAGTTAAATTCCTTACCCACATAAAATGAAGACAAAGCACATAAGCCAAGCAAAGCCACCAATTTTGTAGAAGATGTTAGTCATGACTTGCTGCTGACAGGAAGTGCAGGTGGTCATCCCAGGAGAACGTCCCAATACTGTCTCGAAGCTGACGAACTTCTGAATACATGGCGAGTTTGTGTAAACTAAAGACAGTTTGAAAAAACAGTTGCATCACAAACGGGTAGATCAATTAAACTACTGTTTTACATCTTAAATTGCAGCCTTACATTTTTTTAATTAAAACCTGAAGGATACATTGCAGATTTTATAGAAATTTGAAAGAAAATGGGTGGCAATGAGCTTTATTTTGCTTGCATTACAAAAATAAGCCAGAAACTTATACCACAAGTTAACTTACTAAACGAAGAGGCCTGCATACCAGTATGACATTTGTCCTGAACTTAAAAGCAAACCTGGATGAAAACAAGCATTGCAAATTCCCTTTTTTGGCAGAACTGGGTATTCCAATAACAATTAATATAAATACCCTCTGGCAGAAACTTGATATTGCAACACTGTTCTGAAGATGATGCATACCAGGTACAGATGACTGCGCTTGCTCTCTGGTGGCATTACTGAAGGGTGAATGCAGATCGTAAACCTTCACATCAACTTTTTCGAAAAGATAAAGAGAGAACCAGGATTCTACAATTAACGATTATACACTTGATTTAAAGCCTGATTCATTCACAACACTTTACCTACTTTTTCTGTAATTACTGATGTGGTAATAAGTGTGATGCACCTATCTGGAACAAACGTCTTACCTGGTATAACATATGGTGGAGGTGGCACAATATTTTCTGCTGCACTCATTTTTTTTCTGGTGACAAGTCAGAAGAAAACATTTTCACTTACACTATCAAAATACTTTCTAAATGTGCTTGAACTACCTTAGTTTATTAGGGTTAAACTTCATATGTTGCAAAGAAAACCATGCAGGACCGCACAGGTCATTGTTGCAAGCCAATAGCTTAACAAGTACATACTGCAGGTGTAACCAACGTGTCCCAGCACAAAGGACCCATAACTGGGAATCAAACCCAAGTCCCTCCACCGCCTCAAACATCCTGAGACCAGAGTAACGCTTGAACTAAAAATTGAAGTTCCCTGCACCATGAACCAATCGTCTTCCACTCCAGGGACTGACATCACTGTAGGTAGTGAACTTGTTCACAAGGAGCTCTGCTACACAGACTTCTTGCCATTGACGTGGTCAAGCCATCATTTCTGAAGTAGAAACCAAAAATAAATTATATTTTAACCTGACGAGAGAAAATCATGAAAATAGGTTGGTGGGTCTCGGAATCAGGCAGGGACACAGACACTGCCCTATTCATCAAGTAAGCACTCTAAGCATTCCTTCATGGGAACATACTAGAATAAATATTGCACCTACATTGAGACTGCTTCCATGTTTCTACAAAATCGAATCCTCGTCATCTTTGATGGTTTCCAAGGACAAACAGTTTTGTATTCCGCCGCCATATTAAGTCCCAATAATCAAATTAGAGAAGGAACCTCCATACGTCATTTCCCTCGTTCGCAAATGGTACATCTCCGCATTCTTCATACATTCACTTCCACATTTCTACGGACTTAACTGAGCATTTTTAATTGCGTTATCTGGATATATTTAGCGGTGCACAAATGTAAATAGTAAATTAGTCATATTAGTAAATTTTACAGATATTAAACATTTATCTGATATTGCTGACTTTTCGCTTAATCCATACTTAACATTAAAAATCTCCATGTTGGAAATAACAACTTAACTTAAGACCGCATCGTCATGTGCAGCACTAGCGAAGGTTAATTCAACAGTTTAATATTAACAGACACACCAAATTTTAAAATCTTATTCTAACTAGATTCTTAAACACATTTATAAAGACAAAATAAACTGCCTTTTAACCTGAGCTATTTAGTTTACACATCCTATGTGACCTGGGTTTACCTTCAAACTTCCCTTATGGCCACCTAAACAATTTGCAGTGCGTTGTAGCGCCTATAACAAAACAGCACATTTAAAAATTATTTTGCATTTTAAATTAACATCGATCCCACTACACAGATGGGACATGAGCGACGTATCATAAATATAATTAACATGTCGTTGTCGAATGACAAACGTAGGCTATTTGAAATAACACTTAGATGAGTACATGTCCACACCTGGTCGTCGAGGAGCAGTTTACGCAGGTTTTCCTTTCAACAAGCTTCCTAATTGTTTAATTGAGGCCGTTTGGAAATAGACCGCCTAACCCAACATTTAAAATCAAAAAGTTTCAAAAAGTTCTGGGCTGCGATATCCAACACCATCTAGGTTAGGCCAACCCCAGTCTGTACCGCTACGAATGAATTTAAACAAACACTGTGCGTAAATTCGGACAAAGCCACAATGTTTGTAAACTAACTAAATCTGCTACTTAAGACATTAAGACAATATCAATATCAAAATATCCGCGAGGAATATTTCGCGAGGCATTTAATTAGAACCAGTTCACAATCTGATTATAATTCTTAATATTTAAAAATAAATTAAATCAAAATCACAGGTGAGGAAATTCGTTTTAGGCTAAAGGTTCACGTGTTGCTTACAAGTATTTTGCATGGTTCGAATTAGTTATACGACAATGACCATATTATTTGGCAACAGTCAACATTTTAAAATAAAATTGTGCCCGTTTATTGTCACCGAAACTTAAACTTGCATAACCAACAACATAGTAGAATTATAGAAGATTTTATTCGATAGTAGCCTACCCTAGAACCAAATCCCTTGCATCAAAAAAGAATCCAACACTTACCTTAACTCCCGTTTGGTGACGTCACTGTCCTTAAAATCTTCGTGCTCAAATACGAGACAAATCTTTTTGCAGGCTGCAATTCAGGACTGTTTGCACATGGAGGCGTTCTTGTATTTGCTATCAAAATTTCCTATTGGTCAAAAAAAAATAAACATGCGCATCTGCTATGCTGCAGAAACTTCATGCAAAAACGCTTTTATACGTTTCTTATTGGTCAATATAGAAAATATACTCATATATGAAATATTGCGTTTAAACTATATATATATATATATAGAGAGAGAGAGAGAGAGAGATAACTATAACTTTTTATGGTGTAACTACCATCCGAGAGCAATAAACGATCCACGCGAAGTAGTGTTTCATCCAGGTTTTGCTTAATAATCCCAATTTGTAGTTTTTTTTTTCTCTAAATATCTTACTTTCTAACTATATTGCAAGCTAATTATGAGTTTGTATCCGAATTTGGTGTGGTAGAGAGGGATGTTTAGCAAGCTAGCGTAATGTGCAGCAGTGTAAACACATTTCTAGACCTGCGTGTTTTGCAAAATTGCATGTTGTCTATTCCTTTCTCCTCGCAAACCAGCAGTGGTGATGTAATGGGAAAATTCACGAACTGAATCACTTCCGTCAAATGATGCCTACTTAGTACCTACTAAATGTACTAATGCAGTAGCTGAATGAAAAATCGGATGGATGGGGGGCTACTCCATATTTATGCCCATGATTTTGGAATGAGACGTTCAACGAGTAGGTATACACATACTTTTTACCATGTAGTGTATAACTGACTTAAGTTGGGCCTTTGTTGTTTAGTTTAGTTGTATAAGGAACATTGGTTTTGTAATAAAGACTTACAATTTCTATATTCAACAACTTATACAACTGGATATTTACTAAATCAATCCTTGCTCAAGGATACAACAACTTGAATACTTTAACCTCTCGGTTACATGCCGATCACCACCAGCTGCCCTGGCGGCCCCTAAGGAGTGACCAACTGTGGTATGTGTGGGCTGCAACTGTAACCTTTTCAATTTACAATTGATTTTCTCTGTGAAATCTGATGAGGCCTTCAATAGAACAATAAGAAATAAAAACTTTAAACATTTTTTACTCCAGATTGTCATTCTCAAGTGGGCCACAGGGTCTGGATAGTTTATCTGCTGCTACTGTTAACCCTTAAACATTTATTTAGGGTCATGGCTTAGGTTAAAAATGATCTCAACTGGTTTTATCCCTGGGCATAATTTATTACACATCTTTTCACTTTTAAGCTGACTGGACCTGTCAACCATGAAATCATTAAAAGAGGATACAGGATGAGAAGCTATTTTTCTCTACATATATTTTACTTCTGATCAATATACTGTTTGGATTACAGGCATAAACAATTTGTAAACTTAATCTGGCAGGTTGTAGAATTGACTTAATTTATTGTTGTGTAACAGCAAATATAGTTAGACAAACAAATTAATTCTGTCACAGCAATGTTTGATTGAGTACAAATCAAATAATTTGTCATTTTTGATAAGTATGGGATGAATTATTCTTTCTAACTACTTTTGCTTATCTTTCTTTCTACACTGAAAATATTGTAATGAAACAGGTTCTGGCTGAGATGATTTCTGCTAAAGATGCTTTAATAACTAACAGAAAAGATATAATGTAAGTTAACGGGATGTGACAGTGGAGTGGCTGATAGTAAGACGGATAACTGCAAACAAATAGAGGAAACTAAGCAGACATACAGAGAGCAATGACATTGCTTTGAGAGGTACGTGCCATCTATTTCTGCTTGTAGATACACTTCACCAAACATGCTGGATAAACGGAATTTTCTAACAGACACAGCACTCTTTATTCCGAAAGGTCTCTGCAAGGTTTTCTTGTAAGGACAGTCTGTGAGGTCAATCTACAGTTCCTCTTTTTCTTTTTCCCTGGATTTGTGTGACTCAATGTATTTTTTTCTTTCAATCTCCTCCTACAAGACAGAAAGAGAATCATTCAATGGATTCAATGATTTTTTTTTGTTTCCAAATAATTAAAATAAAAGTACATTTACAGAACTTAAGAAATCAATGGTTGGTGCTTGCTCATTTAATTGGATACTGTAAATGAACTTATAGCATATATATATATAATTTTTAAAATCACTTTGTGCAGTTACCTTTCTTTTGTCGTCCTTGGCCAGTTCAACCTGATCCTCTACAAATTGAACAATCTCTTCCAAGATTTTGTTTCCTATGTAGGGAACCACCTACAAAAGCCATGAGAGGTTTATCATAAACAATGTTTTACCAAAAGGATTGGGTCATTCTTAATTCATTTTGAAAGCCTTTATAGACTGTTTACACTGATATCGCCATTTGATCTGTGATATGAGTTTGAGTTAACTCTAAACTCTCTAACCACCTTGCACAGGATTCTAGGAAACATAAATATTCAAGGAATATAATTATTACTTTGCATTCCCTCACTTTTACGCACAAACACACGCACACAAGCACACACAGACACATGCGTACGCGCATGCATACCATTACTACAATAAACTTTGCAGTGGACCGACCTTCTCTGAGAACACAGCAGGAAAGAATTTGAAGGAGGGGTTGCGCTCCTGAAGTACAATGTTGATGTCGTTTGCTGTGCTGTCTATCCTGGCAATAACCACGTTCTCATGCTTCTCATACAATTTCCCAAGTTTCTCCCATAGTTGGAAAAAATCCCTGCAGATTTTACTCCATGGAGTATCTTGTGACAAGAGGTATTCAAACAATGAGAAAACGTATCAATTACAATAGTCAAGGAAGAACCATGAACATGTATAGGATATTGGTTGACAATGGGGAAATTCACACTCAAAAACCAAGTCAGGCCATTAGATGATTAGGACTACAGTTTACATGGGCCTACAGTTTACATACAAATTAAGTTTGTTCATTTCTGGAACTTAATTTTATATATGTAATGTAAAATGATTTAATGTTTTCATTAAAAATCCCCCCCCAAAAAAGTGGACGCAGTAACCTTAAAAAGCTAGCCCTCACATAAATCAGCTTTTAAATATCCAATGCTAAACAGTTTTGGTGCTATCCTTTGATACTATTCTGGAATGAAGCTTATCATTTAACATATTGTTTGTTTATATAGGCCTAGGTGAAGTGGTTACGGTGCTGGTTACAGTACTGTCAGTGGTTATCTAGTAACATAGCCACTTGCCACATGCCGTGTACACTGTAATACTTTCCCAAAATTCCATTCCTATGGCATTGCGTCATAAGTAACTAGAAACAAAGACAGTTCTGGAGTTATCAATTAGTGAACATACTACGCATTTAGCTAGGCTACTACACAGAGATAATTTACCTATCTATAAACCATAGATTTACCTATCTATAAACCAATAGATATGTAATTTACCTATCTATAACCATTTACCTATCCATATTACCATGAAATCATCCAGCAATTACACCTTATTAGTTTTACCAGCATGTGGATGTGTGCTATTAGTTTATTGGTTTAATTTACTTTTAGCTGTTTCTTGATCAAATATTATTAAGCAATACGTACAAAACATGACAAATACATTCCTGTCCTCGTTGAAGACCACTTTTTCAAAGTTCAAGCCAACAAGTTCTTTCACAGGATGCTTGTCCCAGTCTGTTGGAATGGGCTCACTCTGCATCTTGGGCTGAAAACATCCAGCATTTTTATCATTCTTGTAAAACATTATTCAGGTATTGTCTCTAGTCTTAATGCTATCACCTGCAGCATGTTAAAAAGAAGATGAAAGGGATGGAAAATTTTTTTGTTTGTTTGCAATTTACATTAAACAAAACCAACATTAAATCCAATCTAATTTCAACTATTTCCATCCCTTTGTGTGCTAAAACATCTTATTCAATCTTAATAATAATTGTTTTTAGTAGTAGTAGTCATAGTAATAGTAGCTTGGTAGTAATATTATTCAACCCATTAACAAAACAATGTTATAAAAGACTGTTAATGAGGAAAAAGAGCTTTAAAATTTATAAAAAATCTTAATAATTATCGATGAAATAACCACACTCACCTTTGCTTTTCCATCAATATATAGATGGCAGAAGACTTTTATGTTGTCTGACGTGACCTCCTCTGATTGCATTTGGTACTGCACGTTGTCAGTCAAGTTGACAATTCTGACTGAAGGTGCTTCCACACTACGTACTCTGAAATACTCCAGAATCCGTCCATTCCTGTTCTCGTCTGTGTCAATCAACACAAACAAGACCTTGCAAAGTAGAAATCTGGACATTAATTTAAACTGTCGTGAGTGTCTTCAGATCACGTGAACTACTTCTATTTACAGAATATATTGACTTCCTGATCACTACAAAAACAAAGAAAAACATTTAAATGACAAACCTCGCCCTTGAAATCAGCAGCAACTCTTTCAAAATTGTCATAGATTTCTCCAAAGTTTCCTTCACTCTTGTTTGCAAACAATATGGCATGATTCATGACCATGGAGTTTACTATCTTCATTGATGTCTTGGATCAGCAAAAACATTACGGGAATAAATTCATATTAATTAATAATAATAAAAAAAAAATTTCAATTCTCCAGTATTATGAATTTGTTTTGCTGAATAACAGGAGTACGTACCGTTCCATTATATTCTGTCACCAGATCCATTTCATTCACTTTTATAAATTGCACCAGATCCTCCTTTGATGTTTCACTTGAGATCACATATTCATGTGATGTTTTAGTCTGAATAGAGAAACATGTTATATTAAATAAGAAATATGGAAGTATTTTCTCTGGATAAAGTGTTGGCTTGATGTTCCAGCCACCAGTATGAGTTATTAAACATGATACTAATGATGATACTAATGTTGTCAAAATACATTAAATGTTGTTTAAAATTTTTTTTTTTGTTGTTCAAGTTTTGCCAAATCTAGACAGATCAACTAGCGTTTCACTGCTCATAAGTGTCATACAGCACCTGCTGCCTCTGTAACTGAGGCATCTGTGTACCACAGGGACATACGAGGGCAAAACTTAAAATGGACTTATGGAAAAAAAATAAAATAAATTGATGCTCGTTTAAGATAAGTAAACAATTTGACTAATATCAAATGATGTCTCATAACTGTTTGTGCTTTTCAGCCAGCAGGTTTCTTGAAACACAATCACCAGTCATTTGGTTTGATGTCATAGTTTAGGTGTGTTACATTTCCTCCTGACAGGCTGATGTTATGAACCCTATGTTTTCATGTCTCAATTATTATTGTGTGTATCTCTGTGTTTACGTCAATATGTAGCTCTTAGCTTAGGACAGGATAATTATCACTTAATTCAAAATTGTTAACCACTCCAACATTCCAGTGGGCATTACAATCAAAAATAAATTGTGCTACATCTGAAAACTGTTCGGCTGTTTAAGGTCAACCATTTTCTAATTACTTAAAAATCTAAATTAAACTAAACTATTATTGAATTCCTATAATAGACAATTTCTTTAGAATATTTTTCATATACTTATACTCTGAAATTGCTTGGCTGCGACTATAGTATAAAAAGAACTGCGTTTGTGCAGTGCAAATTTTAATCATTTCTGAATTAATTGTGATTACGCTTTTCCCTTAACAAAAACATATATTTTAATATTTTAGTTTCGATAATGTTGTCAATGGAGAGTAACATGAAGACGAAGGATAGTTACACATACATTTTGTTGGATTAATGTTGTACCATTTACCTTTTTAAACAATGCAACAGTTTCCTTTGTAATGCCATACTTGGTAAATACATGTTTGCTTTTGGTCACTCCAAAGGGAAGATCTGGGATGTCATTGGCGACTGCATAAAACACCTCAACTTTCCCTTTGTCAAGATCCTGTTTAGTGAAAAACAATTAGACAGAAAATTGAAATCATCCCCTACCTCATCAATGCAGGTGTTAGATGACATCAAATATACTGTGATGCAGTCAACAGCATATCACTTTAAAATATTGGGTAGTATTTCTGGCACCTGCAAAATGTCTTGCATACCTCGAAGAAGCCTAATACCACCAAATCCTCTGAAGCTACAAAGGTTTCTGCTTGGCTGATGTCTTTAATCAACTCAGCACTGGGTCCGGTTCTCCTCTTTAGCCAGGTGATTATAGAGGTGGCAGTTTTAAGAACTGTAAAAAAAAAAATCAGTCACAGGACATATGCACTGGATTCCAGTGTCTCAAACCACAAAGTTGCCACCTTCCAAAAATACATACCTGGGCAGATTACTGGGTGCCATTTGTCACCTGACATGTAAAACCTCATGGATGGAAACCCAGTGACATTGAGCTCTTTGATCAGATCTTTCTCCTTTGAGACGTCAATCATTCCTAGCTGTACTTTTGAGGACTCTGCCTTGAGTAGAGATGCTGCTTTGGTGAACTCTAAGGTAAGGCTCTGAGACTCTCCAGAGAGGGGCACATCTATAAGATAAACAATGGAATTGTTACCAGTACATACTGCTGAATTCCACTTATAATGGAACTGTGATTGGTGCTAGTGCAGATTGCCAAATTGAACTTCATAATGAGATTTTATCACCAGTGCAGATCATTGAACCAAGTTAATTTTGAATTATATTGCTTAATAAAGTCAAGCATATGGATATAGTCATGCCCAGGTCTATTTGATTTCTTTCCAGTATTAACATGCATTATGACTCCAGGGATTATGACTGGCTTAATCAAGATCTCTGTGATAAAGCACACTTTCTATTACACCCTTGTATAATCTGACTTTGTGAGAGACAGTAAAAAGCAGTAGCTGAATGTTGCATGCATTTAGTGAAACACACGCATGAAATTTGTCTAGTCATTGAATTTCTGTGTATGGGTGGTGTGTATCATATTTTATTATAAAAAAGACGAGGAAAATAATGGAATGTATCTATCCTGTAATGCAAACACAGGTTGCATGTGTTTGCATTATAGGAAAAATGCATACAATACTTTGTATTGCATTCCCTGTATGTTTCATGTCAGATTTTCATATTGGGGTAGGATTTACTATACATACAGTGAAAAAACATGAATTTGCTGACATCATAGTGTTTCAAACTTCTTTCTTTCCAAGAATGGAAAGGCAAAAGAAATTCTATAATATGTTCCTGGTACTCACGGAAATGGACCAACAGCTGCTTGTATTGTTTAATTGCCTGGTCAAAGTTGCTTTTTCCCAGAACCAGAATCCCCCTCTCCGTCTTTATAGGGCTGGCTTTCTTGGCTTTGGAGTCTGTGGCATGTTTTGTCTTATCCCCGGCGATAGTGACGCAAAGGCAGGCCAAGGTGAGCAAGGAGGCCTGCAGTGCCCTCATCGTGGTTAAATGTGAGGGAGCAAAAAGATTCGGCAACCCTTTGAATTTTGTGGGTGGTGCTAATTATAATGTGGGTGGAACCTTACTTATGGCTCTGGCTTGCCATGTGGGAACGCTGAGGTTAATGCTGATAAGGGTGTGTACTTTGGTAATGGCCTTCATTTATCAGTCCAGGTTTTCATTCAGGAGTTTAAACAGGGGAAGTTGAAACAGGGCAAGGTGACTCCAG
This sequence comes from Hiodon alosoides, assembly GCA_025775065.1. Lineage (NCBI taxonomy): Eukaryota > Metazoa > Chordata > Actinopteri > Hiodontiformes > Hiodontidae > Hiodon > Hiodon alosoides. Next base: position 1,260,891 of record JAOYSI010000014.1, on the reverse strand, counting down.
ATGTGAATGCAAGAATATATTATTGTGTTCATGTTTTCAACCTTTGTTCTAGCAGATACAAGTGCTCAGAAAATAAGTTGAATATACATTTGTAAAGCATCATACATAAATATATATTTGAACCTTTGCACACATTTCAGGGATTAGGTGACCTCATACGTCTCATCGGCAACACAAAGTTTATAGGCTGTATTTCTAGATAACGACGTTAACCGATTAAGATGTCTTCCCATCTCGCAAGTATATCAGACAGAGTTGGGGTGTGATTGGCTTTCTCACCCTGGTGATATTTGACCCCGGATCTCCAAGGCCAAAGGTGGAGACATTAGCAATGTCACTAAAGGGCCGCGGCCTCTTAGTAGGACTGGATTGTGCCACTAAATTCATGCACTCAAACCACCACTTGTGCTCACTGGTGGTGTGAGTGCCCATGGATAGGCCACGCCTTCCACATCTCAATTGACACGTTTTTCCACCTTCCATATCATGTAGGCCAATCCCACCCTGACACATGTGTAATGAAAGGGGGTTGGGGGGGTTAGAGGATGGGGCTGCAATGTATAATATGCTAAACAGACCACAGCATCGTTATCGAGAGCTATCCTTTTTTATGACTGGGCAAAGGACAACTTTGTCTGAATGCCTCTTGTTTTTAGCACAGCCATTGGGTTAAATTGTGTGAAGTAATGCAACCGATTTGTGTACAATTGACATTACCAATCAGACTCTTTAAGCATACCCATTTTTCCAGTGGTGATTTGGAGTATACAAAATTACACATGGCATGTTGTGTGCATATGAAAAGTCGTACGTAAAAGCATATTATGCGTCTCTGTTCAAGTTGGTTTCTTGTAGTGCATCTTAATTACCTTTCTCAGCAGTAGCAATAAATAATACACCTGCGTCTGACAAAAACAGCAAATTCTCCTGTGTTCTGTGCTGCCACTTACTATTTGTATGGTAAAACTATGGAGAGGTAGTTGTGTATTTTAATTTACCGTTATTTTTCGCAAAGACATTTGCATGTCTGTTATCACTATCAAAGTGAATCCTTCGAAAAGCTGAATAGTAGAGGTGGATAATTTACCCAGCAAGTATAAAATAAACAGCAACTTAATAGATCAAATGAAATACTTTGCAGATATGGTTTTAAATTGAAAGAGAGTACAATTCTTACTTTTCAAAGACCAGAGACCAGGTGAGAGAGTAAACTAATAGTGAAATTGTTGTATGAACTACATCACCAGTAGTCTGTAATTAATCCTGGAAACTAGTTATACAGCATTTCTTTGTTTTCCAATAAATGCTCCATTAAAACTATTTTAGGTAGTTTCATAATGATAAGCACGCAATACAACTAATTTAATCTTTAACCATTCCTTTACTGAACTGGAGAAGAACGTGCACATGACCATATATCCCTTACAATATTGAAGTACCATAACCCAATTATAAGCAACCATTAAACACAACATTTTCCATGAGCATGACAAAGCCTATTTTTGCTCTGCAGAAGGTATGTGACCTATAATTTGTTCTTGGCACCACTATTTTTGTTCTCTATTGTTATTTATGCATTATTTTTCAAAAGGAGTCGAAGGTACCTGTGGCCCCGCAACCAAGTTATTGAGTGTATTATTGTGGACGGCCTTCTTGATGGTGAAGTTGCTAAAAATATGAGGCAAAGTATATTTCTGATATAAAGACTTTTATCAAACCTGGAGCAACTCTTTGCTCAGGAGGTCAGAAAACTAGACATTAACGGTCATCCTCAGCTATAATGTAAAGGTAGACGGACCCATTGGAATCCTATTGTAGTGACACTGATATGGTGGCAATCATGCAGCAGCAAGTACAATGCAATATGTTAATATAGGTGAAATATATTTAAAAAATGGAAAAAATTATGTTAAATTGTGTCCTTTTTTGTAACTTTCACATGAACAAAAGTGTTCCTAATAGTTAGGTAAGTACTAAAGTGGCTAAAATACGTTAATTTTTTTCTTTTGACATCTAGTTGGAAGATTCCAAGCAGAAGTAGAAGTTTACACCGAGCCAGGAATTTTGAAAGAGCTAAAATTATTGCAATTGATGAGCCAGCAAATTGAATGTCATAAATTAAATTAAATGCTCCATTGCAAACGCTTAATTTGTTGCTACTGTTTTATTCTAAAAACACTAGAATAAAGCTCCAACATGTTTGCCCCAGGTAACAGTCTGTCAAAGCCCCAGCTTTTGTTAACAGTGGTTTGTTTTACTGTCCTATGTGTTCATGATCGTCCATCACTCACCCGTCATTTTTTGGGCAAACTGCTAAAGGGTTTTCAATGATACCATTGTTAAGGAAATTCTATATTTTTCATAAAAAACTTTATTTAATATTACGGCTAATTTCTATGACAATACTTTCTGTTTGATTTTAGGACATAAAATTAAAGTCTTTTTTAAGATGAAATCACAACTCATCCTTGGTTGTTTCATTCACTTCCTTTGAAGTTTCTGCATTAGACTCATCAGAGACCTAAAAAAAAGTTCAAGATGAGTTTTTGTCAAACAAGGCATGCATTTCTTTACAAATCTCTTAAAAGACACTATCTTGAACAGAAATATGCATTACAGTCATTGATACTTAATTCAAGCAAAGTTTCTGCTTACCTTTTCCTCCTCCTTTGTCTTTTCATCATCATCATCATCATCATCATCATCATCATCATCATTATCATCGTCATCATCATCACCTTCTTCTTCTTTAGGCAACTGTCCTCCGTTTTCCAGGAACTTGGAGAAAGTTTCTAAATCTCTGTTGCCATTGTAGTCAATAATCTGTCAAAAAGGAGTTGACAAACCTTTGTGAAGTGCATGAAGGTGAACACCCGGTGACTTGAATAACAGAGTTGGTTTAGATGCTCACAGAAGCCTATGCTCACCTTTCTCTCTGATCCGGCAGGGAAATACTTAATGGTTGGGAACCCAGATGTACTGACAGACTCGACTTCATTGGCAGTGGCGTCCATGTTAGCAATGATAATGTTCTCATGGTTTTTATATTTTTCTGCCAGTTTTTCCCAGATTGGCTCCAGCTCTTTGCAGTGTCCGCACCAAGGCGCATCTTTTGCATGCCGGAAGGAATGTGAGAATGAGAAGGGCCGTTATGTTTAATTCATGGCTGAATACAAGTGCAACTTCAGCGCAGATATGATTTCATGTACATCAAGAAACAACCACTAGTGTACAACCACTAAAAAGGACACCTTTCCTAAAGCAAACAGGTTCACAGTCATAATAATTTGCAGGAAAGGATCGACTTATCTTCCTTAAACATTCTTTATATTAGAACAGGGCTTACAGAATTCAACAAAGACGTTCTTGGTTTCGTCAAAAGCCACTTCTTCAAAGTTTTTGCCAACAAGAACCTTAACAGGATTTTTTTCCCAGTCCTCAGGAATCTCCTGACTCATCAGGTGGGGCTAGTAACAGTGAGAGAACAAAGACAAATTATGCAAAGCACTGAATATTTTTTGCATTCCTGCCATTGATTAGATTAGGAATTTATTACTACTATCGGTCATATACATAATACCTGTCACTACAGTTAAATTAGATCAATAAAATACATTTTGCAGTATAATTAAAAAAAATCTTTTAACATATAAGTATAAAAAAGAAAGCTGATAAAACTGCAGTGTGCAACTCATAGAATAAGAATAAAACGAGACAAGAATAATGATTTAAAAATCAGGATGTTTTGAGCAAGAGCGCTTCTTCAGCTTAGAAGACAAAGTGCTGTCTAAATGAGCAGCCATTGCTGAATCCAGATGAGTTGCAAATCTTGAGTTGAGAAATCTTCTTGAAGGACTTGGAAATCTTGATGAAAGACATGATGGTAATTTTGCAGTGAAAAGATTAAAATTGTGATAGAAAGTAAATAAAAGCTCAGTGCAGAACCGGTAGGATAAATATTTTTTTAAATAGCAATATTGAACATAAAAAAGTATAATGATCTAAAAATCAGCTCTTCACCAGCAGATGATGCATTTGGTCCCACTCGACGTGTTTTCTGTCATCCAATGTAATGAAGCTTTAGCAGTACGACACATGAAAATATATTTCAGTCCAACTTTGGGGTTTGGCTAATGAAGACAATAACATCTAGGGCAGTAAAGGCACTTTGTGAATGGGCTACCTTGATGGTCCCATCCAGCACCCCCTGACAGAAGGTGCGCAGCGCCTCGGCTGTGATTTCCCCTCCCTCCATCGCATATTTCTTCACAGTATCTGTGTTAATGAGTCGAACAGTTGGGGCATCCTGCTCCGTCAGGCCAAAGTATTTCAACACGTGTGAGAAACCAGCCGTCACGTCAATGAAAATAAACAGCACCTTGAGGAAAAATGAGAGGAAAAACACTTGTATTTTTGTTATCTTAGCACATATGTTATATCCAACAATATGTACAAAATTTACGATTCAGTGGTTTATGAAGTTAGATTTTTTTTTTTTAAATATGCCTAAATGAATGATACAAAGCTATAATTCTTTGGTGTACAGCCTTTAATACATCTAAAGAGATATATTTAAAAAGTGAAAAAAATTGTGTGGTTTATGCCTTTCTCTGTATTTCTTAAACATACCTTCTGCTTGAACTCAGAGGCCACACCTCTGTACACCTCCAAGGCCTGAGTCTGCGCCTCTACAGTTGAGTTGATGAATAGCAGTATGTGGTCATGCACTTTTGAGCTAAAGATCTTGTCTGCATTCTGAAAGGTATGAAATGGTAAGACGACATTTAAGAGAACTAGACAAAGCTGTGAGCGTGTCCTCGTTTTATAATGCTGTGTTATATTGTTGGTTGATAAAGTATCAGATGACCAACCTCCTCACTGAAGCTAATGACGAGTTCCAGACTGTTGTCCTGAATGAATAGCTTCACCTCCTCTTTGTCCATTTTTCTGTCCTCCGCAACCTCAAAGTCTGCACGTCCCTCATCAAACTTTTTAGTTCATCACAAAGACCATGGATATAAAAAACTCATCACACATTGTCGGAATTGATGAATAATATGGATGTAGTGATATTTGTTGTTGCAATGGATGGTAGAGTATATATACTTATCTTCATACCTTTTTGAATAGCACAACAGCTGTTTTTACAACCCCATATTTCTTGAAAACCTCTGGACTTGATGTGATTCCAAATGTGACTTCAACCATGGTTGTTGCTATCTCATAAAATGCCTTTGCATCTTCACTGTCAAGATCCTGGGGGGGGAAATGGGACAGATACTTTGAAAAGAGAAATCAACACTAGATAATGTTTTCCCTGATAATGGAAATTGTTTTTTAAAGAACGTGAGAATAAATCGCCCCTTGCCAAGCTTAAGATATTGGATATATTTGCAATGAAAAAGACATGTCATAAACAGTAATAAGCAGTACTAGCTGGTAGTACTAGCTGGTAGCTGGTCCTAACAGCATTTTTTGATATGAAGCACTTACTGTGAAGAAGCCAACCACAACAATATTGTGGGAATCAATTAACTCATGGGCACTAGCCTGAGTTTCTAGTATGCTGGCACTGGGCCCAGTTTGCCTCTTTAGCCACTGAACTATACCTTTGGCATTCCTTTTTCCTGGAATAAAACAGGGAAAATATGTGCAACATATAGTTAGTACAGGTCTTTAGTGGAAGGATTTTTCATTTTTAAGTAAGTTTCTTATTTTAAAGTGAGTTTATGTGAGCAACTTGAATACTGTAGAACATTTCACAAAAGCTATCAAATGCTTAAAATTATTAATAAAAGCTGAGTATCAGAAATGCAGACATACCATTAAAATCAATAGGATTTTCCCTATCCCCCTCTCTGAAGAATTTAAGTGTGGGAAAGCTGCCAATTTCAAGCTCATCGGCTAATTCCTTCTCCTCAATGGCATCTACTTTGGCCAATCGGATTTCAGATGACTCATTCTTAAGGATACCAGCTGCTTCAGCATACGCAGGCTCCAGAGCACGGCAGTGTCCACACCAGGGCGCATCTAAAGAAAACACCCACTGAATATTTGAGCAAAAAAATCATAGCAGTTTTGTTTTTTTTTCTTCTAAAGCTTGCCATCGCAGGTGGAATTATTGCCTAAAAAGTAAAAACAATTCTGAAACAAAGCCAGTCTTCACCCATTGATAAAAAAAATCTCACTCCTGCAAGTGGAAATATATAAATGCAAATGTGGCTGGAGTGTGATAAGTTGAGCCAACCGTTGTAGTTTGTTGCAACAGAATTTTAGTTTCTTGTAAGACAATTTCATATGCCGGGGCTTATCATGAGAGAATTTGCATCTGCTTCAACAGTGAAGGTTACTCAAATGTGATAGATAAACTTGGCTAACTGTTGGTTGTGGGTCTCGTTTTCTCAAATTCCCTCAGAAATGTAGTCACCAAAACAGTATAACTTCTTGATAACATTATGGAAATCTATAAAATAGTGTGTACTTTATCTGCAATAAATGTGATGTGCAAGGTCTGTCCTAATAGTACAAATTGTTTTTTTTTTTAATACCTAAATTGTATACCTAGCACAATTGTACTAAAAGGCAATTTTTTCATACTTACAATATTCAACGAGAAGAAACTTGCTTTCATTGAGTGCCCTTGCAAAGTTATTTATATGGAGAACCATAACATCCTTCTCTTCCAAGATTTCACTTGTTTTTTCTTTTTTCTCCGGTTCTTTATCATTTGAAGAGTTTTCACTGTCTTTTGTTGTTTCGTCGGTGGTCTCTTCAGGGCTCTCGCAAGAGGATGTGGCCAAAACCAAAAGAAGGAGAAACAGGTGAAACCTCATTTTGCAAACAACTCCCTGCCTGATCAAAACTCAGCTAATGCTGTCCACAAGCAGGTCTGCTGATAAAGCCGTTGTCATTCATGACAAGCCATCCAAATACATGCGTGTAGAATTTCTACTGGTCTCTACAGTGACCTCACTTTTTTTTTTTTTTTGAAGCTCTAAAGATCACATGCAAAATTCACATCAACATTGTTCTATTATAATCATATTGACTATATGACTTACATGCATGGATGTGTTTCTGCTGTAAACTAATATTCCAGGATCTGTTTAGTTCAAAACATATGTTTTGAGGTGTGTAATGCATGTATATATAATATAATTATATCACAATAATAGTTTACATATATCATTATAAAAACTTTATTACAGAGAAATACTCAGTCATGAAAACAACTTTATATATAGCAAATGGAGTTTGCTATATTGCTTGGAATACATGGCCAGTCTATACATAGTGGAATTGATAGGAGGAAGGTAGCTTTTTAGGGCTGAAGAAGCATAGTTAGAAATGACCGTTTCTCTCCCTTGTACACGTGGCCTAAGCCTTGTGGTATCTGGTTATCAGTATTTGTTTTATCTGTGTTCTCAAAAACACAGCTGTCACTCAACTGGTACACGTAGGTCTACTCAGTTTCATTACATTTCTAGATCAAGGCTAATGTTATATTTCCTGCATTTTGGTTTAAATTAAAAAATTCACAGAATTACATTTAGTGGATAAAATAATTACATTTTTTATTTTTTCAATTAATCAAGTTTGCCAAAATCTGCCTTTGTAGGGATATCAAAAACAATTTTTACATGAAAATTAAGTCCATGTCTAATAACATTACACATAAATACAGACCTAACATCTATACCGATACACAGATAGATTCTAATTTGAACAGAGAAATGATGACTTCATGAAAGTATGGTGTCCTACAGGGTTTGGTCTTTGTTCCCTAACACTAGTAGATGTAATTTGTAAATGGGATAGAAACCTGAAATGCAAGTGAATTATTTGCTTGTTGAGTTAATGCTTGAAGTTTCTTGCTGAAGGAACCAATCGTACTATTGTCTTCAACTATAGAACATGACATCACTGTCCGTAGTGCCATATGCCATGAATTGAATCGTTAAGACACATTTTAAAAGTTATCCAGCTTTGAAAGCAAACTTAATGCAAATTGCTCACACTATTGTACATGGAATCTAGTTGGAAAATAGTTTGAAAATATTAATCTGAATATCATGTGCATATGACAGCCAAGAACTCTGAATGCTGTTGAGCCAACTATAAGAATAATTCAAAGAGACCTGAAATTGTAATGATCTCTCTGCCTGGCATGCACTCATTTAATAATTTATTGCTATTTTAAGGTCTTTGAGAGAAACAGTGTCTGCTAGTTTTCATTACACCTTTTAATTATTTAATTGAACCTATTTATTCGGACAAGAAATTCTCTAACTTTGTGTTTTCAGGTGTAAGTCTTTGGCGTGCCAAGCAATTAAAAACTTATGCCAGAGGCTCAAAACTTTAGCTCATCTGGGAAAGTACATTGGGTTTTTCTGAAGTAAAACGCCAACGAACAGGGCACATGCTTCCTCCGTAAAGGGGGACATCAGGCTCCTGGCTACTGGTGTAAGGACATGGATTACCAAAGCTGTGGTAAAAGGGGAAATATTCAACGCGCATGCAGAAATGAACATTAACAAAGGGAAGGTGCGGAAGTCAGAGAACAAAAAAGACATTTTCAGAGATAGAAGAATGAGACGTTCACTCTCTGAAAGTGCAAAGAACAGAGGTGAGCATCTCGTTAGACGAGGAAGTTTCACTGCACATGCTACATGCTAACGGTTGCTGGTGGTCCACACAGCTATTGAGTCTCTCCTTTGCTGGTGGGGCAGCCTGTGCACATGGAGATCAACACCGGGGCAGCTGCATCCCTTGTTTCACACGCAATTTACAAAAATCTGTTGCCATGAGAGGAGTCACTAAGGGTACAGCTGAGTTTAATGGACAGACTGCAAAACTGACAATTTATGTGGTGAAAGGTGCCTACCCTTTTATACTGGGATGTTCATGGAGATTATTAAACTGGGCTGTCAGTACACATGATGACTCATGGAGACTCAGGTCTAACCGCCATTGGAAAGAGACATTACAAGGTTTTTTAAAAGTGAGATGTCAACAGGAGAAGAGAGAAAAAGGCAAAGAACGGAGGTCCAGAAGAGCATGGAACTACCTCCATGGACAGAAATAGGTTCCTGCTACGATCATCATACAGACTGGTCCTGTCCTCAGTCAAAACTTTCGTACACTGTCAAAATTGCTGACAACATTATCTGGAGGAGACTCACAGACCAGCTCTAGTTGGTAAAGAAAACTTCTGAAAGAGCTGCTATTTCAGAAATGATCCTGGATAGCACCCTGGGTCAGCAGCCTTTGCCACGGGGCTTGCCTTCTAAAGAAGCTACTGCCTTAACCCCGCCAACACAAGTGTAGGAAGAGACTGTGACACAGGCAACCACACACCCCTGTCACTGCCATTGTCAGTAGACAGTGCTGATCGCCGGGATTCTACCCAAAAAGTGGTGGGCTTTAAATTGCTCGGACTTATAATGATTTACCCTCTTATCTGGGGCAAATCATTATAAGTCCAAGCAAGTCTTAATCAGCCCTTGAGTGTTGTGTGATCCTCTAGGGCAGTGGTCTCCAACATGATGCCTGCGGGCACCTGGTAGCCCGCATGTAGTCTGTGAGTCGCCCGCCAAGCCCATTACATAAATAGGCTCAATTTTAATTATTGATTTTACTTTTTTTATTTATACTTACGAAAAATGAATAACTGTTATGTTAACATTTCATATAACATTAAAACATCAAATAAAATCATCATTTAAAAAATTTTAATATTTAGAAGAACAATTTATTTATTGTTAAACGTACGTCGCGTACGTTTCTCGTAGGCTATTCTGTGAGTTGAAGCGGTAGCGAGCTGACGGCATAAACAAGGTGAAATCAACAATAACAAAAAAACAACAAAGGATTAATTATGGATGATGGTGCCATAATTTATTACACCTTTTAGAATTTTAGACAGAATTTATCTTCACAAATGTCAAAGGCAAAAGTGTATGCCTCATCTGTGGGACTAGCATCGCAGTATCCAAGAGGACCAACGCGGAGAGACATTTCACCACAATCCACAAGACCTTCAATAGCAGTTATCCACCAGGTACATCACTTAGAAAAACAAGTCAACGAGTTTATGTTAACATTTTAAAAGTTAATTTTTTTTTTATGCCAGGATATCAAAATATGTCATTATCCCTTTGACATAATGTTGTTAATTGAAAGTTAAAAAAGCACCATAGTTTATATTTATAAAAAATTATATATTTTTGGAGTATATCAAAAGTAGCCCTCTAGACTATTTTCCTTCAAGGAGCCCTCACTCACAAAAAGGTTGGAGACCCCTACTCTAGGGCATGTGATTTAGTTCATCCCTCAGTTTTGTTATCTCAAAAACAAAAAACAATTGTGAGTTCATTCTAATTTTATTTAATGGGAGCTGTTTTAAGAAAATGAAAATATAAACAAAAAATAATATGCCATCTATTGTTTTTCTAAGGGACAATTTATGTAAAATGGCAGTATGTTTAAGTGAAAATGTGGTATATTACCCATATCCATGCATGCATAACGTAGTGGGGTTATACGGGTTATATTTTTTTCCGGTTCATAAACAAACAACAGAACTCCAGATCTCTGATTATTTCATAATAATTAACAGATATAAAGTGAGATTAAAAACCTTCAACGTATAACACATTTGAAATAGCAATGGTATTTGCTATTGGATTAAATTAATTGATTCAACACTGTAGAAAATAAGGCGATAACAGTACTTAAAAAACTTTAGGCAACAGTTTACATGGATCTTTTTGAGTTGTATGAATTTGCCTAATTTCAAAGTAAATGTACTTCTTTAATACCAATTGAATGTACTATGTTAACTAAGTGACGACAACTAACATATGTATATCAATCCTACTTGGCTCATTTTCTTTGCAGAACTTGAAAATGTCAAGTTTCTATAACTTAACATTTGTCATCATTGTAATAAGGACACTTACCTGTTTAGGTTGATTAGGTAATTCTAAAACATTTTTTTCTTGGGTTTAAATTATGCACAATAAGATGTTGTCACATCTCAAATAAACTCATTGTTACATGAGCTTAAAGGGCAAATCACTATTGATTAACTATGTTCTCTGAATTGCACAATTAATAAAGCACAAAATCAGCTCAGGACAAAGCACAAGTATGGTGTCTGTATTTGTTTTATTTTTTTGCAAATTGCAAAGTTGTAAACTCACATTTTGGAATTATACAAAATGTATCAGTATCACATCAGTTGTGTCTCTTTGAAAAACGCTTCGAACATGCTCATAAGAAATTCCTGCCAGCTGTAATCTATAATGCTTCAGAAGTTCACCTTTACTGGGAATGCAGGTGCAAGCTTTGCAGGTCCAAGTCATTAGAACGGGCAAAGAGATAAAAACGTATCAAACAGAATCAATGACTGCATAAGACATATAGTTAACAATAAAAATGATCTAATTATCTAAGTTATTTCTGAAGTAGGCACAAAGACTGCGGGCTGCAATAACTGCAGACAAAGAAGAAAACTCACATTCAGCAAATAGTCTACTCGAAATATTGTAAGGGATGCATAGCTAACGTTAACCATGACACAATATCAAGTTAAACTCAGGAAGTAGGGATGGGCATTTCAACTCATTTTCTAATTAACTTCAATGGAGTGACAGGTAACCGACTAGTTTAAAAACGGAATCCGCTAGAAACGACATCAACAATAGCACACACTTCGACTGAACTAACATTAATGTAAAGAACTAGACGAATAATATCGCGAAAAAAATTCAAAAACGGTACAATCATTATCTTAAAAATCTTACCTTTGAAACGAATAGAACATTGAAAGAAACTTTGAGGAAACGACCATCCATACAGTGACGGTTGGGCAACTGGGCAACTTGCAGAAGACTTGCAAATGACTGCAAATGACGTCAAATGCGTAACTGTCCAATGTTAAACTTTCATTTTAAAGGCAGGGATTTTTTTAGAGAACTTAATTTTATGGATATGAAGTAAAAATAAAATACAATATATTACTTTAATAATATACAATTCTATAGCCTACACCCATGGCAAGCTTAAAATAAGGTTTTAAAATTGAATTCAGTACTGAAGACTCAGAGAAGGCAATAGGAACCTGTGGTTTGTAGTTGTTTGATATGAGGGCTGCTGAGAGTGTATGGGCATATGCATGCATGCCTTTTTAATTGATTATGTGTTTTTGTGTTGCATAATTTTTGTGTTATTATTTATTGTTTTTATGTATGTGTTTTATTTTTCCCAACTGTAAAAGAAATCCAATCTCAATGTGGGTTCCCTCAGTAACTAAAGGTTAAATAAATATGTGCATGCTAACCAAATGCTAGTGGTTGAGGCTTCATTGCATGTAAAGCATGACAAGGCTAGCACTGGCAAAATGCAATTATTTGAACTCAACAAAATTAATTCATCACTTACTACTTGTTGGATCAACTAAGAAAGTAGAGTAGATCTTCAAAGAAAACCTGAATTGAGCTGCATTAAGTGTGTTTCTTAAAATTGTAAGGTTTGTGAACTTACAATTGTGTAGAAACCATAAAAACTAGTTATCGAGTAAATCTTAGGTTGCTATTTCAGCATCATGTACTTCACCCCTGAACCATTTTTTACAGTGAATGCTGTTAGTTTAATTTCCAGCCACATACAGTACCCAAGTCTCTGACTAATATTGCATAAATACTGCTACTAAGAATAGTTGAAGTTAACATAACAAAGAAGGATGAATTACAATTATTTATTTATTTTTTATACAAAGAAAATAATTTACACTAAATCGAGACTTGGAGTTCCGTCACTTGTAATATCCTCCATCAATATTATAGAAGCAGCACTTTGTTTAATGTAACAATCAGAAAGTCTTAATAACACTACAAACATTATTCCCTGATTCAAATTAGGATTCCGTGTTCGGTATTAAAATTAATCTGAATATTAAAAATAAATCTGTTCTTCACTAAAACGTTTACACTGATAATCTGGTCCACATGCTTGCTGTTGTGTCACACACAATTTGTGTGGGAGATGGTTGTACTCATGAAAGTGTGCTGTTACAAAGAGAAAGAGGCAAAATTCTACAGTTCCCATCAAAGCGCCTTTTCGTTACATTTTTGGTCTTCATGGGCTTTCCGTAGATTGTGTGGCTATCCTATCCCCATCACGGGATCACAATAAGAGTCATATGAAAAAGAGACTCACGCTAAATAGCTACAGTTGATGATTTAAATAAAAGGAGAAACGGTGGCAGATAACATCTACAAGAGCGACACCCTGCCCTTGGGTGCCATGGCAAATATCACAAAAAAAGTTTCGTGGTCTGGCCGGGGTGAAGACTCGGCCCAGGGAGAGGGTACTCCGCTTCTGAACGGGGCTACCGGCGGAGCCAGATATACCAGACAGGTATATTCAGAACCGCAGGAGTAGTAAAACCTTTTGTTGTTTTTTAACTGTTCCGATTGAGTTTTATCATAATTCGTGAAAAATGAACTGCATACCTTTTTTATATTAAGTTACTTGTTGAAAAAATGGTAATTGCATTGTTGTCAAAGTGGAGTGTTAAGCATATAGTTAGTAAATCATAAATGATAAATAGCTAGCGAGTGGACTAATATTATGAAGTTATGTTGTGACTCGCAGTATAAAGTTTTTTTTTTATGTTTTAGCTTAGGTTACTGCTAAAGAAGCTTTATTTTAAAAAAAGAATAATCAATATTCATATTCCGTAACCCCATATCCAATTCAGGTTATATGGCGTCTTATCAGGCAGACGCACACAGAAAACGTGATGGTTAATAAACACTTTTGGTTTAAGGAATCGAGTACCAAATCGTTACCAAATCCTAGAATTTCTAGCATTGCCTTGACAGAGATTATTACTTTTACCTTGTTATGCACTTTATAAATCAACCGTAATTCAACTCAGACATCCCAATAACACATTCAATAGTAAACCTAATTTATGAAAAAAACGGGATTTCAGTAGGCGGTAAAACTGAGACAAAATCATGGAATTAACATGGAGTAAACGTCTGAGACCCAGGACAAAATAATTAAATCTTCCCTAAATTTTCTAATTAATTTATTTTAAAAATGTTACTTGATTGATTAAGATTTAGCAAAATAAAATGCTGCGTACTGTTAGTGTTTAAATAGTTGTAACAACCTGAATAAAAGTAAACTATTATTCTCCCTCTAAGATCCTAACCAGTATCTTAGTGGATATTTGGGGATGGTTATGTCTGTTAACGTTGCTCATGGAATAGTCAAGGGGCAACTATCAGTCAGAGGAAATAACTTGCCGTCGATTGGTTAATTTGTCATTTGTTTGTGATTTTATTTTTGGTAGAGAATGATCATATGATAGACCGTCTAGTCATTACAGTGGGGGGAAAAATCCAGACTACGGACACTGTGTTACTGTTTTCAATGGAGTGAGTCCAAATTTAGTGTGTGATCAGTCTGTTAACTGCAACTAAATGTTAAGTTACACTAGTCGCAGTTGAAGGTGTGTGTGTTTTCAGTAACACAATAGTGCACTTAGTTTACCTCATTAAATTCAGTTGTATTACTTTTTAACTTTATTTTTTTAATTGGGTTTTCTTTGGCAAAAATATCCCCCAGATTAAATGAATGACTATAAATGGAGCAAGATAGATGTGGTTTGAATCTGTGATTGGTTTGTTTCAATATTACTGATCTAGACGAATGGTTTACAGTTGTTTTGCTGCATGTGGCCAGTGAAAGACCTTCAGTTCTTGCTTTATTTCTGGAATGTGCAAAGCTTTTCAGAAGGGGGGAAAAACTGCCATTCATCCCTGACAGTATTGCCTATTTTTGACATCTTACCATGCCTAATATATTCTTTGACTGTCAAATTATTCCACTAGTTAGCCATTTATGCAAAAATTGTTTAACTTTTATATTTCAGAAGTCATCTGTACTTTTTGTCATCTGATTGTTCATAAACACAGTTATTTATCTTGTATAAAATATTTAAGTTGCATAAATTTTATTTATAGTGCCGTACGAATGTCTTAGGCAAAAAAAAATATATATATATATATATATTCTGTAAAGCGAAGATGCTTTCAAAAATAATTAACTGAAAAGTTTCAAAATGTATTAAAACAAATTACTGTAAAGGGCAGTAAATGGGGAAAAAAACATATAAAAAATATTTTATTTGATCAATATTTGGTGTGCCCGCCCCCTGCCTTTAAAACTGCATCACTTCTATTAGGTACACTGTTGTGCCGTTTTATAATAAAATCTGCTGGTAGATTGTTCCAAGCGCCTTGGAGAACTTGTCACGATTCTTTTACAGACTTTGGCCATCTCGCTGGCTTCTGTCTGTCCAGGTAATCCCAGACAGCCTCGATGATGTTGAGATCAGGGCTCTGTGGAGGCCATACAATCTGTTGCAGCTGTTGCATTTTCTTGTTGTTCTTTTGGAAAATGAATGTTTGGAATTCCAAAAAATGCTCTTTTCTATTGACTCACTAATGCAGAAGACAATAAATTAACATCAAAGACTACATTTATGTAAAAAAAAAACCTAGGGTGTCTAAGACTATTGCACAGTACTGCATAATATATCTCAAATTCTGTTTTTGTTTTTTTAATTGGAAAATGGTTCATTCATTTGGATTAATATGAGTATATTTTCTTTTTGATCAAATGTAATATCTTCTGTCCATAGTTTTCTGGAAACAGCATATTTCGAATAGGAAGGCTAAGTACCGTTGACCTGGAGGAAGAAATCACGCCTGAGGAGGTAATTGTCAGCTCATACAATCCAGTTTTCATCAAGTGTTTTTGAGAAATACACCCACACGTATCTCAGGACTTCTCCTCAAGCTCTCCTCTCAACATATAATGTTATAGGCACAAAGTAGTAATATATATGATTTACAGCTTCCCTCTTAATCATTCACAGCAAGGAGCCCTTGAGTGTTGTGTGATCCTCTAGGGCATGTGATTTAGTTCAATGTGCCCTGCGGGAGATTGTTTACTGTGCCTCAGTCATGATCTAATAAAAAGGAATTTGAACCTGCATGGCGGGCAATAGATCTCACGTCGTTCTCTTTTTGGTTTTTAGTTTTCAAATGCCTTGATCATGTATAACTGGCGCAGTTCATACTCTTGAGCAAGCTACCTAAATTGCTCTGTAAATATCTGGATGTGTAAATGTGCAAACCATTTTTAGCCAAGTGTGTTGTTCTCAATATGAGTCTGCCTAGAACCAAGTCATTATTATTTTTATTATTATTATTATTATTATTACTTTTATTATTATTATTATTATTTATGTATTTGTTAATACATCTCATTAGATAGGTTATTTGTTGGCTTATCATTAACCTTGCAAGGTTCGTCCATTTTTGTTGAACAAAACAAAACCATTGCATGCGAGTGCTTCAAATCTGTTAAACAGTCACATTCGAATATTTTATTGTTCTGGTTTATTTTGCTGCGTTTGTTCCTATGCAGGACACAGTCTTATGCCGGCCCAATGAAATCCCTCACAATGAGAAGCTGCTTTCACTCAAATATGAGGTAACCGATTTAATCTCAGTTGTTCCTTGACTGCCAAGTAAAATAGCCAAGAACAGTCTCATTAGTTAGTTAATTTCCAATTTGAAAAATGTATGCAGGTGTTTATATACGTTTTAAGGCTTATATGATTTAATTGTTTTGTGGATGATGAAAGCCACACGTGTCCATGAATGTTTGATTCAAAACGTTTAGTACGGCAGTTATGTCGATGAGTAGAATTTGTAATCTCAGAGAAAATTTTAATAACAGTCTGAAAGGTTTGTTTTAATTTCCCTTTTTTTAGAGCCTTGACTATGACAACAGTGAAAACCAACTGTTTTTGGAAGAAGAGAGGCGGATGAGCTATATGGTCTGTCAACAATGATTTGATTGAGTGTTCAGTACTTGAGCTAATCTGACACTTTTAGAAAATGCATACACTTCCGTGTATAGGATAGTTCATAAAGTAGAATTTACAGTGTACAGTTGTTCTTGTATATCTTTTCTTTGTTCTATATACGTTCATATTTGCCTAATGTTGTAACTTTCGCTTTTTCTTGTTGACCCAATGCCTTTGTCCAGGGCTTCAGATGTCTGGAGATCAGTCGCTGGGTGGTGTGTGGGCTCATTGGTTTCCTGACAGGGCTCATTGCCTGCTTCATTGATATTGTGGTGGAAAACCTAGCAGGCATCAAATACCATGTGGTCAAGCAGAGTATCCTTTGTAGTGTGTAAAACACTACTTCAAGCACCTTGTTCAGATGACCATACATTGCAGTGTAACTGTGCCAAGAATATGTCTCTGTGGTCCACGGTACATTTTGACTGGATGTTTCTTAACACACTCTTCAGACATTGAGAAGTTCACAGAGGTTGGAGGACTGTCTGTCTCCCTGATCCTGTGGGCTTTGTTGAATTCGGTTTTTGTCATGGTTGGCGCTGTGATTGTTGCCTTTTTTGAGGTAAGGAGGGTCTCTTGGTTTTTTTAAATTTATTTTTTAATACGGATTATTTAATACAGACATCACTTACATGCAACATATGGTTTTTAAATAAACTGTCGCCTTATATATTGGTCACAAGTTTTTGAGGTGTGTATTCCACTGTACTTGATGTGATGTTTAAAAAAAAAAATCTTAATTTTAATCTTAATTAAACTGAGTACATTTCTCTCAGCCCATCGCAGCTGGTAGTGGAATCCCCCAGATAAAGTGCTACCTGAACGGAGTGAAAGTCCCTCGTGTTGTACGACTTAAGGTAATGCCAATCATTGTTAAATGGCATGGGAGTAATTGCATTGCATTGCCTCTAATCCAGTTTGATAGGAGATGAACTGTAGAGGCTTTATGTGAATGCCAATGGAAAGGTAATGTACTCAGTCTTTTTCATTTTCTTTCATTCTATCTCGTAGTCATTAAGTCTATAAGCCATTTTCTCCTGGGTATTACGTTCTCAATGGATATGAGACTTTTGGCTGTTCAGCCCTTAACGATGCAAACATAAAAATGGACAGACTTGAAAATCCATTTTAAGGCATGCAATTCTTTTTTAATCCTGTGGGGAATGTTGTATATCTGAATAATGTATAATGCTGTTCAAGACCTCGAACTCATGTTCTGTTGCATAAAGTGATTTATTTCATTACAAATAACATAGGTCGGAAAAATATGACATCATGATCTAAACTAAGCTAACTTAATGTTTAACTTAATGTAAAAGGGATTTGCATCCATTATAAAGAAATACCTATATAATATAAAATAAAAAAAACAAAACAGCTAATAAACTCTCTGCATGGGCATTGATATAGAGATATTCGCTGTCATCTACTTTGAAAGGAATTATGTCACAGAGGAAGATAACTAACTTTGCAGGAATAATTTCCCAAAGGGGGAAAAAGAACAGCTATCCATTGGGCTCGTATTAGGGAAGCAGCGCGTATTCCCAGTGCAGCTCTGCGCCAAACAGGAAAAAGGTAGAACAGCTCGTCTTACGTGAAGCTTGATTCTCGCTAAAATGAAGAAGAATTATAATAACTCAAAGGGCAATGAGAATCTGTTTTAAACAAATCATGTGTGATGAAAAAGTGGATGCAAAATTTGACATAAAATTTGACTTTGATTACATTTACATTTACATTTAGTCATTTAGCTGACACTCTTGTCCAGAGCGACGTACAAAGTGCTGTAGATTCCGGGTTCACAAGTGCAATGCGAAACTGAGCTTCCTTGCTCTATTAACAAAGACTGAGACTGCTAAAAAAACAAACAAAAAAAAAAACGAGTTTAATTCTCAAAGTGTGTGTCAGTCCAGTGGGTTAAAAATGCACTCTTCAATGTTCTCACTGTTTCCATGGTAGCATTCGGCCTGTCCTTAAACTTGAGTCGAGTCACAGTTTTAAGTATAAAACGGCTAGCTACTACATAGAATACGTAATGTTTGCTGCAGTTTTTCTACTCTCGTCCACCCTCAAAATTCTTAATATATTTAGTGCCTGGGATGGCTCCTTCAGCATTTTGAAGAGGAAAGCTGATCATGTAAATTGCCATTTCAAAGAAGTTATTTGTTTTACCCGCATTTCAGAGGTGAAAGAATTAAACATTAGAAGGCTCTTTTGAAACAAAGCATTTGTCATAAAAAGTAGAGTTAGTTGGCTTCTTAAGATCTGAGCCATGTCACTCTGGTGCTTTCCTGCACTAGTGTTGGCGATGGAAAACAAATTTTCCTAAAGATGTTTGTTTATTGCGAGATGGTCCAAATATGTTGCTGTCAGGAGTTGGGGATGCGGGCTTGCCAAATCATGGGTTTATAGACTATAAATATAGCTGTTTCTCAGTCTTTTAATCCACAACAAAATGGCTTGATATACATGATCATGGCTATTGATTTTATATCAAGATTATCCAGGCTAGCGAATAAAGACATGGTCTCTGTTCTCTAATTTTTTCTGAAAACATTTATATTCCATGTCATTCTTCAAGGATCTCGTTGAGAATGATGCATACTTCTCCCAGTCATTTAAGCAACCACCATGAAAAGCAGCATGGTATTTTAATTGATTTATTTAATTAGTTTGCTTGAGTTCTGGCAGGGAGCTGCGGAGACATGAATCACAGGCATTTACTCCGGATAACTGGGTACTGGGAGAAACATGGAGGCGATTAGCCAACGTTATATCAACATCTGACGACTAAATGCAATTATAAAGGTTACTGCCAAATGAGTCACATCCTCTTTTGTGTCTTGTGTTTCAGAAACGGCAGTTCCCCTCTTTTGATAATTAAATTTAAAAAAATAAAAACTTAGGTCCTTTCAAGAACAACAAAATGAATGCATCATTCATCTATCAGCTCATTCAACTTATGGCTGCCGGGGTTTCAGTGAAAATCAAACAGCTAAAAGAATAAAATAAATATATACTATAATCATGAGGTACAAGTTTGAATATGGTAGTTCACAATTTTTAAAAAGTATATATGTTAATTTTACCTAGAACAACTTAAATACGAAAAACAGTGTTTCTTATTTAGAAAATTTTATAAAAATCTATGAATTGACTGTTCAGGGTGTCAGGCATTGGATCCCTGCCTTAGCAGTAAAATATCTGCAGTAGATGCGGTATTTAAAGCCTTACAATAACAGAATTGTTGATATGCAATAGACTGTATACCACCTGAATTTCACACGTTTCTCTGCTTCTCATTTGCCTACACTTGCATACTGTGGCACAGATTTAAGTTAAAAACCGTGTTGCTGGGCTTCCTGAGTGGCAGTCACCTGAGGCCAAACTGAGCTCTATGTGCTGGATTTTGTTGGTTCAAATCCAGCTCATGTCAT
Source organism: Hiodon alosoides (assembly GCA_025775065.1). Taxonomy (NCBI): domain Eukaryota; kingdom Metazoa; phylum Chordata; class Actinopteri; order Hiodontiformes; family Hiodontidae; genus Hiodon; species Hiodon alosoides. The sequence continues at coordinate 1,240,497 of JAOYSI010000014.1, read as the reverse complement.
TAGCCGATTGTGACTGGGAGAGCACAGTGCCGGCTCACGATTGGTAGAGCACTGCCTGTGTTGGGGTGCATGAAATGCTGCAGGGCTTCTCATGGCTCGTCGCTAATCAACTTCTATCAGCTTTCCAGGCGCCTGCGAGCTCGCAGTGAATGGGACATACCTCTCCTCCTATTGGCGCCGAAGCTTTTGTGCGGTCTGTGTGGCCTGCAAATCATAAAAGGGGCGAGAGGTTTGAAGGCGACTAGGATTGGAGGAGACCAGTCGTACTTCCACACCCTCTCCGCACGTGGTGGCTGCATTCGTAGCAGAGTCCAGATCCATTTACACAATTGGTGATTTCAAATAAAATAATAACAATTATAATTTAATCGTGGTGCTGGCCTTACAAATGGCCAAAGACACAGGCCTTTGCTATCTTCAATGCAGATCTGACTCTGCTGCAAGATCTCTTTGCTTAGCAACCACTTTTGATCTGGACGTCCTTCCGTTTTTGCAAATTTTTGACTCTAGCTCTCCAGTGAACGTGATCTACCAGAAAGTGTCTATCCAAAGCTATCCAAATAAGTCACCAACCACATTATGGTACAGACGTAAAACCCACCCTTTCCAATATTTTTCAGATGTGTGTAAACAGAGTTCTGTGTTGTTACAGCACTAAGTAACCGTGTGCTATTTGCCATTGTACGACTGTAGATGTTGTAACTACTGTTTTGCCACTTTCTTGTTCATTCCAAATGTACTTTGCCTTAATGGCTACGTACGACCATTTGGATGAAGTAACATCAAGTGAAATAATAAATCTCCGGATTTGTAAGTGTGCGAAGTGTTAAATTATAAGCTACATGAATTCCTTGGGATAAGAAAGTCTGCTAGGCATTAATACATAATGAAATAATAATGAGATATGTTACTTATGAAAAATTTCTCCCTGATCTGGGTTCTGTTTTGCTTCTCTTTCAGACACTTTTAGTGAAAGTGTGTGGTGTAATTTGCTCTGTGGCAGGTGGCCTGGCTGTCGGAAAGGTAAACGTCTATAGTACAACAATACCCTGCTAAAATTTACCTTGTTGAAGTTCTACAGTGAAAGCAGTCAATCAATGCATCTTTTTTAATCAAAATTTGAAATTTTTGCATAGTTCAGTATATATTTCAGTCTAGATAAATTAGGTTTTCCCCATAGTGCACATTACGCATGCGATAGATAGAAGAAAATATGACACGTGCATTCTGCCTTTTATTTACCTTGTTAAATGATGTACCGTTTACTGTCATTTCATGATGCATTTTAGGAAGGACCCATGATCCACTCAGGGGCTGTAGTGGCTGCTGGCGTGTCCCAAGGAAGGAGCACTTCCCTTAAGAAAGACTTCAAGGTTAGCAGAAGCCTGAAAATGTTCTCAAACCTATGCTTTTTGACCCAACGCTACAGAAATGGAATGAGACATCATTGTGTGTGGCACAGCTTCATGGTGAATGCCTCGTGACTCATTTGTGTCGCTTTGCAGATCTTTGAATACTTCCGCAGGGACACAGAGAAGAGGGACTTTGTCTCAGCAGGTGCAGCTGCTGGTGTTTCTGCTGCATTTGGAGCTCCAGTTGGTGAGACCCCCCCACACACACACACACTATAGAACTCTATCTGTAATATGTATGCAGGTCTGCCTCTGTTTAAGTACAACACAGAGTGTTTGCTCTGATAGGCTTCAGAGTCCTGCCTTGTTAAAAATTTCTGGGTGGCAGTTTCTACGAGAAGCTGCTGCTTAGTTTTTTTAAGGTATCTAGAATGCAGCTCTTGCGCGATTACGGCATTTATTTGAAAATATAATAAAAGATTTGTGAAAGATTGAGATGACAGATCATTACCAGTTGTCCTTAATATATCATTTAAAAAACAGTACATCAATAAACTGTTGTTTAAAGTAAACCAAATCTAATGTGTCTGGATGTCAAAGAAAAATAAGTGCCCGTTGTAGCTAGCAGAATAGCGTGAGTCCCATAGCTGATAACTGAAAGTCTGGCTTCAGAGAAAAGTATAACAAAATATGTCAATGCATTTATCAGTTTTGCTTCCCTCTTAATATAACCTTACCATTGATAATAGCTGCTTGTTTGCATTTTACAAATGATCTGATTTTGCCTGAAATTTGGAAGGTTTAAAAAATATGTCCTGAAGGAAATTTCAAATAGGACTGCTCGCGTCAATGAAGTGATGGTTGCTGTATTACGTTTACGTTACGTATTATTTGTTTTTAATAAATATAGAGGACAATATGTATACAAATAAGGACATAATACAGCATACATTCAAGGAAAAGTAATAAAGGGAGCACTGTTGTACTGAAAACCTGGCTCTGTAGTCATGTGAGGACTTTCAAACGGCTGACCAATCTTCCAGGTGGGGTTCTTTTCAGCTTGGAGGAAGGGGCTTCCTTCTGGAACCAAATGTTAACATGGAGGATTGTGAGTATTTTGTGAGGGAACAGGTCGTGTGGTGTTAAGTTTTGTACTCCTCGTCAAAGTCCTGATTTGGAAAACGCTGCTTTCCTTCACAGTTCTTTGCTTCCATGATATCCACCTTTACTTTGAATTTCTTCCTGAGTATCTACCATGAGAAACCAGGGGACCTATCAAACCCCGGCCTCATCAACTTTGGACGCTTCGAAAGCGATGTAAGTATTTTAAGGACTCTTGTGTAATCATACTCTTTGTGGGGAAAGTGAGTTGCATAAGTCAAGCTAGCTGGACTGCGAGTGTTATTAGTGCTTTTATTATAAGGTTTTGGACTAATATGATTTTATATTATATAAAACAGTAGAAATGCAGAGGAGTAGGGAGGTTTTATTTAAATTGAACTTGTTTAAGTATCTAGGAAAAACCTGCAGCTTTTGTATTCCATCCCTCTTAATCCCCCAAATTAGATTGGATAGCAACTGGAATATTCAGTAGATCTACTATATTTGTTGGCAAAGATGTCATCCAAATTGTCTGTCAAGCGTATTTCCAAAAAAGCTTTTCCTGAATAATTACCAGTCTGCCATTGAATCGCTTACGTTGTTGAATGGCTGCCATTCAGTCAGTTCAAACTTCTGCTGCTTTAAAGTAAAACTAGAATAACACGGTTGCGCAATGTTATGCTGGCTGTATTTCTGCTGCTTGTTATTTGCATTTGTGAAAAGGATCGATCTAAGAAAATACTCTACCGCATGTCGTAAACATTTTTATTGAAAATATGTCCTAGGCGGGGACGAGATATATGGGCACAGTAAAATTAAAAGATAAAAATAAACAAAAGTAACACTGAGTGCTGATTGCTTGAGATGTCCTATTTTCAGAGTGTGGCCTACAACCTGTATGAGATTCCAATCTTCATTTGTATGGGAGCAATTGGTAAGGACAAGTTTCTGAATATTCAGTGGTGGTTACTGCTTATAAATAAATTTCTATATGAATTATTTTTTTTTTTCTCTGTATTTCTTTTTTCCCTTCTGTTTAGGTGGTTTGCTTGGTGCACTGTTTAACGTCCTAAACTACTACCTTACAATTTTCAGAATCAGGTAGGGCTTTGTTCTTTAGGCTCAGAAAACACTTATTAATTTGGCCGTCTTTAGAGAAAGTAGTAGAGAAAATTCTCTGTGGTATGGAGAATTGCATCACTTTGCTCAAAGCCGAAGTTTGTGCAATTGCTTCCAGTTATAACATGGTATTTCACGTCACATTCAAGTTCCTCCTTTTATGTTTTTAGTATGTGCTTTTCTTTTTGGATAGTTCTGTAAGAATATATATTTACTAGTTATAATGGCTCTAAATGAGATTATTTTCTCTATTTTCTATATTAATTTATCATGCACTGCACTATAACAGTACAGAGGAAAATAAGTGATTTTGAACACTTTTGAACAACCATAGGTACGTTCACCGGCCCTGCCTGCAGGTAATGGAGGCCATGCTGGTGGCAGCAGTGACCGCCACTGTTTCCTTTGCCATGATTTACTTTTCCAATGACTGCCAGCCCCTTGGAGAGGACCAGGCAGAGGAGTATCCCCTACAGGTGAGGAAATGTTGGGTCTTTGTACCAGATGTGAGCCATTGGCAGACTTATTTTATAGTGCACCCCCTTTGCCCGAGCCTGTAACCTGGACTTCCCCTGCTGGGATTAGTACTGAATGCCAGATTATGAGCAATGGGTCAGTGAAGGAGGCACATTCAACTAAGTAATTCGCAGGATTACTGTTCTTTTTGTAATAACCGTGCTGCAAAGCATATATTTCTTATTATAATTTATGTGTAGCTGTTGAGTTATTATACAAACTTCAGGCAATGTTAAAACTCTCCTTTGATAGAAAGTTGATGGGCCAGGGAAAACCATTTAGGACCCATTTTCCCAATCAATTGACTCACGTATTGATTAACGTTGCAGATTTAACATTTGATTATCCCGTTTACTGGTAGATATGGGCTCGTTGAGCTCTAAAGGTCTTTCTATAAAACGGTGATTAAACACATCAAGTCAGTACGATGGAAATTATCGTCTTGCATTTGAGCTTGGGAAAACCAAGGTTAACAGTTTTCTGCTTACAGAAAATCCCCTTTTTAATAAAATAATTTTTCTAATAAAAAATAAAACCCATTAATTTTTAAGTACGCATTGTAACTTTGTTTCGTAATGCGTCGGCTTTGTGCTGTAGTTGTTCTGTGCTGACGGGGAGTACAACTCCATGGCCACGGCCTTCTTCAACACGCCAGAGCGGAGCGTCAGGAGCCTCTTTCATAACGCGCCAGGTCTGTCTGCCTCAGCTTCTCCTATTGTCTCGCCACAGACTGTGGTCAACCCCACATTATTGACTTTTAACCGTTGTCTTTCCACATATGAGTAGTGCTGACTTTAATGATTTCCACTTTAGGTCAGAGAAGTGCAGACATTTTGAAAGACTCCATACCACGTATTTCCTTAAGGCTTCGCAGCAAGTGAGTCTGCTGTACAGAAGTCTTGTGGATATAGGGAGCTTACAGGGTCATCTGGATTGTTAGCGATTTGTTATACATATCTTGTGTGATTATGTGTGTATGCAAGGTCTTGGATTTTAATGAATGAATGAAGTTTATTATTCATCATTTATTTGTATTTCTGGTAACTTTATGGATCGATTTATCACTTTCCTTCTGATCAAGTGGATGTAAAGCAGAGAATAAGAAAGTGTGAGCTTTAGCTGCCCTCAGGTCTTGCAGAGCTTACCGGATGCTTTGACACTAGAACCCTCAGTGTCTTGATGCCCGAGCCTGTAACCTGGACTTCCCCTGCTGGGATTAGTTCTGAATACCAGATTATGAGCAATGGGTCAGTTAAGGAGACGCGTTCAACTAAGCAATTCGCAGGATTACTGTTCTGGGAAACACATATTTCATAATAAGAAATATAAGATGAATAAGATTACAATATTGATGTATCAGGGAAAACCCTTTAGGACCCTTTTTCCCAATCAACTGACTTAGGGATTGATTAACTTTTAAAATTTGAATACTGTTTCGACATTGTTTCACCCATAAGACATTTTTTTTGGAAACGTATCATAAAATGCTGGATATATAGGGCTGTTCAACTTTTGTTCCCTGGATATGTAAAGCAGTAATACAATTAATTAAGAGTGCATTACTGTCAACAGCTTGTAGTCGGGAGACATGTTGACTTCAAGGTACGTTATTGCTAATAAGCTGAACCTGTCTGGAGGTGCAACCTTGTGCCCTGTGATGATATAGATCATTGTCATATTGTGTTGTCAAGTCAATTTTAGTGTCTTTTTAAGGATTTATTTTTAATTTTTTCTGCATCCCATGAGAACAATGTGCGTTGTAGAGAAGCAAACCACCTTGTTGATACACCAGTGCCCTCTAATGGAAAGGATTTTTTTTAAGCTTAAGATGAAGTCAGTCTACCTGTAATTACAATTACATTTGGAGTCCTTTGGCAATGCATGACAATTTTTTATCCATTTCAGAAAAGTAGAGTCAGCTGTTGCCTTCTTTGAAATATTAGTCAGCTTTTTGAAGTTTGCAATGGATATTTGTAAGGGTGGTTTTCTGCTGCCATTAAGTGCTGTCTTCTTATGTCAGGGGCTTACAGAATACCCCTCCTCCCAATGCCCATCCCACTCTTCTCTGTTTGATGACAAATGAGGCATTAAGAACCAACTTTGGTTGCCAGATGCAATATCCTTTATCAAACTCAAATTCAACCATAATCTTGACCCCTTCACACGAACGCCACTCCAAGATATGCTACAGGTTTCAATGTGGTTGTCTAGAAATGAATCACTAACTTATGAGGATCAGCACTTTGTGGTAGAGTGAAGGAGGGAAAATTATTTAAAAACAAATCGTCGTGTGGAATATGGAAAAAAAAGACCCGTCTGCTTACTTGTTGTTTCCCTCAGGGTCCTATAACCCCCTGACACTGGGCGTCTTCACGCTGAGTTATTTCTTCCTGGCCTGTTGGACATACGGACTGACTGTATCAGCAGGGGTTTTCATTCCATCCCTCCTGATAGGAGCGGCTTGGGGGCGACTCTTTGGCATATTTCTGGCTGCTATCACCTCCAGCGGTTCAGTGAGTGCAGAACTGCAAAGTTTTTCAGACCTTTTGTTTTTAAGTTCTTAAATTTGAAATGCTTGGGGACTGTTTGTCGGTACTCTGATGTTGCTTTGCAGATATGGGCAGACCCGGGCAAGTATGCCTTGATGGGAGCAGCTGCTCAACTTGGTAAGCCTTTTTAAAATTGACCTGCAATCTGTAAGTAAACCATCAAGTAATCATAAGTTGTTTGGTATTGGAACCTTGATAAATAGCCTCTAGCATTAATACGACCTACAGAAATTATGTCTTCAATATGTGTTGATTTTGTTGAAAGTAAAGTTCTTTGGAACATGATTCCAATACCCAAGGCTTGTTAAAATTATTGTTAAATGTATGTGGATGTTTAAGCTTAATATTTGGGTGACTTTTAGCTGCTTGATAATAAAGAAAGGATTTGTGTATTCTGGCTTTACTGATCTGCTACATGATTTCAATGTAATAACTTACTTGTTAAATTTATAATAAATAAATTGATCTAAATTTTCCCTGGTAAGTTCAGCTGCTATATGGGAAAGCAATCTAGTATTGTATTTAATTTTCTAAAATGAGTTTAAGAGTTAAGAAGATCTAGCACAATATAATACTGCATGCACAGAAGAAAACCGCTAGTTAAAATCTGCTGTGCCCGTCATTTTGGATAAAATATTTTGTAAGCTCTTTTGAAAAATAGGAAAATAGAAGCATTTAGTAAGGAAGGGGTTTATAAGATTTTGCAAGGATTTAAATCTCAAAAGTAACGAGGGAATGACCAAATAAGCCCTGGTTATAGTGGAAAGCATCCATTTTTATGTACCCAATGACATTTTTGACCAATATTATTGGGTGAGCTAATAGAATTAGTATTAAACTATTCTAGATAGTCTCGCCATTCAGATATTTCAGTTTTTATTTGAACAAAATAAATACAGTACTAGATTTCTTTTCGATATAGCAGTCGTAAATCAATATACTTTTGATGTTTTTGTACACCAGACAGATTATTATTATGTCACGTTTAGGTGGAATTGTCAGAATGACCCTGAGTCTTACTGTCATTATGGTGGAGGCAACAGGCAATGTTACGTATGGCCTTCCCATCATGCTTGTGCTTATGACAGCTAAGATAGTTGGCGATTACTTTGTTGAGGTAAGTGCTGGTGTCTGTCATTCCAACTTTGGTTTTTGCCTGTTGCTAAATGCTCTTTGCAGAATACTTTTAATATTTTAAATTCCTTGAAATAGGCCACGGTTAATGTCATGCTTTGTTTTCTCAACCTTTGTTTTTCGAGTGGATTTTCAACTTCAGTTCACAGGGTGCTAAGTCAGCTAAACCTTTTTATCCACAGTTTTCCAGATTATTTACTGCTATTTCAACTGTTAAATACATTTGCCAGATGAACAGTGATGGTACAAATAACTATTTAGTTGCTTCGCAGGATGCTTTTTAAAATGTATTTTTATTTTAATTTTATTTTTTGTCCTGGTAATCGATCAAGCAGTTCTGTTCTGCTGCAGTTACCAGAATTTCCCTCTGTCTACATGTAATCATAAAAAATTCATATAACTTCTTGTCTAAGTAATTTGGCTTGTTGTTTCTTGAGCATGAAGTTAAATGCTAGTTTACATGCCAAATAATTGTTATTTGAGCAGTCTCTTGACATTAATGAAGTACAATTCTCATTGAAGTTACAAGATTCATGCTTGTGAGTTTTTAATATTGGTAATGTACGTAGGCCACCAGTGGAAACTAAGAAAAATGTCAGGATGATATTCCGATAGACATTATTTTCTGCGTTTCTGATTTTAAAAACTGTCATGACTGCAACATCAGGGTTGTGGCAAGTTATAACGGCTGCGGTCACTGCTTGAGGATTGGTTTTGAAGCCTGTCTGTGTGCGTTGTCTAAAGGGGCTGTATGACATCCACATCAAGCTGCAGATGGTTCCCTTTCTGCACTGGGAAGCCCCAGCCACTTCTCATTCTCTGACTGCAAGGTAGGCCGTCTCCACAGGCTCAGCCTTGTCCTTCACTGGTCATCTCGCGCAATCGCAAATTGGTGCTGACTGAAAATGGGTGGCTGTGAGATTCTGAATGCTTGTTTGTTTCTTTGCCATTCCCAGAGAGGTGATGAGCTCTCCAGTGACATGCTTCAACAGGATAGAGAAAGTGGGAACCATTGTGGATGTTCTCAGTAACACAACCACCAATCACAACGGCTTCCCGGTTGTCAACGAATTCATTGACAATACAGAGGTGTTTTTCATTGACTTAATGCCGAATAGCCATCAAATATATTTCAATCTCATTTTTAGGTCTTATTCTTCAAGAAAACATTTATTTTCATTTCACATTGGGTTGTTTTCCTGGCCAAGCTATTCCGTTTTGATTTGTCATAGCATGGATTTTTCATTACATATTTGATAATCCTTACTTTTTATTTTTGTTCAGCCAGGAAGATTATGCGGATTAATTCTACGATCCCAGCTTATTGTTCTCCTTAAACACAAGGTGAGATATATCAATCAGTCGATACCACTTTAGTCGTTCAGAGTTGTACAGGTCCACATATTTAGTAAACTCACCAATTATTTATTTTTTTTATTCAGAGGAGGAGTTCCTCAGGTTTTTGTTCATGAGTGAAAGGGAGAGTGCACGATTGGCGGGCGGATTTGGTGCAGCGTCTGCAGTGTTGCGGGCGCTCTAGCAGTCCTTTGCGCTGATGGCGGATAGTTTGAGGAGCTCAACAATCTGTGGAGTAGGGTTGCTACTCTTCCGGATTGAGAGGAGCCAGTGTGCACCCCGGAAGATTACCTGTGCAACTTTACCCCCTGGGGGTGCTGTAATCTGTCGCTGAGAATAGGGAGGTCTGGTCCACCCCGGATTAGAAAATGGATGGATGGACCATATTTTCATAGCTTCAAATGAAAATGAAAAGTACTAAACATGTTATTGGTATTGCTGGTATATAAAAAGACTTAATCCGTAGTGATGAGCTGTGGTTTAGGTTTAACGTTACATTACAGTTTGACCATTCTTACACCGGCAACCAAACTCAAAACGGAACTAAAACATAGCTAGTAATATCAATCTATTGTGGCTTCTCAGTATTGGCTTTCATATGGGCTATTCCATTCTTAATGCTGTGAAGAGCGTTATTCTCCAACATGCAACAAAACAAACTGCTAATCATGATCTTTCCCTGACAATCAGGTCTTTGTAGAGAGAGCTCAGTCTCGCCTCAACCAGCGCAAGCTGCAGCTGAAGGACTTCCGGGACGCCTACCCTCGCTTCCCCCCGATCCAGTCCATCCATGTGTCCCAGGACGAGAGGGAGTGCATGATGGATCTTACTGAGTTCATTAACCCCACGCCGTATACTGTGCCCCAGGTAAACTGTTATTAACTCACGACAGGTGTTCAACAGTGGGAGATCCAGAGAACATCTGCACTTTAAGAATTTTAAGACGGGCAGATACACTAAAAAAATCTGCCATGACCTAAGTGGTTTCTTAAAACTGTGGAAAATGTGAGTGATGATATATGTAAATTTTCCTTGGACCTGTTACATTTTTTCCCCTTGGATTTCTCTGCATATTTTTGGTAGGATGCACATTTTCATGACTAGCAAAATATCACTGTTCTCTTTGAATTTCAGGAGACCTCACTCCCGCGTGTCTTCAAGTTATTCCGAGCTCTGGGTTTACGGCACCTTGTGGTAGTGGATGTTGAAAACCGAGTAGGGCCTGTTAATTTTCATTTCAATTTCTCATTGATAATGTTTATTTACAAGCCTATTATTAAAAGTTTACTTTTTTTTTTTATTAACCTGACAGACGTTAGCCCAACCACATAAATAAAGCCATATCTACATATGCAAGATTTTGCATCAAACTGACTTTATCCATTGCTCACAGGTGATGGGTCTTGTGACGAGGAAGGACCTGGCTCGGTACCACCTGGGCAAACATGGACTGGAGGAGCTGCAGCTGGCACAGACGTGATGTGATGTGCAGACTGGGCTCTCCCGTAGACGCTGCACTGATAACTCACCTATGAATGCCTACCTATGAATGGCCAGTAATGCACAACTCAAGGGCTGGCAAAGTCAAAGTTGCCAAACATAGTAACGGATAAAAATTACAAAACCAGCCCCAGTCATTCAGCATAATCTTTAGCCTCCCACCCCCCAACAACCCCATTTGTTTTCTTCAACAATGCTGTAGGTTTTTCAGTTATGTGTATTTTGCACAAAGCATTCTTGTTTTTTGTTTGTTTTTTTTTTATTTTGTGAATTATCTTGGTAGATTTGGAGTGTATAGACTGAGATGTGCTTGCTGTGTTTAATGCCTTGTAAGATGTGGAAAGGATCTCCAATAGTTGCCTGGCCACGTTAGAAGTGTTTTCAGAGGAAGGGCAGTTATTTGTTTACAAACTTTGCATCTAGCTGTTGAAAAATTTAAGTGTTTTAGCAAAAAATACGGTAATGAGGCTGATTTCAATGATTATAAATGTGTCTACCTGTGTTGCTTTCATATTGGATTTATGTTTGAATCCAGATGATACATTCAAAAATGGCAGTATAATCAGCTGTGTGTGAAATTTGCTGGATTAGCATGAATTCACTTTTCAGTTGAGGACCCCCTCAGAAGTTGATTGCACTTAAGAAGTTAATCACAGCTCTTTATCGTAATCCAGTGAGACTGCTGTATCTTACTCCAAATTTAATATGTTCAGTTGGCAAACGGAGGGGCTGTTCAGTAATAACATCTTAAGGTTCCTATTTTAAACAGTTCTTCACAGTCTTGTGGTGCAGCAATATTGCTGATTTGGGCAGACGTGTGATGGTAACTAGAATTTTCTTGTCATTTTAGCCCCTTTAACTAGTAACTACTGCAGGGGAAACTTTCTTCATCCATTCATTTTAAAAATATTGTCACCTTAGCTGCTAGTGGTCCAGCAATGGTATTCAAACTTTTTCAGTCCTGATGGAAAACTTATAATTTATATAGATTTTTACATTTCTGTCTCTTTAAATTGTGTACCTTCTCGCTGTTTGTTGATGCTTTTTTACCCAAGTTAAAATGCCGAAGAAATATATATATAGTGCAAAATATTTTTGTGTGCCAATAAAGATACAGATTGATAATACTGCAATGTCCTAGAATAATAATCCAGATTTTACAGATTACAATAAAATCATGTTTTATGTGGGCCTCAGAGATAAAAGTTTGAGCCTTTTTGTTTGAGAACAACAGTAGCACCTCGCCATTGCTCCTTATTGAGGGGTTATTTTCGTTATTTTGAGGGTAATGTATTCATCTTGCATGTTATGTAAACAGCCATACCATAGCCTCATAATGCCAAATGTCTGAAACTTGGTTGGAACATTAAAATAGGCTTTCATTCATTTAATTATTTTCATCTTTAACATGTAGCCAGCTTTGCTTTGCAAATAGCGACCACGGATCTTTCATCTTCGCCATGAGTGCTAGAGTGGAATATGTTAGTACAAGCCGCAGGTCATTGATACACACTGGGAAAACACAAGTCGATGTTTACAGAGATTGCTGAGCTTCCAAGTATCCGTGGTGTTTTACACGGAAGGGGCTGTAAACACACAAATCTACATAATAAACAAGACCTAGCTAAGAGGCTCAGCAACTAGTCTCAAGAGCCAGAGTAAAAGAGAACACATGACATACTCCAATGTCAGGGTGGAACTATCCAAGCATCAGGCTAAAGTCTAAAAGTAGCGTTTAGTGTCTCGTGCTTATTGACTTGTTTTTCAAGTTTCAAATTAATGAAAGCTCACGGTGAGGTCATCTAAAAGGAGTTCATAGTTTTCGAAGGCATTCTCTCATCACTGCCATTGGGAAGAACGTGCCTTTCCTCCAATCGGCGCTGAACCTTCTGTGCGGGTTGTTTCGCCAGCAGAGTGTAAAAAGATGGGTAGCTCAAACGTGTTTGGATTGGTGAAGATCAACTTCTTCCTCAGTATTCCTGTGTATGGTGGCTTCCATGAGCCGAGATGCATTAGCACATTTTGCGATTCCGAATTGGGGTGAAAACCCGAAAATAATTTGCAATTCCAAATTTACAGAAAAAGTTAATCGAGAGTTACTGGCTGTGATTACGAGGTCAGATAAAAATGCTATTCTAAAACTTTAAATATCTTAGTACTTGAAACATTATACATATAACACATTGTACCCTAATATCCTTTGCCTGACATTTTACTATTACTGTATGACAGGTGAATGGATTATAAATAATTTGCCCAGTTTGATACACAACGGCCATGTCGTATTCAGTACCGAAAATTCCTTACTGCAAACCCCACTTGTATATGCTGACTCTGTAAGAATAATTTATCCACTGCAAAATCTCTTGTAACCTGTGAATCCACTGCATGGTGTTATGATAGTCCACTGAGTTTGAGGTTAGGGCAATTACAGGTTATTCCTAACAGGTTCTATTTACTATTTAGCTTGTATATTAACTCAATTGTTTACAGTGTGAACTATCTTAGAGATGTAATCCTCCTTTCGTTGGTTACTCAGTCTGAATTGTTCCCATCCTTTGCATTCTGCATAAACAAGCCACTCCTTAATTTTTGTCTCGGGTTTTTCCGCATTTAGGTAAGCTAACTAAGCAAACTTATCTCTTTTGCTATTATGCTGAATTTTATCTTAACCATTTCTACTTAGTCATAGGTGTGACATTGTGATTCCCTATCTCCTTTCCCTCCTTAGCTGAAATAAATTAAAACAAATGCAGTACATCAAGGTCAGTATTATTTGCTTTTCACTAGTGCTTACAAGCTGCAATCCTTAAGGCCTTTTTGTATCATTTTGATCTAGATTGCTAAGGGCTGCAGCCTGAAATGTTTTGTGACTTAACCTGGCATCCCTTCTAGGTGTATTTTCATGCTTTGTTTTTTCTTGACCTGCCAACTTCCAGAAGCATAATGGGAAGTCTAAAGTTGTCTACACACCTTATACATTCCTTGTTCAAGCAATGTAATCTAAATAGAGTACCAAGGATACTTAGCATTTTTAAGGCTAGACACAGTGACACGCAATCTTGGATGTCACAAAAAAAAGTGTGAGACTCAATGGGTTAAGATTTGATTACTGGGGCAGTGCCCTTTGTTTATAATTTAAATGAATGATTTTTTAATATAATAACTGTTTTTACTATTATTTTTCTAAAGAATAAAAATACACGTATTTTAAAAATACACAAGTATTTTGTCACATTGTTAAAAGTATTGATAATCCGAATACAAACCTAACGTGAGTAACCTTAATGGAATACCGTCATTGTAAGTATTCTGTCATTCCCCAACATTGTACACTACCAATAAGGTTTAACTGTTTAATGATGATAAACCCCTGTACTTGGAACTAAACTTGCTTAGCAGGCTCACAGCCCTCTCCCAGCGCTTCAGTCTACGAGCGATTCTTTGATGCCATAAATGTCACATAATAAGTTCCTATCCGCCTTGGATTTTTGCTTGTAGGTTATTTTTGCAGAGGCATGAATTTCTGACTGATTCAGTCACAGTCATATTCAGATGACATGGTTTCAGGGGAAATGTGCAAAGTGTTTAGACATACGTCTGATGCTTTACAATTAGAAATACTGGTGGCTGATGGTGTGGTTGCTCGGATTATGACTGCCCTCTGGTGCCAACAATCAAAGACCTTTATGAAGAATAGAGACGAGGTGATGGATGTTGCTGCCTTTATTTATAGGTTTGAAATGTTCGTTATTTAATCTAGTCAAAGTTATAGTTAAATGGGTAAAAAAGTGGGAGTTTCATATCTTTTTATTGAGTGTCACTGTTTTTGTGAACAATGCCAAATAAAAGGCCCGAAAACCCTCCCCTGGTGTTCCTGCCCCCCCACCCCAGCAACCCACACACTTCTCCTTTTGTTTCCACTTTCCAAACTTGTCCTTAGAGGCAAACAATGACAGTCATGCTGATCTCCCCTTGTGCTTTCTTTTCCCTGTGGGTTCTGCTGGGTGAAAAACGTTCATTGATGTAGTGGAGTGTGACCTCAGGACTTTAACTTCTTGGGAAAATGAATCCCACAACATGGCAACTGCTTCCCTCACAATGTCGTCTGTGCTCAAAAATCAGCCAGTTGACAAAGTAACTACTCTCCAAGTACTGCTCGTTCTCCAAGTTTAAGTTAACTTATACGTATATAACCAGGGAAGTTTTAGATTTGGTTATCTTTTGAAACATTATCTCAGTAAGTATTTCGTCTTTTGTCAGTCATTTGTCTTCAAAAGTCTGCACCACAATTATTTACTGTTCAAGTTAAATTATATATAGATATTAAGTTTTTATTAGTAAGCATTAATGTCTGTTTATTCAGGTGACGACGTATTCCTTATTCACAGATGCCAACTATTATTTGCACAGTCTGACCTTTTCAATTATACGACATGATTGTTGAGGCTATTATGTTAGTGATTAGTGCATTCTTGTCACCAGTAACTTTTGTTGTTAAAGTGAATGTGATATTAGTTATGAGATCATTGGTTACAAGGTTGACCTTGTGCTGTACTTGTGCACATGGCTCAATGCATGCATTTAAAGGGATTTGAGCACTTGAATTCTTTATCCCTGCTAATACATCAAATACAACTTATATATTTTACATCAGTATAAACATTTACACTGATTTGAACAGCAGTTCATCAACATGTGTGATTGACACCAAAATAATGCATTTTGTATATGTCAGGAGAGTCCAGCGGAGTGTTTTCTGCCATGATATTTTTCTTTTCTTTTCTGTGAACATTAAAGACTATACGACTTTAAGCAGGGCATGTGTCTGTATCCATTAAGAGGGAAATCTTGACATTGTTTTAATACTATTTGTGAAACACATTAGTAATATAAGTGCTTACTACCAGATTGGAAATCTGTTGAGGGGAAAGCAGAAGGCATAACTGCACTTAAGGCATTAAAAACAGTAGAATAACTGCCTTCCATTAGCTGTGGATGCACTGCCTCTGTGTACACTGTCTATTTCTGTGTTTGTCTTGGTCTGGCAGACCCAGCGTAAATAGATGTTAACTGGGTTATAAAATACAGTGATGTCAGAGGGCCTCTTCCTCTCTTCCTTAGAATGGGAAACTTCAGTCCATTCAGGCTTTTAAATGGGTAGCACTGGCATAATGCCCCCCTTCCAACCTCAGTGCTTATTCAACAGGCCTTTGTTTGTTCATCTAATCTTGACTTATGTACCCTCTTTTCTCCTTTTGGTCTGTGGTAGAGGGCTCTTTTCTTACGTTAAGTGTGCATGTACAGTTTATCTCACTTTCTTATAAGAAAAAATTTCCCATAATGTCATTGTATGAGACATTGGAGTTTTACTGTAACTATCTCAATTTCTGTTAATACACTGGAACTGTTCTCATGTCCTCTGTCACGTTACATGATAATGCATTTAATTTCAAATTTTGAAAGTACTAGTAGTGGTTCTAAATGATAATTATTGGCAATGATTTTTTTATTTATTTACCGTCATTTATACGGTCCAAGATGAGGTGAGATGAGAAGACACATTTTGCTTTCTAGACACTGTCAATAACCAGATTTATAGAATATATCATATTGTTAGAATTAAGCGTTTTAACATAAATCCATGAACACACAAAAATATCTAACGTCTTGTAATTTCCACTTATTTAGCTCATTCGACATGTTCCCTACTGAACATGTAGCTCACTCGACATGTCCCCTACTGAACATGTAGCTCACTCGACATGTCCCCTACTGAACATTTAGCTCACTCGACATGTCCCCTACTGAACATTTAGCTCACTCGACATGTCCCCTAATGAACATGTAGCTCACTCGACATGTCCCCTACTGAACATTTAGCTCACTCGACATGTCACCTACTGAACATGTTCCTCACTCGACATGTCCCCTACTGAACATGTAGCTCACTCTACATGTACCCTAATGAACATGTAGCTCACTCGACATTTCCCCTAATGAACATGTAGCTCACTCGATGTGTCCCCTAATGAATTTGTAGTTCACTCGACATGTCCCCTAATGAACATGTAGCTCACTCGACATGTCCCCTACTGAACATGTAGCTCACTCAACATATCCCCTTTATTTAAAGGTGCACAGAGGGCACATTCACTGTTAGGAATTCTGTATATTAAACACCCAAAAAGTAACATTTCTTAAAACCTGTTCCCTTCATGGAAGAGTTATATGTATAATTGTATGTAGTATACTATACGTATATATGTTTTCTTGGAAATAGAGATTGGAGTTGCGTTTGTAGATCCATTTTATTCATTAATTCAACAGGGATAACAGCAAGTGTGTAAGATGATCAGTTGGTCAACATATATTTTCCTCACTATATTCTTTGAAAGTTAGCAGTAATTTCTTATTACAAAGCAAATTCTTATTTATACATGTAATCAGAAGAATCTTCATGAATTGAGTACGCATAGATCAGGATGTAGTTCAGTACATTCTGAAGTCAAAGCTTTTTATTTTGTAGAATTAATGTTTAATATGATGTAATAAATAGTTTCCTGTAAATCCTGTTTGTGTTAAGTACCAGGTCCCTTGTGTCTTCATGTTTATTTATATTTTCCTACTTTACTATTTATATCATGTCTCATTCAGTTTGCCCAAACATCACAATATAATAATAAAAAATGACACGATGACACAGTGGTAAAAGTGTATTTTAAGCTCAAGAACTAACCGTATGACTTAAGACCACCCAGCTCCAGCTTGTTTTGAACTGTGATACTCTGTCTCTAGTACCTGACTACTGTCAGTCGTCCAGTTGGCCAGGAGGTCACTGAAATCGGGTGTGGTGGAGGTGCCCAGCATGCTGATGGTATGAGTGGGAGTGGGCTCGTTCCAGAAACTGGGAGGGAGGCGACGCCTGCACATGGGCAAAGTCTGGCCTTGTCTCTTGTCCCCTTTCTGCCGCCGAGCCTGCTTGCTCTCCCCAGTGGGGCCCACAAACCGACGGAGGCCATAGTCAAAGAGCTCGGCGAGCGGCCCGAGGTGCTGGGTACTCTCTTGGTTGCACAGAGCCTCAAGGACTTTGCAGTCGCTTTCACAGAGCTGGGGGCTGCGGGGGGATTCTAGCTCCTGCTCCTGTTTCCTGCCTGTGGAAATACCCCCACCGGCCTGGGCCATCTTGACCAGGTCAGCGTAGTAGCGCTCGCGGCCGCATTTTCCCTGAAACACGCGGTCTTCGTAGATGTCGCAGGCGTCCGGGTCGTCGTCGCGGTTCTTCCGTCCAAAGTAACGCTGGATGTCACTGTTGATGAGGTCAGTGAAGTGAAGGAGGCGGCGGGTGGTCTCTGTGGGGCTGGGGGCAGATCCCACGTCCCCCCAGTCCTCCGATCCACTGTTTGTCAGGCATGATATATTCCCACCTTCTTCAAGCCCTTCTTCCTCTACATCTTGCACTTCCCCCTCGTCATCTTCGTCCTCCTCCTCGTCCTCTGTCAGCATGTCCTGAAAGTCCATGGGATGGTAGAAAGGGTGCTGAAAGGATGTAGCCTGTCGAAAATCGGTCAGGTTTCTGATAACCCCTGCCGCCATTTTTTTGGATCACTGTAAAAATGCAAATTTGTGTTGGCAAATCAAATAAGGACATCAAAAATAAACATGAAAATATATACATACTCGGAGGTTGAGACACTTTTGTAAGAGGGAAAATATAATCTTATATTCCAGTAGAAATGTGTAATTCATGTTTACACAGTAGCTGGGGCCAAACCCCGTTAATCGCACTTTAAATATATTTAGTAGAATAAAAAAGATACTAACAGACACTTTAAAAATAAAACACTATTAAATGCAATTTGATTAAATAGAATTAGTGAGTTATCTAAGTTTTGATGTGGTCCCAGACTGTTTTTTATTGCAGAGAACTCATAAAGATGAGAATAAAGCCACAGTGAAAGTAACAGTTCTTTCTATATTGTGACTGGACAACTTATTGTCTGTGGACCACATCGATCCCCCAGATTGTTTTAACTATGACCCCATAAAGTCTTTATATAATTTATCTGTTTTAAATTTGAGCCTAAGAGATGCTGGGCATAGTTTTTTCCAGTTCTTCATGTGTTCTTCACTGATATCAAATTTAAATAAATTGTTATTTGTTAATGCTGTCACAAAAAGGAAGAATTTAAGAAATTATAATTGTCTAAACGAACTGAGGAACACAAAATTTGAACAAACTGAACATTAACCTATAAAACTTTCATAGTTAAACAATAGTTAAAAGGAGATTTATATGTTATTTGTAATGCTTATTTTTGACATCGACATGTACATTAAACAAGTCTGTTTTGAAGATTTTAATATGTTAATGCAATATAGTAATCTGAAAACTACACCTTTAAACCCTGCGTTTCAGGTAGTCAAACATGATTCAATTTGAACTCTATTTCGCTGCCATATAAATGCCCATCGTTGCTCTAGGTAACAGATGTTTGAATACAATTCTTTAATTAATTAAGTTAATTGAAATGTGGTGTTCTTATGTGCTTTATTTTTTATTTTATTTTATGGTGACATTTTGCCAAATACTAGGTCTATCATCAGTAGGAGAAAAGCGTATTCATGTGAGGGATGAGGTTGATGTTTATTAAAATGTTAATATAATAAGATGTACTAGATCATTACCTGGAGAACTAAACAGATACCCATTTTGTTATATTTTTTACCGTTTGTAAAATATCTTTATTAGAACATCAATATAAAAGTGCTCTTACCTCAGTTTTGTGGAAGTGCTTCTGGTTAGAGCTCCCAATTCCAGTCTTTGTGCCTCTTTCCTGGCCCCCGTATTTATAGTAAAATGTGTGTCTGTCTCTCTTACAAATATTTGAAGGCAGTATTGTCATAGTAGACTGGGCAAATAGAGCACTGGTTTGTTTTAGCGCCCAGCAACCATAGAGTAGTGAAGAAATAGAATAAGGGGGTGGAAAGACAGACAACACCTTAATGGTCTTCTTGCCAGGGGATTGTAGAGTGTTGTTCCACTACACCCCTCGATTAGAGCCTGAGCTACAGATGCCCACTGGCCTCCTGGTGAAGGGCGTGTTATCACTCTCTCACTGATCTGTGTGTCCAGTCAAGGATGGGGCTAAATAGGCGTGAAATCAAATCATATGCTATTTTGACTTCTGGAGTAGGTCCCTTTTTAAAAGAACATCAGGCTTATCATGGAGGCCCTACACAGAGAAGGTCTCTAACATGCGCAGAAACTTGCCCCGTAATCTTTCCGCCACTTACAATCAATCAATCAACACCATAAACGGGCCTTCTTTAGAGACAAAATGCAGAGATGTAGTTTGGGGTTAATAAGGAATGGAATAATACTTATTCAATCAGACAATACAGGGAACACATATTGGGACTTCTGTTGAGTTTTTTTGTTGTTTTTTTGAGTATTCAAACATCACAAGCAGTCTGGAATCACAATGTAAAAAAGCTCATTAGGAACCCTTAGTTATGGTGTGCATTGAAATATATATTTTTAAGCAAGAAAACAACCCTCACACAAATGAACAATGATATGTGCAAGTACTCCTAAAGCCTCGAATCACAACATTGTTATATTACAGTCTGTTTTTTTTTTTTTTTTTGTCAACATGCCCTAGTGAATTTTTGCTAACATTTGGGCCAGATAGTAAAGGGAGAAACGCAAACAGGAGAAAAAACACTATAATAATGGTAAGAAAACGTCAAAGCAGACCAAAGCGGACTCAGAAGCTGAAAACTAGAATCTGGGGGCATATACATTGAAGATGGGGTGATTATTAGCCAACCTTGGAATAAAAAAAGTGCCTAATGACCCCATGCAGAAGGATGGAGCATATGTCCTGACATATGTTCAAGCGAATTGGCTCTTATGCATTAATTATAATAAAAGCTGAGCGGTGTCCATTGCCGTGCCTTATCAGCGCATCCTCGTTTGGCTTGGACCTGCGTGCTTCCCTCTCACCCTCTGCCCCCCGTCATGGGCAGGCCTTCCACCAAATGCAATTCATACCTGGGGCAAACACTCCGATATTGATTCGGGCACATGAAAATCAATATCTGCAATATGTCAGCTCTCGAGTGCTGAGACAATAAATTACACGGCCCATTAGGCACACAAGCACAGACGCACACAAGGAGCCTAGTAGGTAAACTGCCTTTCTGAATTTGACTTGTAAATAGACATCATGTAAACTATCTCTAGTCTATACAGGTAAGCAAGAGACTTGTGGGTTCTAGGCCTGGCTTGTGAAATATAAAGCAACATTGCAATGTAAGAGTGATGTAACACATTTGAATTTCGTACTGAATAATAACAATAAACAGCAGAACCTTTTGCTAAATTGGATAGTTTTATATTATGTGCAAAATTTATGATGGCCAAACAGATTTTATGTTGTGCGTTACTTCAATAAATATTTAATCAGAGGTTGTGCCGAACAAATAGTAGAGACAATAAATACCAGATTGTTGCATTATTCTCTCATCACAGAAACGTTTATTGCCATCATAATATTCAGTATTTGTATGGACACAGATAACAGATAACCTTCTGATCATGTTTCCTTGCATGGATATCTTAAACCATAATAGACTTCACCGAGTTCTACAGTTCATTCGGCATTTAGTATTCTGAAAGGTTTCACAAAGGTCTGTGATTTTTTGATAAATGAGTGTATAATGAATAGTTTTTCTTCTGTATAAATATTATTTCTAAGAACCTGAATGCCAGATATCAGTTAGGTACAAAATGTCTTTCCGTGTCACCAATCAAGTATCAAGTGCATATTAATGTGACTGCACTAAGCAGAGGAAGACACAAAAGTTACAATAGAATTACACTAAAGGGAGCATAACACATTTTAGGGAAATGTGTCAAATAAGGTGATATTAACCAGACGCACTGACACGTAGCAGATTAATAAATCCGTTTTTTAGAAGTTGAATTTTTAGATGAACCTTTCTTAGTGAGAGTGTGATGGTTTTAAACAGATCAG
>JAOYSI010000014.1:1197504-1218728 GCA_025775065.1 Hiodon alosoides | reverse complement strand
AATAAATCCGTTTTTTAGAAGTTGAATTTTTAGATGAACCTTTCTTAGTGAGAGTGTGATGGTTTTAAACAGATCAGTTATGGGTTTAAATGTTTTTGAGTTCTAAATGGCCAACAGTTTAAAGGTAGAGGAGCCTGGGAGCAATTCAATAGAAGTTATTCTTATTTGCGTTTTTCTTCTGTGGTCTTGGATAAATATGCCAGATTGCCCTTATTCACATTGTTACTTGAATTGCCAAGACTCCATCTGCCTTGTTTTCCGATTATGTTTTTACATCACCACGATTAGCCTATCCTAGATAATCATTATTTGTCTTGCTTTCATGACAAAAAATAGCCACATTTATCCACGAGAAGAAAGATTCCGTATTTTATGAAAACAACTTATTCACGATTAGAAAATTATTATTGATATTTTTCGCTTTTATCCATTGTTCTTTCAATTCTGATATAATAAAATAAATCATTTTAAAAATTGAAATATACAATAGTGAATGATGTGCAAATCTTAACCTGGTAATTGGTTTTACTAGGTAAAAGAGGCTACTGTTTCGTGTTTCTCCGATCGACTACTTCTGCCCGCCGATCTTTGGCAGGCCATGTTACTGCAAAGCACAAGAGTGTTCCTCTCAGCAGCGTGCCTCCTACTGCTGTCGTCGGACGTGACCCTGCAGCCTTAAATCTCCTCAGATGGACCAACCCGCAATGATTCGATTTAAAAAAAAACAACTGATGATATTACCGAAACGCTAAAATCTCAGTTTCCCGCAAATAATAATGATAAGAAGGCTATGGTGAAGCATGACAATTCCCCGTTGTTTATTGGATTTTCCGGAGAGGTTCGTTTGCGATTAGGGGCGTTATGCAAAAACGCAGTTGTAGGTATATCCTCGTGGAAGAAACTCACATAAATTAGTATACTTTTAGTTAAATAACTGGCTAACAGACAAAGCTTGAATAAAGACAGAAACAGCAGAGATCAACAATCATGGAATGGGGTTTAATAATCAACGCGGTATTGGGAATCAACCTTTCCAAGTCGCAGGTTTTAATGCTTAGGACGGTCTTTGAGTAACGCCATGGTTACCCGGAGGCGGAGGGTAGCAGATCCATGTTTTTGTAGATAAATTACAAGGTAGGTGGCCTAGCCCTAGCCAATCACATCAAATGTTAACAATACGCACATACGCTGATGTCTTACGTGCGCGAAAGCAGGAAACAGACAGCAGTACTAAACAATGGTAAGAGTCGATTGGTCCTGAATGGAGACTTCAAGCAAAAATGACTGAAACGTTTACAAGATAAGATGATTATGGGAATAGAAAGCTTGAACATATGAGGAAATAAAATGGACGTACGAGCTGTACTGTGTCTTCTACTTCCTATATTAATTCAAAACTCTTTCGGAGATGGTAAGTTGTTTAGGGTTCGATCCGTTGTTATCGCGTTAGCCAGACCGTACATACATATCGACATATTGTTGAATGAAAAATTCGCATGCTTTATTTAGTTTGATCTAGTGTACGGGATCTAGTTACTAACTAACCAAGTCATTTGGTAGATATACAAACGTTTCGTTTTCCCCCTCGCACTCTATGTTCACTTGACAGATAGGTTGCCACGGTCACTGTTAGCCTGGGTTTTCTGTTTATGTTTTATGCTAATGTTTTTCATCGACCACTCGACTAAGCCTGTTGATAATACTTTTACTAACTATTTGAGTTAAGTTTGTATTTCATGAAATTATACTATATCTTAATCCTCAATAATTCTTAGATACTCAGACTATTAAACAAATTCGAATTCGAGAATCCGTGAACAATAGCTATCTGGGTCATTTAACTTTCAAATTGCGTTTGATTCAAAATACGCCGTATGTTTAATATTTTAGGTTTAACCTACATCTCCGGGTACTACTCTAAAACGCCCCAAAAGCTTTCCAAGTACAGTTGGTATGGGAATGTTCGACTTTACCATTTCCGAGTGCCTGAAGACACGGTGCTGGTTCGCTGGCTGTTAACTGTGACCAAAGCATCGGGTTCAAATTGTGGAAACCATAGTATCGCAATGTGAGTATTAACGTGGGTTTTAACATGCTGTTATGTAAAGTTCTTAATTCGTCACTACCCAAATCTGATTAAATAACAAACAAAAACTGAGAGAATAATTATATTTCCTTCTCACAGACACCTCAGGCCTGGTGCGCCCCCGGTCATCAATCCTATAGAGACAGAATTTGCAAACAACACCACCTTCCTGCCCGCGTATAATCTGACGCTGACAATAGATAGTGGGCAAAATTTCACCCTCTTTAATGTCTCCAACCCAGCACCAGGAGATTGGTTTGTGGCGGCACATCTACCAAAAGATGATGGCAAAATAGAGCAAAAGGTACATGTGTGTTTCATCTGTCACGTTCCCAGAATTGGGACATTTTTGCACCTCTTTCTTTCACCAAATGCGAGTTGCAACTAATGACATTAGCTTTTTGTCTTTTTGGTCTGCGCAGGGCTTCTCGTCCACCTGCTCTTACTTCTTTCAGCCTCAGATGTTTGTGAGGAGAGTAGCTGACATGCCCATCATGGAGCCTAGTGTTCCACTTCCACAGTCTGTGTCTTCCCCTACCAAACCAGCTGTTCTTAAGTGAGATGTTCCGTAGACTAAAACCATCATGGTCTGAATTGTTGCTTCTTGAAGGATTTGCCTAGTGTTGGGGATGGAGTGTGGCTCACATTTTTCTTCTTCCAGGTTTTTTGTGCCAGAATACTCATCCGAGCTGACCATCAATATTTCGGGATGCTCCACCAAGGGCACCAATGCTACTGGCTGCCCACTCGTACTGACCCTGGGTTCTGCCTCCCTAAGAAACTCCACAGTGAGAGTGGTAAACTGCACTGGGAATGCGTCCTGCATAGCCAGCCTCCACACTCCTCCATGGGAGACGTGGATTCGAGTCAATGTGGAGAGCACGTACATCAATCTGACCACAGACTTCTCTGTCTCCGCGAATCTCACAGGTAAATACGCGATGTAGGCTGTTAACACCTCGGAGGGATTTTCTGTAACATATTTGTTATTCTATTTTTATATGTAATTTTGGTTTTATTACTGTTTTGTTATAGTTATTTATGGTACTTGTCATCCTTATAAAGCCAATCAAAAGCTGTACTTTGTATTGTTATCATTTCATAATTTAGCTGAAAACCGTATTCTGGGCGACTCACTTGTTGTATAGTCATTAAGTAACATGCGGTATGATGAGTTAATGCTTGCCGTGGTTACAAGTCCTGTTTCTTAACCCCCAGACTGCATGTTGCCCGCATTTACTAATTGATATTTATACATTTTCCTTCAATGTGGTTTTATGCTGTAATGGTATTTATGTTTTCTGTGTGATATTTATTAAGAATGGAATTTTTGTTTCCATCAAACAGTAGGTTGTAAACCAAAAAGTGTGGGCTTGATGGGAGACTTCTTCGCCAGGAACGGTGCCAACAGTAGTGGTGTGCTTGGAGGCAACTCCTCCGCTCTCATGGGGAACGCTAGCCTGGGAGGGGGGAACAACTCCGTCAGCCTGGACCCCTTTGGGAACACCTGTGTGCGCAACCAGCCAGTGTTCAAAGAGGAACTGGATGTAGTCTCTGTGCGTTTCTCCGTGATAAATGGGCCAAACGTGGCGGTCTCTTCCCAGGCTCCAACACTCCTCATCCTGAACCTTAACCCATTCACTGACAGCGGTGGGACCCTCAACCTGGATCTTAAGCTCAATCAAGTAAGCTCACATATTGAATATTTCTGTGAAAGAATTAGCATTGGAGTCGGTTTCATTATTGAGTTATAAATTAGTTTGACCTAATAACACGCTTCCTGTCATATCCAAATGAGAAATAAATGTAGTCATACCCTGCTAATTATATCTAATTGGTTCAAGCAAAAGACACTATATATTGTGAAGAAGATTTTAAGCAGTGCCATTTATTATATAATGTAAAGGCTGCTAATAGGTTCCCACACTAAGAGTATCAGCAAAAAATGGCTGACATTTTAATTTCTTTTTATTTTATACAGACAATTTATAATGCATATAAAATAAGATTTTCTCATTTTTGTACGCATCCTGAAAGTGCTGTCCCAACTGTTGGGATATTTTATTCATTTAGTAGACGCTGTTGTCCAGAGCGAAGTAGTGTTGAAGAAGTACGGTTTTAGGGACCAAGCTACAATGTCCTAAGGTTAAGTACCGCTATAAGGTACATAGGCAAGTGATTTACAACCAGAACTTCCGGTTGTGATATCCCTGGAGTGACAGGAACAATGGTTGTGTAAATGGATAAGGGGGAAAAGTTCTTGAAGTAATGTATAATCTCATATGTAAAACTATTGTTACTTTATCTGTCATCAATGGCTAATATGTGTGAGGTATGATTAGTTGGTGATTGCCTACTGTATGTTTATGATATGTTTATGTATGTGGAAAAAGTATACTAAGTAAGCAAAAACAGCGATTACAGAAAAGCAGGACATTGTGTCATTGTGGACACTTGGCTTACAGTGTTGTATAACTAAGTCCAGTTTAACTGAAGTATAAAAAGGCCGTCTTACACAGGAGGCTGTTGGTTATGTTAAGGGATGCCTTTTAAGAAGGAAGTGCTGTTTTTCCCCTGTAGCTGTCAAATTCTAATTTTTTTTTCCAGGCACTCCACCTGGAAAGTGCTGGTTTTTAAGTTAGAAATCCTAGGGAACAGAAGGAAAAAGCCACTTTAGAATGAAGTATGTAGGGGTAATAAACTGAATAATTTTGTCTGTTTTATGTACAGATACGATTGAGACTGAATAATGTAAAGAAAAATAAAGAAAAATTGCTCTCTTTTGATCCTTCATCATTCAAAGAAAGTCCAGAATGTGTGCTGGAAATAGTTTCAGCTTGAGTGTTTGGTTTGATTTTGGTAGTGGTCGCTATTTGTATATTTCAAAATGTTTTCAAATGAATGGACTTGACACAGCGTGTGCTTAGTGAATTGGACTTTACTACCAACAGAAAGTATGTGTATTGCTTGCTTTAACTTCTTTTATATGTATGTTTTCCCCTGATCCAGACAAACCTGTCTAATTGGAATGCCAGTGTGGTGGCTTGCCTTACAGCTGGATCATCTATGCTGGCATTGAACAACACTCAGTCCTGTGCAACAGGTAAAATCAGTAGTGATGTAACCACATGTGTGCACACTTTAGGAATGCAGTTTTCCCTATGGACATATCTCGTCTTAAGTGTTGTATCGGTAACTTATGAATGAGAGTGGACGGTCTTTTCTCTCTGTGTCTGTTTTGGCGGGTTTATTGTTTTGAATACCTCTGACTGCGTTTGCCCTTCTATAGCGTTTTCTCAGGGGTATCGCTACAATCTGAATGTATCATCGCCGCATGCTGCACTTAGGATCCCCTTTCCAGAGGCTGTTACATGGTACCTCGCCCTGCAGATTGTTTGCACTGACAACATCAGGTGCGACCTCGTGTAGATTGGCTTAAATTGAACCAAAGATGCGTTTGTTTGAATAAACCTTGTTTCCTTCTCTCTTTTTTTTTTTTTTTAATGGAATGAAGGTGAATACTGATGTTGGCATTCCTCTCTCCCCAACAAGTGACTGTGCCAATGTTACTGGATCGGTGATTACGTCTGTATATCTCAGTTCCTGCATTGACGACTGCGGGACGTATGGGGAGTGCAGGCTTCTCCGCTCGTACAGCTACCTCTATGCGGCTTGTGTCTGTAAGGCTGGTAGGTACCATCAATCTTGAGCTGTAAAAAAAATAAAAATAATTCCAACTTAAAAAGCAACCTAAAAGCAATGATGTGTCAAGTAGCACGACTAAAAGTCCGACGCTTTGTCAGAATGTCCATAAGATGCTTGCACGGTTGCATCAAGTGGGTACGATGCTCAGAACGCACACTCTTGTTTCCACCTGTCTTGTAGGCTGGCAGGGCTGGAGCTGCACGGATGACCAGACGGCACAGTCTTATGAGCGCCAAATGACGGCTGCTCTCTTGCTCACCCTCAGCAACCTGCTGTTCATTCCGCCCATCGTGGTAGCAGTGTACCGCTGCTACATTGTGGAGGCCTCAGTCTACCTCTTTACCATGTTTTTCTCTACAGTAAGTCTGCCCAGGCGTCACAACTAACTCTTCTGGTTTTTCACATTTGTGTATTCCTTGTCTGTGGGCTTGCCAAGTCTGAATTGTAGTGAACTGAATTTTTTGTGTGTGTGTCAGTTTTATCATGCCTGTGACCAGCCAGGCGTGACCGTGTTGTGCATCATGGATTATGACACACTCCAGTACTGTGACTTCCTGGGCTCCCTCTCCTCAATCTGGGTCACCATCCTTTGCATGTCCCGGGTCAAGGACAGCTTTAAATATGTGAGGTTTAAATGTTATTTTCAAATTCATTCGATTTTTCATTTAAAAATAGATTACCTGTAAAACGCCTCCTATCCTCATATATTGTCTGAATAGGTTTGTTAGTGTCAAATCTCCAGTAATTTAGTTGTGAAGTGTGTATTGTTTTTTTGCCGCCATAGATGCTTTTTATGCTGGGAACTCTCCTTATCGCCATGTCGATGCAGCTGGATCGCAGGGGACTGTGGAACATGCTGGGTCCCATCCTGTGCGCTTTGGTGGCAATGGTAGCTGCCTGGGTGGGTGTAGTTGATCTTCTCTATAAAATCCATAATGTCACGCCACTTTCAGTTGAGCAAATGAAGCCATAATGCAGAACTATGTCCAGTATAACTTTACGTGCTGATCCACCCACCTAGGGTTTTGTTATTGGGATTAAAAAATCTAATTAACGTGAAGCCATCAGATCGTTTGTAAGCTATTCAGGTAATGCATTTGGGGTAAAGTAATTAATTATTATTAACATTTGTTAAAATTTGTAATGGTTGTGCGGTTAGGGTTAGGAGGTTAAAACTTGTTTTAACCTGTAATGTGCTGCAAAATTTATAATCTGACACAATTTGCCTTTTTTCTGTGGTGTTATCAGTGATATCTTTGGTTGTCATGCAACATAATTCATTATTATTTTCAAAATGCCTGTACAGAAGTTGGTCCCTTTTTAAAATAAATACTGAATAATGAATACTCATACACACCCATTTTGGAAAAATGTGACCCTTGCATATCAGCTTTCCACGAAAACCTCAGCACTTCACATGTGGTGAATGTGGAAGTACAGGTACCCCCCCACCACACGCCATTCCTCATTGAACTCCTTATTAAAGCTCCATCCCAAATTTATCATGAACCTCCTTAGGGAAGAAGTGTTTTAGGACAGCCCTAAATAGGTACTGTGCCTTTTTGGAGTTCAGATATTTTCAAATACTTCATTAATTTAAGATTTTGGATTTTTTTCTTCTTCATATTTTTATTTATCATTATCGTTGTATCTATTTTTAAAAAAAAAAGTTTGTGTGTTAACGTTGCAGATATACAGAGGTGTGAAGCGGCGACACTGTTACCCCACCACCTGGAAGCGCTGGGTGTTCTACCTGATCCCCGGCCTGGGGACCGCCGTCATTGGCCTGTGCGTGTATGTTTTCGCCGAGACGGACGACAACTACTACTACACGCACAGCATCTGGCACATGATGGTGGCCAGCAGTGTGGTCTTCCTGCTCCCGCCCCGGGACCGACACAAGGAACCCTGGGGTTTGTCCCAGAAGTTCTGCGGTTACCAGATCTGTAAAAACGAAAAGGAGGAGCTCTACACTGTCACTTAGGTGGCAGACACTCTGTGCTCCTTCCATGCAGTTCCACTGATGCCCGGCCGATATCCTAAAAGGTCTGGCGTTTCCATCACAGAAGATTTACATTTAAGCATGTGGTATTCACCCACTATATGCCGGTCCGTTTATTTATTTTTGAAAACCCCTGATAAAAAATCTGTGCTTTTAAGTGCAATTACCGGAAATGACCTAAAACATAGGTTCAAATGGAACCAAGTATATTGACTTTTTGGATTCTTCAAGATGTCTTGTATCATAGCACGTTATAATAATTTTTAACACAACAGATGATGTTGAAAAAAGGCATGATAAAGGCAGAAAAGGTTTCTATTTGACTATGCAAAGAAATCGTACTTTCTCCAGATATGTACATGTGTTTTTTGCCAAATGATGGAAACTACCTTAAATTTGTCATCAAAAATAATATAACCTTTAGAAGTATTTCTGTATTGGACCTAAAATTCAATATTTTTTTAAAATTAAAAAATTGGACTCAAGACAGGATAGATAAATATTTTTTTATTACTAGTACCTAGTTTCCATTCATAAGTTGTCCATCTGGGTAAAAATATGTACATATTATATACTCAGAACTAAAAGCAATGTAATGTTTCTGATGGGGTATTTATAATTGGAATATTTTTCATGTTTTTCTTTTGTCTTTCTAAAGGGATAATTATACAAAGACTTGAATATCTTAAGCACTTTTATAAATTTGTTCTGTGGATCAAACTGGAGTTTGTATGCAGTTGTGTTCAAGGAATGCAAAAAGTTACTTGATATGCATTCTATGCTTAGAGCTGTGATGATTACTGTCAAACCATACAGATTGTTTTACCTCTGTTTTTTTTTTTTCTGTCTGTTTTTTGATGTACGTATTTAACCAGATAGGAACATGCATAAACATTTCCCATTTCAGGCTGTGTTGCTAAAACTGAATTCATCTAAACGAATACGCTGGAAAGTTTTGCTTGTGGGTTTCATTCTTAATGGGAAATGTCATTTCTAACCAAATGTTGGAACTCTTGTACTATCTCTATTGTATGTCAGTGTCTGTTGTTCTGTTGCCCATTTTTCCAGTTGGTTGGTGACATCTATTTTTCTTTACTTTGAAACATGACCAAAACTAATAGTGTTCTCAGTTTGAATGAACACTCTGGACATGAATTTTCATACAAGCAATAAATAACTAGGCTCTTATAATAAATTTCAGGGGCTTTGGTGTGTCGCATGATATTTAGTTAACTTGTAATCTTCTTTAATATTTTATATTTACCTGATTCTGAATACATTTCTGATTCTGATACAAAAATAATACTAGTGTTGCTAGATTTTGCTATTGATTTTGAATTGAATGTTCAGATAATGCACTTTCTAATGTTAAAAATCAGTGGACAAATGTGAGGCTTGTTGTACAATTAATTTTTGACGGTGAATTTTAGAAACTTCTTATCTAGCATTATCTATCGAGCCTTATTTAACCATGAAATAAAATCAATTATTGGTTTGGCTAAACCAAGTCACTTTTTTTTTTTTTAAACGCTACAGCACTCCTTTGTACCTCGTCTTTTGAGTTTAAATAGCCCTCAGTTATGTTAGAAAATTATTTATTTAATGATAAATTAATTATTGTCTGGTAACTGCACTTGCTTTATATAATTTTTCTTAGAAATTAAATGTTAACATAAGAAGGATAAAAAATACTACTGAATTGTCTGTTAACTGTGTTGTTGGCTTGATTTCATGTACTTAAAATAGATTATAATAAACGATAAAAAAGTGGATATTATTTAATAAATGAAGTGGATATGCAATAAATATATACATTTTCAGAATTGTTTTTATTTCCTTGATTAAAAAAACTGATTTCTGGCAGAGTCTTGAATATTGAAAAAGGGTAACAATATGTAAAGAGCTTTATCAGTATAATAAATCATTTAGAAATGATGTGCTATATTGAGAATGTAAAAAAAGTACACTGCATAAATTTTAACTCTTATTTTCAAAGGTAGCATAACTAGAAATATGCCACCACTCCATTTTTGAGCTAAAACATTTGAGCATTACTACTGTAAACAAGCAATCCAAAATAGTTTAAACTATCACAACACCTCCATGCTCAATAAACTGGACCAGATTGTGGGTCGAAAATGTAGAATGTCATTAACTGTTAATGATTTAGAGCTAGCTGCTTTCATTCACATCAATTCCCATACTGACAGTCCTGTCAGGGGGCTGCAGTGCACTTAGTGACATGACGATATAAACATAACAATAATGTCTAAAAAATATTCTAAAGGTGCACTTATAGCATTTACAAGCACAACTTGGGTCAAACGGATATATTCTGTTATATGCAGAAACATCCTTCGTAGTGCACGTTTGTGGCAGGCCTGCTGTCCAGGTTCATTAGAGTATTGCATATATGCAAATCGGATTGGAAGATAACGCTTAATCCCTTACATCGAGGTCCCGAGCAATGATTCAAAGTGCTTTTTTGGAAAGTAGCCAGAGAAGCACTTTCAAGCAACATAACATTTCCCCCTAAACTGTTCCCAGGCTCCCGTTTAAGAGTTGTCTAAGCTAAACAATATTTATACTTATTTTCAAAATAAAAACCAACTAGTATAATTTAGTCTTTTACGGTTTACTCTAACTTTAACTCTACTCTAACGCCCGAAAAACTGGCCCAGTGTGAGGGCGTTTGGCTGTGGCTCTGTCTGTCTCCTACCCTGCAATGTACTGGCATCCTGTCCTGGGTGTACCCTGCCATGCCCTGGGTTGCACCGTGACCTTGAATTAGATAAGCGGTTACGGAAAATTAATGAATGAATGAATGTTATCTTTACTCGTTTGGTCCAAGATAAACTTATTTTATCCCTAATGCCTTATTAAATACACATAAATATCTCTAAAATGAAAAGCAGGTTATTTTGTCGCATGGAGAATTTCAAAAGCACCTTTATTCAGAGCGTTTGGATTTGGCTGAAAAAAGGTTTTATGGATCTGAATTTATTAAGCTAAAGAATTAACCATTAACCATTGTGCATTTCCAAGTGTAACGAGAAAATGTTAGCATCAGCACCGGAGAACGAGTAGTTTGCATTAATAACGAATGTACCCTAGAGGGCAGCATAGTTGCAATTAGTGTTAGTAAGGAAATTAAGACAAAAGTGATCTCAAAAAAAACAAAACAAGTAAAGCTGATTTTGGGGGACTATGAAATGTGATGTCACTTGTGCTTCAGTCAATCAGAAAACGCTAACATTTTCAGTAACAAAATTAGTAGCATTATTAAAAGAAACATTACAGTTAACCTCACCAACCTCAGCCGTAACAACTGTATAATCCCCTTTTCATTTCCAATCACTTTTACCTGGCCAACAAGTCTTTTCCAGTTGAAAAGTGGAAATATTACAACATATCGAAACATTGGGCAGCACACTCTTTGAGCTAATATACTCCAATACTTTGGAATTTAAATTAAACAATTACTATGAGATTGTATGCATCTATAGATAGAACAAAAAAAAACCCCAAAAAATACCGATCTGGATTTTAATTATTGTAATCCACTCTCCTAGGGAGCATCTCAAATCTCTTAATTTAAAAGACAAGAAGATGGGGATTGGATATCAAAAAAGCCCACAATCACCCTGCAAAGAGCTGTAGTGAAACAGGGTATGGTATAAATGCACAGGTGGAAGAGAACATTTCAAAGTAGCTGATGCTGTGTTGAGGGAGGGAGAGTTGAACGTGGGCAGAAGGCTTTAGGGGGTCAGGTGAGCTGGGTAGGAGACTGAGGCCATGGACATGACAAGAGGTTGGAAGAAGACTGCATGAAGAGAAAAAGACAAGAGGGCGCAGGTCAGAATCCAAGATGGATAAAACAAACTGGTGAACACCACGCCAAGACGCATAAAAGCTGAGATTGAAAATCTCTTCCTAAATCAAAACATTAGTATTGTGTTATCTTTGAATTATTCGAGGTCTGAAAATTCGAGGTCTGCATCTTTTTTGTTATTTTGACCAATTGTAATTTTCTGCAAATAAATGCTATAAGTGACAATATTTTTATTTGGAATTTGGGAGAAATGTTGTCAGTAGTTGATAGAAAAATACAAAAATGTTAATTTTACTTAACACACCTATAAACAGTATAAAAACCTTTAATTTTGCAGTGGTCTCTTATTTTTTTCCAGAGTTGTAGCTCCATTACCACTTCAATGCCACTTAACTCTCTTTTGTCATGTAAAAATGCTTGGAAATTATAGTCGCAAATAAACGACAGCAACAGTGAATAATGCAAAATAAGGGAGAGTTGAACGTGGGCAGAAGGCTTTAGGGGGTCAGGTGAGCTGGGTAGGAGACTGAGGCCATGGACATGGCAAGAGGTTGGAAGAAGACTGCATTGAATGAAGAGAAAAAGAGACAGACAGAGGAGGGCGCAGGTCAGAATCCCAGATGGATAAAACAAAAAAAACAAAATTTTTTTGTAAATGAAGTCTTCTTGAAATCAGGCATGAGGTCACATTTCCAAGTGAGAAAAAAAAAAAACTATTAAGTGAATGAAAATTTTTGATCTCTTGGATGAGAAAATTATCTTTTTTTGTAAGGGACATGTCAGATGTTTAACAAGTGTGAAAATCAGATATACTAAAGGAAAAATACTTTTTCCTTTTAATGTTACCATAATGCATGTGACTTTATTTGTAATGACCACAGCTTAATATCCAAAAACTTTAAGAAATCACCAGATACTCACCAGGGGTAAGTATCAGGTTTTATTTTGAATATCCTACCGATACAGTGCTCACAATATTTCAGATGCCAGGTTAATTAAACCATATTTAACATTTAAAATTTGTATTGTGTTTTCTTTGCATGATTGAGGTCTGAAAACACTGCACTTTTTTTTGTTATTTTGACCAGTTGTCATTTTCTGCAAATAAATGCTCTAAATGACAATATTTTTATTTTGAATTTGGGAGAAATGTTGTCAGTAGTTTATAGAATACAACAAAAATGTTCATTTTAATCAACACAAACCTATAAGTATACAGTATAAAAACCTATAATTTTGCAGTGGTCTCTTCATTTTTTCCAGAGTTGTAGGTCCATTACCACTTCAATGCCACTTAACTCTCTTTTTTCATGTCAATGCTTGGAAATTATAGTCGCAAATAAATGACAGCAACAGTGAATAATGCTAAATTATAAAATTGTGCATTCAGGAAAAAACTGGAATAGGTCAGGTGACCACCAGAAAAGCATTTTCCTCTCTAAACAGGTCTGACGTGACAGTCAAGTCTATTCAAACCTTGGAAACTGTTCCAGAGGTGGTGGCCTCGGGTGTTGCAGCCCCCGCCTCCTTGTTTGACCCTGAGGTCTTTGACTTCCCATCATCCTCTGTGTACTGAGATGCCAAGGCAGGACTGGGACTGGAGAGGCGCTGACGTCTCATAAAGGGGAAGACACTGAGCCAGGCAGATGCAGTGAGTCAGCTCATCCTCATACATCTACAGACAGCTATGTCTCTACATGTTGCTGTTGTTGGTTGGCAGACAGGTATAACAAGGCAAATGTTTATTTGATTTCCTTAAGTGTGAAATTTAAAAGATTATTTTTTTGTGGATTTTCCTCACCTTTTTTTGGTCTCCTGTGGCACTATAGCTTTCGCCAGCATGTTCTTGTAAAGATCCGACTTCAAGTACCTGGGATAAGAGTCCTGAAGATGAGAAGAATTAAAAGGGAACATTGTAAAGTATAGATGCTCTTTAAAGTCCATGTGCTATGGGTATTTTAACTTACCCCATACTCTTGGGGGATATACATGTATGTCTTCTAGTAGAAGTAACCCCCTCGGTTTTTGTCTATCTTGCAAGAAATTTCCAAAGAAAAACCAGCTAACATTATCAAGACCTTAAAAAAACCTTTCCACTGGTATTTACTTCCAATTTCCATTAAAAAAAAATCCTTCACTGGTAAACATGAATTCATATTTTAGTTTAAAGTTTAATTTAATTTAAAGTATATTACTTGTCAAATGTAAGTGCCTTTTATATTTATTCCACCCATTTATGTCCACTTTTATTTTATTTTCAATCTCTCCCATTAAAGTTATCTTCCATCAAGAAGACAGATAAACAGTAAAACTTGTGATTAAGATACTTAATTTACTGAACATTTTAAGTGGCAAACTTACTTTTTTCATCAGGAAGTAGATGTGCATCTGAGCATCATCCATGACAAAACGGTCTGGGTTCTTGATGCCAGCTAGAGTCTTCTCCATGGTCTTGCTGTCAATGTTAACCAAACTGCTGGCCCCTGGTGCAAGGAACTGCCTGTAGTGTTGGACAGTGAAACCACATTAAACTTCTCATTGGCCAAAGCTCATGGTAAAAAATATCAACCAATTTAGCAGCAGGTGAATGTATTGAATGACGGGACAATATATATATTGCATGATAGAGGGACAAAAAGGCAAAATACCTGTTCCTATTCTTGTGACTGTGTGAAAGCCCTTAATTGCACACTTACTTGTACACTTCGTCAACTTTCTGTGTGATTTTAGTGGTCTCTCCATGTCTGATGTCTTCACATGCTTCCCAAAAACAGAGATTCTCCGCTGATGAAAAATAAATAAATAAATAGAAATAAAACATCTCGAATGCAGCTCTTAAACTACAAACCACTCTTTAAGTGAACAAAATTAAGTGTTTAGCTTTGTAGCATGGTTAGCATTGCCATTTAGTCAGAGAAAATGGAATGCCTGTTCGTAGAAGCACTCATCTTACCAAAAAAAAAAAGGGGGGGGGGGGGCATTTTAGGTTTATTTTAGGCATTTTAGATTTTAAAAATCATTAAAAGATATATGTTCTGAGTGGCATATCATCCTCACCACTGAACTCCTTCTCCAGGAACTGCATTAACTCTCGCCGTCCTAGGGGATCGTTGAGAAGCTCTATGAAGCTGAAACCCCAGCGCTCCACCCTCAGCTTGGTTGGAGTGCTCACTCTGCAGCAAAAATAGAGCTCAATCTTCATTTTCAAACTACAAGGTATTTTTTTAACCCTAAAATATGCAAATTATTACTAAATTATGTTTATTAATATAATTTTTTCCTTCATATTTTGGCCTTAATAATACTGGAGCAGAGAGTTTATGAACATGAACATGTTTATGAAAGCCTCCTTACGTAATCACGTAAAAGTTGGTCTTTAGTGGCACTCACGTATCTGAATTCATTGACCAGAACATGGTGTCATCTGTTATCCATGGATTGCTGGGTAGACATCCTTGCATGATGGGGTCATGGGACTGATACTGCTCATTGTACTTGAAAAAACTGTGAGTCACCGAGAAATCTTTTAAGCCTTTTTAAAATGTATTTCATGTATTTCAATGTATTCTAATAAAAATAAAATAAAAATTAAATAACACTTCTGCGTTTGCGCATATTGTATGAACTGCAGATACTTTTTTTGCAGAGAGCTTTCTTTAAAAAAAAAAACATATACATTTTTTTTTTTTTATTGAAAAGCACTGGTAAATTATTTTCGATTGAAGCTTTTCCAGAGTATGAAAAATCACTGTATTACATTAATTTAAAATAAATAAATGTGGAAATATATAAATAAATAGAAATTTTTAAGAACATAAAGTTGGCCAAGATTTTCACTGAAACCCTCCACCTTCCACAAAACTGACGGACCTTTAACATCTGAGGGGGTTTCACAATAGATTCTCCGATTTTAATAACGGAGACAGTATCGGTGATCAGCTACTAGGAATTTGTATGTGGATTAAAACAAGTTTATTGACAGATCACAAACATATTGAAAAGCAGAAATATGAACGGAAATAGAAGAATATTTCTACATTTATTTCCATTTATTTATACAGTACTGTGCAAAAGTCTTAGGCACCCTAGCTTTTTTTACATTAATTTAGTCTTTGATATTTATGTTTTGTCTTCTGCACTACTGTGCAAGTAGAAAAAAACTAATTTTAGATTTCCAAACACTTTTTCCGAAAGAAGACCAAGGTGTCTCCCCAACATCTACCTGCCAATTGTCTTATAAAACTTCACGACAGTTTAAGAGAACTGAAGCAGTATTTAAGGCAAAGGGTGGTCATACCAAATATTGAATATTGAAATACTGAGTTTGTTAATAATTGGTTTTACTGTTTACTGCCCTTTATAGTTTTTATTTTATATTTTAAAACTTTTCATTTCATAATTTTTGAAAGCAACTTTACAGAATTTTTTTACATGTGCCTAAGACTTTTGCACAGTACTGCCCTTACATTTAGTTATATATTTCTACATTTATTTCTACTTATACTTATATTTATATTGTGACACTCTTGGTCCTCCATAAAACAACATTGCTAAACAGAAAATGAAAAGAATCAGGTCTATTAAACACTGGCCTTTGCAGTGGTCTTGGTGTAAGAAAACCAACAATAGACCTTGTGAAAACATATCTGCAGCTTTGGTGTACCTTTCCAAACAGATTGAAGACTTGATCCGGGCTCTTCCCAGTGCGATCCTGAGGTGTTCAATCTGGATCCATCCATCCACCACGCACACACAGATGTACGCACAAAGACAGAACTCAGAAACTCCCATTGTAGGAACAGATGTTAAAAGGACACACATGAAAATTAGCATCCTGATAAATGACCCAGAATTACTTTACCTCATTTTTGTAGTATTCACTGTTCTTTTCTGAAGAAAAGGAAAACACAAGTGTGATAATGAACATCAGAAGGATAGCTCAATAACACCCCCTTTGTTTCTCATGGCAGTCATTGCAGAGTCTGATGAAAGTGCATACTTACTTTTGAAGGGATTAGGATGCAAAAAAGAAGGATAAAAAAAACCTTATCAGTCTTAATATTACCTCAATTACATCACACACCATTAAGTATTTAGTTATATCTGTCCTCTGTTTCTGCACATCACTATTTAATCTAGGTTCTCCAAAACTGAATTTGTTAAAATATACAGTTCCTAATTGTGACAGACGTAAACAAGTTTCAGCCTCGCTAATCTACAATTTCTTCTGGACTGGACCTGTGTTTTTAGGTTTTTTAATTCTGTTAAACCTGTTTTTCCTGAAGTTCTTTTTTTGTAGCAAGCTGCGGTGTGCCCAGTTATGGAGCGGTCAGACGCAGCGAAATGAGGATTCTTCTACTTTTATTGTGAATTCTTACAATGAAAAATTGAGCAACTTAACGGAGGAAGGAAAAAAACAAACAAGTTTTGGTGCTGTTTAAACTACATAACAAAAACCCCTTTTTCCCGGACAAAGCTTACTGTCCCAACATTAAAGTGTAAAATTATTAGAAGCACTTGAGTGTGGACAATCAACAAAAAAACACACAGGGGCATAAACAAGGTCCTGGATCTTGGTGTTGCCCCGCAGCATGCTTGTCAGCCAGGGGCAATCTCAGCGTGCCCCAGCTGCCCGAGGGACGGAGTCGTTCAGATGTTCCTTAAATCTTCACTAGCTCGGTGCCAACTGAATTGGAAACCGAATGTACTAGCAACCTTTGCTTATCATAATATTTTCATTGTGTTCTTTTCAACTTGGGAGAATCAAGCATTCCCCGTGAGGGGCTTTGGGTGAATTGTTTTACAGTTTGAAGGCCAGTTATTTATTATAATCTTAACGAGTGTGATGTACATTTTGTTTTTTGCTCTGTGAGTTTATATAGAATCTGTAGGGGGGTATGGAGTGTTGGATTAATGCTCAGTGGGAAATGGGGGTTCCTGAGGTATTTAAGGGGATATTGGGGCAAAAGAATAATATATTTTTACAGTAAAGGTATGAACTGTGAAATGGATCAAGATGCCCATCATGAAAATTTCAGCCAGAACACGTTTGCATCAGTGAGGAAGCTAAAGAAGCTTAAGAGATGGTTTAGTTGATGATTAAGGCATACAGATAAGGGTGACTGGTATCAGTTTACTGACACAATTAAAAATGCATAAACAAGCTTGAAAATACGGCACTTCCTTCGTAACATCACCAGAATGCAGCATTCATTCGTATACAGGTCATAATTTTACACAACCAATCCCCTAGGCTTAACTGTGCCTTGTAAAAGAGACTACTGGTAGAGGCCTGTCAGGAACCACTGACTTATGGTATACTCTGACGGCTCTGAGAAAGCAATTTTTGCAGCCAAGTAATCTTACCAAGTAAGTTTTAGCAGCTTAATGTAGACAGCATGTTCATGACTTTTACAACATGAGATAATAACTCACAATGTCTATGTTATAAGCAATATGTGAGAGGGGCACTACAGTTTTCTGCTAGTGGACCTAGAGTGTTTAAGATGAGGATGAATTATTTGTACTGACCAACTGCACACGTGAGTTGAGGATGTTTCTTCGCTCTGGACCATTCTCAAGGATGTCGAATGCCCCTGGCTGAAGATTGATCATAGGATCAATTTGTAACAATGTGACAATAAAGAAACAGAACTGAAATACACAAAGTCAAAACATACATATAAAATGTAAAATGAACATATATTCCATAAACAACCAATTATCTCTATGGTAAAAGGATCACATTATTATTAGTAGTAATAGCCAGACTGCTAAATGTACAGTAAACTGGCAGCAGTAAACATGACAATGGGAATCTTTTGGTTAAGCTTAGAGGCCTCCTGTTAAAAAAAAGCAGTCAATGAAACGGACAATTCTTGCCTAGCAATGTATTACGTTATAATATTAAAAATACTGTTGACCTTTAAGATGCCATGCCCAATGTATTGGTTTATACTCTGTATTTATACAGAGCATGGCAAGTTTTTTTTACTTTAGTATTGAAGGGATTTACTATTGGATTCATACTATTGGAGTGCAGACAAAAACTGGAGCTAGGCCCAATTTAGATGTGTTCCTAAATAAAGATAGATACTATCATCTATTCACCCTACCCTACTGAGCTTCACAACGTACAGCTGTTCAGTATGTTGAAATATTTGTCTGACACCAAACTGATGGACTGATTCACAGCACAGGTCTGGATTTATGGTTAATACTTTGAGCTTTATGGGAAGTCTTCCTGACAAGATTAGCGGAATGGGGGGTAATGCCTGGTGCTGCAGGCTTTTTCCACAGCACTCTGATTGGTTTCCTCTCAAACCTTCTACAGATAAAACCCTACTTAGCATCTGCTAGTCTTTAAAAAAAAAAAAACCTCAAATAGATTCCATTAAAATGAAACTGTAAGGGTTGAAAAATGCAGATCAGTAACTCTCCACGGATTCACAGATGTTTTTAAATCTCATTTATCAGTTCAAAAAAATAGCCTTCATAAGTACTAGAGGTTTAGATCTGTAAAGTGCAAGCAATCAGGGGAGAGCATATCATATTCTCTGACTGAGTGCATATATGAATCCAACATTGTATCAAGTGTTTCCTATTGATTTTCAACCTGTGCTCTACCTCAGCATTGGACATTCATTTAACTCACTTAACCTTTCAAGGTCAGTGAACTGGTCAAGTCAATTGATTTTTGGTAGTAGGACACCCGCTGCTGGCCTCTGCAGGAATCACCATTGGGTGTCGCTCCTCGCAAGACGTGCAAAGAATTTGCGGGTGCAACCAATAGAAAGCAGTTGAAGGCAGTTTCAAACTTGTTGCTATCCAGTCATTGGAACAGACAGCAGTTCTACCCGTGCTCCTGTCTCACTTTACTCGTTTCATGAAACCATAGGAGTTCAGCCTGAGCTCATGACCATCTCTGGCTAATAATAATAATAATAATAATAATAATAATAATAATAATAATAATAATAATAATAATAATATTAAGGGAAAACACCAGAGCCACTCTCCGAAGAGGATGATTGACAGTCTAAAATTAGCTTTTGAAACTAGCTTTATTCTTGAGAACTCCTTAATAAAGTGGATTTAGAAACACAAATTCAAATTGGGGTAAGGGGGCTATATACAGAGAGGCAGGGAACCTGCTGGACTTAAGCAGTGTGAAGTAAACCAGAGCCACACTCCTCCCAGATTATATGGTACCTTTAAAATTGGCCAACTGCAGATGTTTATAAAAAGTTAATTTGCAGTAAAAGAGAACCAGCACCTGGCATTTATTGAGTGAATTCAAGGCAAGGAAGAAATGCTACGAACTATACTGGAACGCAGCTGAGAGAAGATCAACTTCCTTAGTAATATTAATTGAAAATAAAATGGACACACCGTAAGTGACAATGAAAAAATGTGATCAGAGTCACACATCACTACTTGGGGAAAAAAGGACGTAAGGCTTTTGTCAGAGATGGATGTTACACATTCTGGTTTAAGGAGGTGATGGCGGGAAACTTACAGGGGGTCTGTTGACGAGCCAGTAAGCGTGCTCCTGGCAATCAAACACAATGCGGTCAGCCTTCCGTCTTTGCTTGGCAGCCCTAGTCAGAAAGCACATGTGGCATTACATGTATAGAAATAGGAGATTCCAAATAATTGGATGCTCTGTGGAAAGAGGTCTTGCAGGTCCCATGGGAGCCTTTCGTGTATTTATAATGTGACTGACAGTAAACATGCTAAATTACATCATCTTCATGGCCCCCTTGATCCCAATAATACTGAAACTATACAGGCCTATATGAAGAGAGTTTAAGAAGTGGAATGGAATAACACACTTTTTAAAAAACAAGCCTCTCTAAAATAAGGGCTGTATGCTGGTTTTTGTACCATCCAATCCCTTCTTATTCAGGACTGATTGAGCTGTTAATTGAATATTGATTTGGTATCTTTTGACAGTTACCTGCTATTAAAGTTTGAATCAAAACAGATACGCGCGTTCGCCATTGAAAAAGATACATGGCATTTTTACTTATTTTGTAATAACTGAAAGTTAACTCATTACGTTTTATCAGGCAAACGTTATTAATTATTGCCCAGTAACTTGGATATACGTTTTGAACTGCTAACAAAGTTTCCAATTTTTGTCACAAAGGAAAACCCAAAGAGAATGCCGCTGCCGATTTCACTCACCCCAGATTAAATAAGACGGCTGGGACGAAACACAGCATTCCCAAGAAAAACACTGCAGAGTTTAGCCCCTCAAATAGGATAAAGGCAGGACAGATGATAGCGCTAAAGCGGATGCCTTTACCTGAGTTGTTCCCTGGCCTGCATCACCACAAAGTCCCAGGTATGGTTAATCCGTTTGTGCAGTTGATTATAGTTTTCCTGCAAAAGAAAAATAAGCGGAGGCTTTCTAGTGCTTGAAGCTCAGCATGCAGAATCTGCTGAATGCTGACAGTATTACCCTACATAATCAGTAAGTTTAACAGAGATAACTCACACACACACACGAACAAGAGAAAATAGTGACAGGTAGTATAATCTTTCTGGAGCAATGTCTACTGACAGGTGAATGGTGTGTGGTGAATTTTTGTGTC
>JAOYSI010000014.1:1175418-1197404 GCA_025775065.1 Hiodon alosoides | reverse complement strand
AAATAGTGACAGGTAGTATAATCTTTCTGGAGCAATGTCTACTGACAGGTGAATGGTGTGTGGTGAATTTTTGTGTCACGCGTGACGGCGGTAAATCTTATTGAAAAGTAACAATTTTTTTTTTGTTTTGTTTTTTAAACTCGGCTAGTGATCATAATTTGTTCTCAGTGAAAGCCCTAAGATTAATGCCGGTTCTACCTTTTCGTAGTCTATAAGTTCTCCTTGTTTTCGGATGTTCTTCTTGGCTAAATAGATAGCTTTATCAAGCACAAGAAGAGGGTAGCAAAGTCAGAATCGAGAAATTATTTTAAATGATTATTCTGTTTGATAATTCAAGCATCAAGAACTCACCATAGTCTAACTCTGAAGCAGGCCATTTTGTTGTGATCCAGAAGTATGGAGACTGGCAAAGACAAACAAGTGCCATGTTAAAACAAATTTAACTCAAAATTATTGCAAAAAAGAACATTCTGCAACTATCAGTGTACCAATTAAGCCCCCGTGTGTGCGTGCGCGTGCGCGTGTATGAGGGGGGCAAAAACAAGGTACCTGAAAGCGGAAGGGGGATTCGTCCGACTTGAAGGTGAGTGTCCTTGGGTCCTTCAGTGGGTAAATGTAGCCATACCTCACAACCAGATTAGCCATATGCAATGCCTCTGAAAATAAAGCAAATGTGCAATCAAATATAAGTAATAATAACACAAATAAAAAAATATCAAACCATTTGAATTCTACCAATGTTTATGTTTTCCACACTTTTTTTTCACACTTGCAACCAGTAAGCTAATTAATCGCTGTATTACCTGAGTTGCTCCCTCGCTTGCATCACCAAGTCCCAGGTGGGGCTAATCCAGTTGAGGAATAATTGTTTTGAGCAC
This sequence comes from Hiodon alosoides, assembly GCA_025775065.1. NCBI lineage: Eukaryota > Metazoa > Chordata > Actinopteri > Hiodontiformes > Hiodontidae > Hiodon > Hiodon alosoides. Next base: position 1,196,526 of record JAOYSI010000014.1, on the reverse strand, counting down.
TATTCTTATGCACTTCTAAGTCTGCTCTTTCAAAATGCCTTGTGAAGACAATAAAAATGAAGCGGATAATTATAAGGGCAAACTACTTTACTGCTCTATAACCCCAAAATATAATTTAGGAAATATTAAGGAAATTTGAACGACGACAAATGCTTTTCCTACCATTTCTGTTTTAGGTCAGTAATTGGGTAAGATGGCAATTACAACTATGCAACTGCATAGTTCCTGTCTGGACTCAAATTAATTCTGAGTAATGCTGAAGCAATATTCAGCGCCAGCCAATGGGGTTCCTAGTTTGGAGGGATTGTTGAAGGGTGTGGCCTGAATCCCAGGGGTAGATACAGACTGCCACAGTTCCGGGTGGCTCTTTATGGGAATTTCCTGTTTGTACAGATCCAGGGCCGATGAGGGGTGTTGTAGCACATTTGGGTTTGCCCGGTCCAGAATGGATTGAGGGTTACGCCTTTTATTTAGTTTATTAACACTTTTAACAGGCATTTTAAACAAATACAAAATACAAACTGCAACCTACAAATAAAACCTCCCCTTCAGGGAAAATGCAATTACGTTATAACAGTTTAAACATTTCAATAATAAAAGTCCACCCACAAAATTTGCCTGTCACCAAAACAGACTTTTTCAGTGTACCTCCTCCTGAGCCAGCACTGCTGAATCTTTAATTGTCTCTTTAATTTCTGGCACCTGAGTGTGGTTATAATCAGAGGAACAGCACTCAGGTGCACAACAAGGTCCTTGTCCTGGGCGTGGCCTCACAGCTCAGCTGCCCCCAGGGCTTGAGGGTGTGGCTCCTGGCTGCATGCCACAGATGTTTACTGGAAAATCCACTTTTGGAAAAAAAACAATTACGAGACAAGCGTCTAGCATTTTTAAGGTCCACCAGGAATGGGCCTAGCTGCCTGGGGGTGTGAAGCGTTCTTCTAGAGAGCAGTTTTATATACATAATAGTGAATTTAGGTTCTATCTAGGTCCCTTCCCTAGATTTAGAAGTTTTTCCTTCAGCTTTCCCTTGCTTTAATGAGGTCCCCCGTTAATTAAATTACAATTGGAATCCCAAGTACCATCGATTTAAAGTTACACATTCCTTTGTTTTCAGTAAAAAGAAAAGAGGGCCCGGAAAACAGATTACCAATACGTTTTTAATGAGGAAGATCCTCAAACAGATGCAGAAGAGTTTCGTTAAAGAAATTTGAAGAAATATCGTCAAATGTATAGGTTATGTTATGCAGCCAGTACCAATCGATCAGACTTATTGCTGAATACCCACATCAGATCAATAATTCATCAGAGAAATTGATTTCAGACTAGAAAACCACAGAGAAAATGCATTGAAGGAAATGTCTAAGATATCATCAACAATTCCATATACCTTCCTGGTTCCTCTAGACCAAGTACAGATTTATTAAAATGATAAATTGCAATCCCATCTCCCTCCTACCTTCCTCTGTGATGGAATACTTCTGAATGAGCCACTCCATAATATCATTTCCTAGGAAAAAAACAACAAAGCCAAATGCCTCAACGATTTTATTTACAGTCCATGGCCAACTGAACTCTTGCTATGTTTTTAGTTTTTTTAGTTTCAATGTGTAACAGAAGATATAATTATCCTTGTTTTAGTATAATAAACAAGTATAATAACTACTATAAATACGTATTATATATATATATATATATATATATATGACTTGGGTAATTTTTCTTTCTCGAGTCACATTAGGGAGAGTATTGGTTTCAGAATGTTGTCCTGGTGCAATGATGCAAATAAACTAATATACATTAGGGGTTTCCAAAATAGTGTCTACGAACTCTTAGAACAATTACTTCAGCATAATTAGTGAGGTACACATGAGACACTGAGTCAGCCTCCCTCTCAATAAACAACATATTCCACAAAACAACTGTCACAGTTTCCACCCCAGCCTTTTTCTTTTACCAGCCAAATAGGTGCTGTTAATTCAATTGCCCAATATGTTGATTCAGTTACCACTGCTACAGGATTCTCCAGTTGCTATGAAATAATATCTACAAAAATCTCAATTAATCCTTATGATATATTATTCGCCTTTCCTAGAGATATATTTGGCTCAGGTAAAGATTAAAATGCGACAACCCCCGCCCCCACCACCACCCCTCAAGCACAGTATTATTTTAAAATAACAGATAACACTGGCATGCCCCAGAACAACAATCAGCCCGATGCAGGCAGGATACACAAACAGAATGATCATTCATCTTTAATGGCCACTACATAAAGAAATGCTAATTATTATTCATGACTTACTTTTCAGGAAAAAACGGCAGTAAAAACGACCATTGGTTGCCTACCTGTCATTGCATGAGGTATAACAGTAATAAGAAGTCGCTGGTTCCTCATTTTTATACCCATGTCCGGATCTTGCATGGACACAATGACTCTCTCCATCTGAAAACAAAATTTTACCATTTAAAAGTGGCGCACAATATCAACGCTACAACATCTACTTGTACGAAAGATAACACTACTTTATTATTAAAGCAAACACCCCAAAAGTAAAATGTTAAACTGGAAATTTGATTTTAGAGCACAACACCACCATTTATCTTGCTGAAATAACGGGCGTTCAAATAATCGTTACATGTATAGATTAGTTTTGTTTTTTTGTGCGTAGAATAACTTACTGTATACAGTTTCATTAATTCAATGCTAGTCTTTAGGAATCCATGTCCGATTTTTAAAGTGTTGAAAACGCCAAAAATAATCCTACCTTAGATAAGCATGGCAACTGCACTTTAGAGTTTCCCCCTTGGTTGATCGTCATGCTTTCGTCTCCACAGATTCTTCTGAAACTCAAGTGACAGACTAATTGGAACAGTGCAAGACGGTATCGTTAAAATGAAGTGCGGTTGTTACCGCCCCAAAGAGCGAGCGCAGTGAAAGTGGAGTAGGTTAAAGCAGGAAATACCGTAGTACACCAGAAAGGTTTTGATTGGCTTAGTACAAACGCTTCCATCTCCAATGCTTTGTGGACTAAAATCTTGTATTTTTCAGTTCAATTAATCAATTCACTTCAGTTCATTCTTCAATCGTACACAGTGAACCGCCATTTTCCATGTCTGTGCATCGTATTCACACTGATTGTATTTATTTATTTAGTCTGCTGTTTCCATCAGTTTACACAATTAATCGAAGTGTAAAATAATGTGTCAGCCTTTTGTGCTTAAACAGGCAACTGCACATTAACCGACCAGTCACATACTTAATTTCAAATAATGTGTCAATAATATTCTCCCTCTAGTTGGTTTCATCCTTCAGGCTTCTAAATCAATTATAATTGATATTCACTATATACACATATACACTGACTATACTGACTAAATACAGTCCATCAAAAACCACAGTTTGGCTGAGCATGTTCACCAGTTTCCAAAGTCACTTTACTATTAGTAGACCTACCCCTAGTTTGCTTGGTCCTTTTCTCAGAGAAACCTTGGATTATCTATTTGGCTGTGTTTCCTATCCTTGCTACACACCCAGTATTTGTAGGCCGCCATAATATATTCCTGATGAGACAAGTATATTGTAACTTTAAAAGGGCGAAAGGGAAATAAAAATGTAGTTTTCTGCCTAAATGTAGAGAGAGAGAGAATGAGTGAGGGGGTGGGAGAGAAGAGGAAGGGGTGAGATTAGTTCAGTCTGCTGCTTAATGACTAGCACCACAGCGAATGAGGTAGGGTGTTTGCTGGTTATGTTGGAGTCGTGCTGGAGTTGGATTTTCAAATTAGTATCTCTCATTGCAGAATAAACTGTAATTCTTGTCAGGATCAGATTACACACAGATCATGAATTCATTGATTCACTTCTACCCTCAATGTTGATGCTACCACCTCTAGAGATATTACAAAATTTTGTGAAAAAAGATTAGAATGGATCCCGGATACAATGTGAAAACATCACAGACACTACAGTATTTTAAGCGTTGGTTTCCTCTGATAAATGTGTGCTTGGATGGGTGCTATTTGAGTAGCCAGTTTTTGTTTTTTTCTTAGTTAATTCGAATAATTATTTTGATAATATTTACTCTGCAAAGTATTTTAACTGGCTAATACTATTGTATATGTTTTCTGGCAAATCAAAGTTCAAACTGTGGTTTTTGTGAATAAAAACGTAAAACAGAATTGTGATCGAACCTCTATATTGGCTGTTGCAGTATAAAATAACTAAGTAATCCTATATGTATACAGCACTGTGCAGAAGTCTAAGGCACATATACAAAACAACTTTGTAAAGCGAAGATGCTTTCAAAAATAATGAAATGAAAAAATATATAATAATAATAATAAGAAACACCAAAACAACCAAAAAAGAAATAAATATTTGGTGTGACCACACTTTCCCTTTAAAACTGTATCAATTCTCTTAGATACACTGCCATACAGTTTTATAAGACGGTCGGCAGGTTCCCAGCATCTTGGAGAACTTTACATAGTTCTTCTACAGACTTTTCTTCTATTGACACACTAGTGCAGAAGAAAAAAAAAATAGACATCATTACATTAAAAAAACAAACTTGGGTGCCTAAGACTTTTAGACAGTACTGTGACCAGTTTCTCAGTTACTGGACTGCATCTTTGCCAAATTTCTCTCTAGTAATAATATTGGGAAATAGATTATTTTACTTTACCCAAAATATTATCAAAACAGTTGAAAGTTGATCGATACAACTGGTGGTTCCTCTGCGTTCATCTCTAACTGCAGTATTGTCTGCAGTAACGACGACTGTGACATGCAGTCTTCCAGTCTGAATCATTGCTGCGGTCTACAGATACAGAAGTAGATCCCATCAAATACTGCACATTATGGGTTTTTTTGCTACGTATTTATGGTGCTGAATCTGAATCTGTGTCATGGGTGGTGATAATATGACAAATGTGATCTCTCACAAGCCATGATGCGATGCACGCAAGCACATTTGTGAAATCACATTTCCCTTTGTGTGCTTTTTCTGCCTGCTCACTGTGTTCAGCTGAGGGTTCAGCTTGTTGAGCTCAGGATTTAAGAGTTTTTAACGCAATTATTTCCTGAGATGCTGATTATCTTGGTGACTCTGCTCTCCTCTAGAGTGATTCATGTTCTGCTACAAGAAATAAATCGAATAAATCACAAATAGTGTTTAAAAGGTGCTTATTTTCCGTTTTATTTCCCATCCCATTTGTTTCATAGTGAAGCCATTTTATCTGTATGAAGGGAAAAAAAGAGACTATTCCTTTGACTAAACTTGGATCGTCTTTAATGCAGGGATGTAATGGGAATACAGCAGCCGAGGGAGATGGTAAGTAGATGCAGGAGACAAGATGCTTGTAGGCAGACGTGTTTATTATATGAAAGAAAGTGGTGATTGGTGCAAAGAAAAAAAGATGAGGACATATTTGTTTGTGTAATAGGTCAAACATAGAGTGCAACACAACCAGTAAAGTTAGGGTTAACTGCTGATTGTTTGGATTTTTTCCCCAGTGAATGCATCAGAAAACTGGGGTGCAGAGGACATAACCACCTCCCTTCCCTATCTTAAATAAGAAAATTATCAGTTTTTATACTGCTTCACACTCCGTGGCAATTAGGGATCCACCTACCCGATATGACAACCTGCTACTGTCAGCCCCATGAGCACCTTTTATCTTTTTTTATATTTATAATACATTATGCCATTTTGAAATAGGAAGATGGATCAATCATTACTGTGCTTAAACCTGCAGTGGCTGGTGGGTCCTATTAATCACTGCAGAATATCCAGAGAAAAAAGACATTTAAGATCCCATCCTGCTTTCAAGGGATCCCCTGCTGTTCTCATTATCTCCTTCCTTTATGAATGTTTTGGTCAGTAGGTCAACCAAACCAAGGGTATGAAGGTTTGCAGCATTTGGTACAGTTGAACCATGAAGTAGGATTTTCATGAAAGTTAGTAATACGAAATGAAAGTAATAAATCTTGACAAAATGGTACATTTTATCACTACATGGAATCCTCTAACATCACCTAACATGATTTATCAAACTTTTGTGCTGTTTCAGCGCATCTGGATCACCAGAGTTGCCGGGCTCCATACTTGGAGATAATAATGAGTTTAAAGAAGAGTCACAAGTTGTAAGACTAGTAGACTAGTAGAGTAGTATTTATTGCTGAATGCTGTCGGACAACTTTCAAATATATTCAGTCCTCAATCTTAAAAAGAGTCCAAAATTGTAGTAAAAGAGTAGAATAGTATGAAGTGAAACCAGAATCTAAAATACGGCTTGCATGAATTTCAAGCGAAAAGCTCTAATAGTGTCTCAGGACCTATTATGTATGCTCGTTTTGGGTTTTGTGAGTGTAATAAAAGATATGTATAAGCTGCATTGGATTGTTTGCTTTTGTCTGGAACCAGTTTAGTGATTCACCAGCATTGTTTTCGAGATGCAGTTAAAAGATCAAATGCAGAAGTGCAAAATAGTCTATGCCTTCCACTGTCATCATTTAACTTCAAGAGCACAGTAAGTATGCAATATTGATTTCGGCTTTACAATATTAACCTCCACATGAAATCTGAATACATGAGGACTAGCCTTTCAGGGTCGGCAACCGCCACTGTTTTAATTCAAAACAGTGTGTAATATTGTTTTATTATTCATATTGTTATTCTTTATGTGGATGAACTTGTCATAGGAGATGAAGTCATCTGGAGATGTTACTAGCATTTCAGTCTGTTTTGTTAATCTTTTGAAGATCTGTCTGCATTTCAAAAACTTTAAATGCATAGTAAATATTAACAGTGGAAAATGAATCTAGAATTGCGTGATTGTTCTCTATTGATGTTTATTTTGTGTTTTGTATGTCAGCAATAATGCATCTACTGATCTAATATTAACGCCATGCCAACAGTAAATTGCATCATCAGAAGAGCCAATCAATCAATGTATTTTTACAAAGCGCTTTTCAAATGTTTCCATGTCACAAAGACGCTTTTCATACAGAGAAATACAATATGTCCCAGGCCTGACCCCTCAAAAGCATGCCAGTGGCAACAGTGGCAAGGAAAAACTCCCTAGGCTGGCAGGAAGAAACCTTGAGAGGAACCCGGCTTTAAGGCGGAGCCCATCCTCCGCTGGCCGGCACTAGGGGTTGAATTAAAGAATCAAATTAAAGAATCTAATGTCTAATGTAATATCCGGAGGAGTGGGGTGGGGGTGGTTATTTGCATTTTTCTAATAGAGCGCCGGCCACAAATTTAAGAATTTAATGTTCATAATGTGTGATGCCCTCCGTTAGAGGAGTTCCAAAACATCGTAATATCCGTAAGAGAGGGGTGGGGGCCCAGATGGCTGGAGTCCAGCCTAATGGTCCTCTGGTAGCTGTGATGAAAGTGATGCAGTCCTGTAGGATGCCTCATGTGATTGCTCAAAAGAGAGAGATAGCACGTTGTTAATGCTTACCTGTGAAAGCAGGATGATCAAGTAATTTGAACACTTTAAAAGTAAAACTTTGTGAGTGGTCACAGCTACATATATCTATGGCAGCTTACAAAGAGGGTAAGTTCCGGAAACAACACAAGGCCATGAAGGTGATCCGAACCCATCCCGCCCCACCAAAGGCAGAACCCAGCCAACTAGGTGGGAACCACCAATGATGGTGCGACAACAGTAATGGTTCTTATCACCAAAACATTTCTAATAGCCACCGTCTCTTCACTGTCACAGACCCCTAGTTTGAATAAGTTTGAATAAATACATTTTTAATCTTGCTTTAAATATAGAGACTGTGTCCGATACCTGTACAAATTTTGGGAGGCTATTCCCTAGTTGTGGAGCGCTATATGCAAATGCTCTACCTCCAGATTTTGATTTGGATATTCTTGGTATATATAGATTCCCAGCCTCTTGTGAGCGAAGTAATCTAGATGGGAAATACGGGATTATAATATCTGTTAGACATGAGGGAACTAGCCCATTTACGGCCTTAAAAGTTAACAAAAGTAACTTAAAATCAGTCCGCTGCCTTATTGGCAGCCGATGTAATGAAGCCAACACTGGTGTGATGCGATCATATTTCTTACGTCTAGTAAGGATCCTAGCAGCAGCTAGGATATATATATAGTGTTTAGGTGACTTTTCAAACAAACCTCCAAGGTATCTGTGATGAATTTCAATAAGCCGTCTTTTAAAATCAATGTAAATATTACCTTTACATTATTTGAGGCAAGCTGCCCTCACTGTGTGCTGTAATATCCCTAGAACAGCCCAGTTATCATTTGCCATGTCCACACACTTGCAGGGCCAGTCACATTGCACATTTAATTTAACAAGTGCAGGACAAATTTGCTTGTCCATCTGTAAGTGACTGCAGTTTAATGCTTGGAACTTTCATAATTAATAGCCTGAAGCATTCTGTAGTCAGGTTTCCGATTCATCTTGGTATGATCAAAAGAGTAACATGGGGGGACAACATCTTTTGACATAGCAAATAAAAGTTCATCAAATACAAATAAGTGAGGCCCTTGAAAGGTTTTAGGCCACTTCCAGCCTAAAACTAGACCACGTCTAACATCAGCGAGCGTAATTAAATTTTTAGTGCTATCAAGATTCTAGTAAGCCTTTTGCATCATGTACTGTGTACGATTACTGTTTTGTTTGTAGATTTAATAAATAAAGAAAGTTGATGTGGTGCCTATATCTTTCTCAGGGACTCTTGGGTTTCAATGAAAACATAGTGTTTATTTTTAGTTTATCTGAGCAAAAATAAAATTTTCCACAATCTTTAGTTACATTTTTCAAGCATATGAACTTATCTTTAATAAACATACTTATTGCCAGGACACAGGACTTTTTTTTTGACCACAAGGGTTTTTCATCTCATCTGAATGGCAAGGGATCGACTGGTCTGCTTTAGCAGTGCAGTGCAACAACTGCATTAATTACTGATCTATTTTGTTCTTTAATGATGTTAGTTTTATTTCCACATAAAGCTGTGTGTGCATGACATCAAATGCAGTACAGTCATTTAACTCTGTTTGTTGTCTGGTATTTGTTTTATAGGCTTTCCTTTTCTCTTACTTTGGATAGATGGTGAACAGAATCAAGAGTCACACAGCGTAGTGCACTGGGAGAACTTATTATTCACAAATGTACCCCTTTGCCTGAAGCCCTGGTACTGTACCCCCTCTAGTGACGCCTCTGGTTAAGAGTTTTCCTGTGAGAAATTTGAATGTGTGTCAAATCCACAATACAAAAACGTTTCTGTTAGCTTTTAAGTATTTAACAGTGAGCAGTCATATTTCTTGAATAGGTAGGAGTTAATTTCTTTTAAGGGCATCTCTTCTGTTTCAATCACCATAAGCACTTGGTTTGGACCGTTTTGTTAACCCATACTTAAAAGTTATAACTCAAGTTAAAAGTAACATTTTGAACCTTTTTGGCAATCTAGATTCTAGATTTCGTGGAATGAACACAAAACAATGTGGACAGACAATGCATGTTTCTAAGACGGTGATGTAAAGCTCCTGCAGGTTGTATTTAATTTGAGCGTCTCACATTAAAGCCCACTACGCATCAAACACAATGGCTAGCCATACATCAGGCTGAAACAAGGTGCTTTTTTATTCCCCCTGCCTTGCTTTCTCAGAGTTCCATTGTGATTTATGTGTGAGGCCTGTCAAGGTCTTGGTGGGTGATTACTGCACCATGGTGCCAGGTTCAGACATTCGCCACAAATCTTTAGTGCCAGTTCAGCTGTCAGTTTGTAACAGTGGTTATTTACAACAGTTTTTTATAATCACTTGTCATTGGAAGTATAACCTTTAAGGGCTTTTCACAAAAAATAACATTAATTGAAGAGTATGCATACGGCAAATTTATTAGCATCAAAAGAAACTAACACAGACATAGTTTTTCTTTGATACAGTTAAAGTATTGTTACTTTATTTAGTAATGAAACTCCACTGGTTTCTAACCTCTAAATTAAGTGATGCTTATGTTTTGGGGATTGGCACAATGTTATAAATTTCCCCATTAAAGTAGAAAACCTGCACTAGAGCTAAATAAAGCAGAACAAATGTATAGGTCTTTTTATTTTCCAAAATATTTCCTGCAAAATAGTTATACCCTGACAAAGCTATACTGCATGTAATATGCAACAAAAGTTTACAATAATCAGGTTTGATATCAGAGTAATATTAGAGAAAAGGGCAGCTGCAACTAGTCAAGGAGTTTTGGCTCCTAGCCCTAGTCTCTTGTCTTTATAACATAAAAAACTAAGCAGAGATTCAGGCCTAACAAGATTCAGCCATTGCAATATATTGAAGTAGGCCTACACCTTCAACAGACCACTTTTAATTAATTCATGTTTTTTATTTAATTATTTCTCTATGCAAAACTAACTTGGGATGTCAGAATAAATTAGACCCACAGCAATAAAGTCTGGTGTTTCTGGAAACAGGGCTTGTGAAGGAGTACAGCTGCCAAGCCTTCAGGATTAAATTTCCACGTTTAGTTTACTTTTTTTTCTTGTAAAATGTATAAATTGAGAACCATCTCAGATAACATGGCACTGTCAGAAATAATAATAATAAAAATAAATAACTAGTGCCTGTCCACTTTTCATTTTTTTCAAGTATGGAATCGGTAAGGATTTTTCAATTTCGTAAAGAAATATGATAGGTCTCATCTGATAGAATTGCCTTTTAGCCACCCGTCGTTTTACACACCACGAGCCAAGAGATCTCCCCCGAAGGCAACGCATCACGCCTACAGGAGTCGGCCTAACCAATGAGCCGAGAGACACCCTGTCAATTTCCTACTCTTCCAAGCGTGCTTTGCTGCTTTGCTCTGTTGGTCACAGTTGGACCTGGATTCTGGATTTCCAATCTGAATTCTAAAAGGCAAAATCAATATTTGTGCCCAGGTGGCAGGTCTGAAACAGCTTGAATACATATTTTTGTATATTTTCTCAATGTTGATGACTTACAGACCTTTCCCTGATCATAATCCATTTTCATCCTTTACACGTTAACAAGTCTTAAATTTTTTTTTAAAAACATACAGGGCAGCTCGGTGCTGCCTCACTGCGGCAGGGGTCACAGGTTTGAGTCCCGGCTTGGGGTGCCCAACAGTGTGGAGTTTGCAAGTTCTCCCTGTGTCTGCGCGGGTTTCCTCCAGGTCTTTCAGGTTTCCTACCCCTGTCCAAAGACTTGTGGGTTAGGTTCATCAGCCATGCTAAACTGCCCTGTAGGTGTGTGTTTGTGTGTGCCCAGCGTTTGTCTGTCCCTGCAGTCTCAAAGATGGATGGAAAAAAATATACATCAATAATTTTCAAGTTACTTTATTTAAAAAAAAAAAAAAAAATCTTTTGGGGATATATGCAGCAATGCATTTTTGATCGGGCTATAAAGCAAATTGCAACAAATTGTACAGCTTGAAACCATTTCCATTGTGTCAATGACTCCTAATACTATGCGTTTCCTAATATTTATTAATAATACATTTCAGTAAATTCCTAATTCTTATAAAAAGCTAATAGGCTGCATACATAAAACTAGGACATCAAGTTAATTAGGTATACCAATTTCAAACCACATATGGGCATCTGGAGGAAAAAGAAGAAAAACTGTACCGCCTTAAATCACCATTATACACCATATAATATCAGTACTCATATCAGTACTCACCCTGGCTGTAGTAGTGCCACACATGTACTCAACACATGAAAACCTTTAAATGTCCTTATTTTGATCATTTCTTCCATTACACATTAAACTGTCCACCTGAAGTAAGGACCAGAGAACAGAATGCAGATTATCTTCAGCTTCCGTAGGAGGAAAACAGTAACTTCTTCCATTTGAGTATTAAGGTACCATTCTTTCATTTTGTGCACAAATAAACATTCAGATGCATCAACCTTTTTTCTTGTCATATCCTGTAGAGATGTCACCGGTCTATGAGAAGCCCTTATTTGAAGAAGAGCTCTTCACAGATGCGCATAGTGTCCTCTGGGGAGGCTACTTCATGTCCAATGGTCCGGGGGTCCGAATAGATTTCATAGTCATTGCCACCCTTAACAGGAAATTAACAGTGATGAGAGGAAAAACCCAGCATAATTTAATTGTTGCTTAAATCACTTGATATGTTGTGTCTGAATGACTCTCGTGCTAGACTCACTGGTTTTGTTTTGTCTCCAAAAAAATGAATCGTCTGATAGGAGTCTTTTTCAACCATTCCCAAGCAGTAGCGTTTATCCCACCCCTCAGGAAAAACATCAAAACTGATTTGGCCACCTAGACAGAAACAAAAAACAAATACAAAAATATTTAACAGTTCTAAATAAATTCTAAAACACAGTATTGAGTCAGTGGACCAAAATCTACTTACCTATAGAGAAAACCAATCCTGTTCCAGCAAATTCCTCTCGTAAAACCGCAACAAACTTTTCTCTAATGTGTTCCCTCTGTAATACAAATTGCAACCGTCTAAGTGATTCAAATGCAATCTTAAAATGGTTTGCTATGGAACATTCAACCCAGTTTTTTGTTCAGTGAGACACATGAATTAGCACCAAGGAATAGGGAGCAAAGGGCTAGTTTGGAAATGTACCCATTCACTTACTTTATCAAGTTCAAAGAACTCAATTCTTTCTTCTTGGCTGCAACTTCTGCCCACCGGGGAGACGTTTAACATCCCATTTCGGAACTCAATAAAGGTCCCCCTTTAGATTGAAAATTATTTTAAAAACGAATTACCAGTAGCATGATGCTTCTGTCGAAAAATACCATCCCCTAATAGTTGAAAGTTGACAGCAAAATCTGGAAATCTAAGTAATAAAAAAACAATTCTGTCCTGTTACTTTTATAATTCACTATACAAATGCTTGCTGTTATGATTAACGAAAAAGGCACTAAAAATAACCAAACATGTGTTTGTGTGAAGGGATTCATATGTCACCCTTGTATGTAACAAGATTATTAGTCTTACCTCTTCCTGGGTAGTTTAATCTTTGCAAGATAATTCAGACAGAAATTGATAAACTTCTGTAGTAGGTCCTCACCTAAATATTCTTGAATGCTCTGAAACACAAAATTCACAGTAAAAAATGCATAAGGCGATGTTTGGGTCACGGATGATTGTGTTTTCAAAGCCGTTTGTCAATGGCCTACCTGCACAGACATCAGTTTTCCATCTTTGTAGGCAACCAATCCATTTTCAGCAAACACATAATCCACTTTATTCACCACTAAACAAACACAAATATAATACATAAATCCAAATGGAAAACAATTTCCCCGTTCGTGGACAGTGAAGGCTAATTGCTGTTCCGAAGCCGGCAATAACACAGTTTAATAAATATTGTCCAAAAGTTTTAAAATTTGGCTACTTAACTGGTAGTGAGCTTAGCCATTACAAGACCCCTATTTCTAATCTTTTTTATTTGAAATCTTAACCATCGTTGTACCTGATAAAGTAAGAATATGTCGGTTACAAAATTAGAAGTCTATTCATTAAATAGATAGAGGGGATGTCAAACAGTATGCATTCGGATCCGCTGGAATAAAACTAGGGTGGATAATTCAGATCGTTTTTTACCATTTAATCTGCTGACTGCACAAAGTGTTTCAATATTGTCCTGTACTTTGATAAAAGTTATATAGTGAAGAACTGAATTCCCAGGAAAATGTAACCTAGGTTTGAGCTGGAGCCATAACTGTAAAAGAGTAGCTGCACCCTTTCTGGTGAAAGAAATCACTGGAAATCTTACAAAATACTCAGATATCCCTTTTGCAAAATAACTTTCCAATTTGGTAAATCTGAGGCAACCTTAACTACCCACAAAATGCAAATGAACACAGAGAAGAAATTATAATGTCTGCAGGAATACAGAGACCCCAGACTGTGATCAAACTCTTGAGGCTGCAAGACGCAAAGCTGTACTAAATAATTCTGTCTGGGACATGTTGTGGTCCCTGATCTCATCACAAAAATGTAATCCATTCATATAATGTACGCATATGCTTAGATGATAGATTGTAGTTACCGTCATTCCCAAGTTGTTCTTTTATCTTGATGAAATCAGACCCCCCCACCACTCCTACTCTAACTCTCTGCCGTAGCCTCTTCAGAAAGTCGTCCATTCCAGGTGTGATTATCTGTAATTCATAGAGAAAAAAGAAAAAGAAAAGAAAAAACAGCCTGTAAGATTAAAAGTCTTAAATATAAAAAGGGAAAAAGGGATACTGTCCCATGAGGACTACACTGTGCCCCATAGTTGTAGTAGGTTAAGATGGTAAGGCCTATACTCAGAATAACTCGTTGCATCTCTTCCTAGAGATGCTTGGGTAGAAATCTGGGTAGAAGTAAGCAGAATCCAGTGTTACAATCCCGCAACAATTCCTGGATAATCCTAGCCTGAAGCATTATCTTACTGGAAGAACACATTCGCAGTTTGATACACTGCTGCACTGGTGCCCATCGGTCACCCTGCACAAGATGCGTCAGCCACTGCTGGCCTCTGTCGTCAAACAAGTTGTTTCCTACAACAGGACCATTCACGATACACCAGTGACATTGTCGTGCACGAAAATCCCTGCGGGACTGCGGTTTCCGGGATACTCATATCGGTACAACTGGTAACTGCGATATGTTTAAAATGCTTAAATCCTTCCACCTGCCCATTCTACTTCTGAATTACACACAAAGCAAATCCCAGGGAACCTGCATACATGCTTTAAATAGTATAGTCTGAACATGATGCTGTCACTGACAGTGCAGTCTATTTCATGGAACGGTGTACTAAATAATTTGGCTACTCTACACATATATTAGCCAAGATTCCTGTAAATGCATAACAAGTGACCATCAAATACTTACCTTTAAGTTAAATCAGAGATACTCAACCTCCTGTCAAAAGGTAAAATCCGGCACGTGACCTTTGATTCCTTTGATCTGGCCTCTCTGTTTTGCGATTTTTCTTTTCCCAAAGCTCAGACCTGTATCTAGGAATCAGGTTTTTTCTTTCTTTCTTTCTTTCTTTCTATATCCATACTCAAACATTCAGGTGTTTTTGTTATAGTGCATTATTTGCATTTGCATTGTTATTATTATTATTATTATTACAGCAAGAACCACGTAGTATATTACACATTTCTCGGGGAATATACCCAGAAGAAAAAAAACATTCTTATATTGTATCGTTTGTTAAAAACGAGTTATTCATCCTTGACATTTAACGTCCAGAGTTTCTAAAAATGATAAACAGACACTTTAAGTGTGTGTTGAACGGCAAAGAGATTAAACATTTTTGCTCTGTTTGTTTGCCTTTTCGAATGCTTTTTCGGCTCTAAAATACACCACATGACCCAAGAATATGCTCATTTAACTTACTTGTCGCGCTGCTGTAAGAGTTCCATCGACATCGAATAGGCAAAGTGTTGTTGAATCCACACCTGATACTGACATTTTGTTTACCTTCAGTTAACAAACAAATATTTCTCGAAAAAGTATGACACAATTGTCAGGGCTACAACGAATGGGAAGAAGTATCATAAATAGCTTTATAGCTATAGCTTTAATAAATTTAGCTGTCTTTATTACACGTCATCCTGTAAAATTTCTACCAGTGTGAAGCTTGCAACAAAAAGACGTTACTTCCGGGTTGAAAACGAACGTCGAAATAAAAGTCTCTCTGGGAGGACGTAAAATTTCGGTCTCAAAAAAGTTAACTATTACGTAGTTTTTATAAACATTGTTTTAAATTAAACGCATTAAGTATTGTATTATAAAATAAAGCAAACTAAAAGACTTTAAACACATTATTCTGTTATGTGTAGTACATAATGCCCTGTACCGAAAAACCTCTGGTTAAGTAAAAAGCGGTTGGGGTTGGGTTTAGACATACACGGCAGCACTCCTACTATCCAAATTCACTGAGTTTGAAAAGTGAAAGCCAATTACAAGCCGAGATCGTTGACTGCAAAAACTTTACAGTACTGTTTTTAAAAAATGAACAATTTTGTGTGGTACGAGTGTTTTTTCTTTTCTTTTTCGTTTTACGCATGCAATCTGGTTTTGGTTTTCTTTTCTGTGTGTGGTATAGCTTCATATTATGCTACATCTAAGCAACCCACGGTTGTGATGTAAACCTTGCATAAATAGTTAGATATTATTTTAAATCCTGTTGGGAACGAAGTTTCCTAGGCGATTAGTTTCCGTACAATTCTAACACTGTAACACATTTCCCAGAGACAACTGCTTTGCCCTCGTCCGTGTATAGTGGTAAGTGATTTCTGGTTCTGTTAATTTGTTTACGCAGGTTTTTGAAGTATTTAAATATTGTACATACAACATTGATTAAAAACACAATTTAAAAAAAAAAGTAAATCAAAGGATTATCTATAGTTTAATAAGATCATGTGAAATGGTCGGGAGATGAGGTAGCATCTGTGGGGCATGTAGATGGTCCTTGAGTTAGCAGCAGACATAATGTCCCTGAGTTGGTGAGTGCAGAAGAAGTTTAATAAAATAACTGGGTCAGATGATAATTTGATTAATTAGGAATCCATGCCATCCGTTTGGTAGCAAAGTTTTTGGCTGTGAGTGGTGTTTGGATACATTTATAAAATAATTGCACAAAAACGATTTTGGTGTCACAAATTTTATTTTCGTATATCTATGTATAACATCAAGTGAATAATTTCTGTTGCATTTATATTACTAAATTAGTATTAAACATTTCTATTCAATGGCACTATACAATTTTTTTTCTACTCTAATAATCATCAGACTAAAAACGATTTTATCCGTGTTTTGTCTCCACAGCACAGACCAGGGATGTATTTGAGGGCAGCATCTTCTTTGGCACTTGGTTGCCGTGGATGCTTGCGGAGCTCTTCCTGGTTCTTTGGAGGCATCCGTCCCATCCCTCTTGAGTACAGCCGGGCGAATGCCAGACGCACATCGTCGGTCCAGCACTGTAATCCTTTATCGACTCTGTCTCATAACCAAGCTGTACCGAAGGCCGATGACCCAACATCACATAACTTCACCCTAATCTATACATTTCCACCCATTAAATTCCTGCGAGGAATATCCCGTCTCAAACTTGTTCAGACTGGGATTACTCTACTCATACTCCCCCCTGTATATTACCTCTACTTTCAGGGTGAAGTCACATATTTCCTTGTCAGCTACAGCACTGGGATTGCAGCCTTTGCTGCCATCATGCTGTACTCTTTCAGTCACTATCTTAGACGATTTGTGGGTATGATGTATTTGGATTACTCTAAAACCACACTTAAGGTCTCTCACCTCACATTCTGGGGTAAACGACATGACCTCTACATTCCTGTAAATGATGTAATGACAATAGCAGATACAGGCGATTCCAGAAATGAAACATTACTTAGTTTGAAAAGGTACAGCTGTCCTGACACGTTATATATCTCCACATGGCTTGGACGTGTAGTGGACAAAGAGGCTTTTAAGCAAGTCTTTGGAAGTTCCTCTTAATAGACAGATTTTCTCAGTTTCACCATTTTGCAAATATAAATAATTACGCAGATACCTTTAAAGAGGTTTGTAATGACAACCTTTTTTTAATCACTTTTAGCCAATATGTGAATTCACATATGTGTAAACAAACATTAATATCTGTTTATATTGTCATATTTCCACTGTTCCACAAAATCAGAAATTGGCCTGTACTTTAAATACAAAAATTCTCAAAAAATAATGTAAATAAAGGTGTTGAAGTGAGCACGCCTCTTGTGTATTCCAATTATTTTTTAAAGCGTTATAGCGATCTCAGGCATACTGAGGTTTAGTTCAGAACTGTTTAGTTGCAAAGCTAAAGTATATTACTCCTTCAGAGAAGGATTGCCAACAGCATTGTGTGTTCAGCTGTAAATACTAGAACCTGAAAATGTGAATGAGTAGCAGTTCCTTCATAAATACTGCTACTTTGCATAGTTGCAAAATGGTTTTGATATTTAAATACTTACATTTAATGGGAGAAAGTCTAAATTGGTTTCTCACCAGGTACTTTCAAGTGATTAGGATTCAAACCCATTGATGAACGTTAACACCACTTCCCATAAATATTTTTTACTAAGATATACATTTGAAAAATGAATTCAGATTTTTGAAAGATATCATTACAAACTAGATCTCTAAAGTCAAATGAGTGGTCTCTATTTTATAGCTATTATGTGCATCATAAGAACTGAACGTATTTGCTGAAGAAAAGCTTCAGAAATTGTTAGGTTATTAATGTAGATTAATACAGCACCCATTGTTGCGATTGAGTATTTTTAAGGGGATCTGTTCCGTCTTACAGTGAATTAAAAACATGAGGACATTTTCAGTATTGTTTGAAATATGGTAATTGTGAAATTACACTTTCTTTTGATTTGCACTTTAAAACCTGTGACAAATAAATAGTGGCAAATAAGATCTACAGAGAATATGTTTTAGTTCACTCCTTCTTAACAATGGTATATTTGTTACGATAATCAGTATAATTAGGTTGGGTTACAATATACTTTATTGTTTAAAGTATGTTTTTTCATCTGTTGTAATATTAACTTTTAAATGTAAGCACTGTCATCTAGTGGTGAACTATATAACTACAATATCACAAGCGTAAGTATGTTTAGTATTTTATAGTTTTATATTTTTATAATAAAGTTATTTGTCCTTTTTTTTTGCATTTTTGCAAATTTACAAATATACAGATTCCATCTGTAGTTATGACTGACTGTGGTTTTGTGAAGCCCCTAGGCCTTAAAAATGGCTTTGTACATTTTTTCCAGACAGATAGGCATCAACAACAGTTTTTTTCGGCAGTCAGCTGGTATTTCTTTATATCGTGCCATGACGTGTATCTAGAGCCTGTGCGCAGACAGTAAGGATCAAAGTAAGTCCTTACAATGTAAATTTATATTGGACAGGACTGGCCAAAATCAGGCCTGATTGTTAACCAATTTACTTAAAAAGCTGACCCAAATGATCTCTCTAATTGGATTGGAGTTAACTGGGGGGGGGGCAATAACTTTTTCAAACCTGAAGATTGAATTTTATATTACCTTGCACAACAAACAAATGAAAGAAACACATTTTCGGGTCAGTTTTTCTCTCAGACTCGGTATACACTCAATGGCCAGAGAATTAGTTACACCCATCTAGTACTGGGTGGGACCTCCACATTCCCTAAGCCTGAATTCTTAGAGCATGTATGTCAAGGTGCGGGAAACGTTCCACAGGGATGTCGATCCGTGCTGATGTGACTGCATCACGCAGTTGCTGCAGATCAGACAGCTCCTTATTCATGCTGCAAACAGTCGGCTTCATCTCATCTCAAAGACACTCTATTGGGTGGAGGTCTGGGGACTGTGCAGGCCTCTTAAGTAAACGGAAATGTCAAGTTTCTGGAACCATTCTGAAATAATACGTGACACAGTGCATTATCCTTTTGGAAGTATCCATGTGATGTAGGGTAAACAGTAGCCAAGCTGAGGCATTCTAACGTTGCTCAGTTGGTATCAAGGGACTTTGCAAGTCAAAAATTCCCCACCATTTCCACCATCCTGTACTGTTGAAACCAAGTAGGGTTAGTCCACGGACTCACACTGCTTACGCCGCATTCTGACTGCCATCGACACAACAGGAACCAGAAATTGTAAGGACAGGCAATTTTTTTACACTCCTCAATTGTCCAGTGTTGGTGATCGCGTCCCAACTGGAGCTGCTTCTTCTTGTTTTTAACTGATAGGAGTTGAACCTGGTGCATTTGTCTGCTCCAATAGCCCATCTGTGACAAGGACAGATGAGTTGTATGTTCAGAGACGCCGTTCTGCACACCACTGTTTTACTGCGCCATTAATTGCCTGTTTGTGGCTTGCCTGACCTCTCTCATCAGCTGATTTTGCCCACAGGACTGCCTGCTGACTGTTTTTTTGTTTTTTTGTTTATTGAACCTAGCCTAGACAGTGCTGTCTGTGAAAAGCCCATAATTTATACTACATAAATTAAAAAATAAAATCTACTTACTAATAAAATCAAGATGAATATTAACCACGTCCAAGACTGCAGCTCTGTGCGAGCTGATCTGACAAAACAAAAGAAGACTGCTTGCTATTCATCTTTTAAAATGAATTATGTAGTGTCACAGTTTGTAAAAATAAACTATATCGCATAATGTTTTGGGATATTACTTCTATTTGAAAAACAATCTTTATTTTTTTTTAGCTGTTTATATTACCATTGGCACAGTCAACATAAAACATGCATTAAAAATAAACCCTGCTTTATGAATTTTAAATATCCAAATGAATAATTCCATTGCTACAGCACTGTACTGGCACTTCATTTCAAATTTATAATAACTGAAATCATTCTTAAAGGTCAGCATAATAAAACATCAAGTTAGATTATATACTGCTGCTCTCAGATGTCTGTCCATAATGAACAGCGAGTCTCCCTCCATTGCACTCCAAAAATGTGAAAAGCGCAATAAAGGACTTGAACAATAAAAGACGACATTTAATTTCTGACTCTGTATTTATTGCACTTGGTAGCATTTTATCTAAAACCTTCATTACCCCCGTCATAACCACGAGCCAGTGGCCGTTTGCAATTGAAGAGACCTGTTAACCCATTAAGTTTTAACTACGGCAGCTGTCTGAAAGAATGAATTCATGAACTACAAAGGCCAAGCGAATTGCAGGGTGTGGAGACATACCATCCACATGCATTTGTCAGGTGATTGTAACAGTTATTTATTTATTTCCTTGGGAAGTCGGACAACTCCGTTGCACCAGACTTAGCTATCAGGCTAATTTACATCTGTGGTCCCTCAGAAGGGAATATAAAACATGACAAAGAATACAATAAAATACAATATATTGTAGCGTTTTGTCGGAGTGCTACTACTCTGCTGGGTTCAAGCATACACTCAGACACCGCTTTTACAAGAAGACGTGCTCTTTATTTCACGCATGCGCTTACGACCGTCTTGACAAAGAGAGCTGGCAGCGGAAAGAACTGACTCATACACAAAACACAGAGAGAGCCCTCACCGGCACAGACAAACCCGTTCGC
>JAOYSI010000014.1:1141178-1152885 GCA_025775065.1 Hiodon alosoides | reverse complement strand
GTGTGTATTCGTAGAATTATTTCAAGCACATTATTGTGGCTAACCAGTAGGCTAAATTATTCATAACATATAATTCAGCTGAACTGTTGGAAAGAATGCTAAAACGGTTAGCTTTCCTCTCAGCAGGGAAATGTGCACCGGACTAAATGCTGAAGGTTAAGTGCCTGGTTTCACTTTGTTAAGAGAAACCCTTTATATTGTTTTATTAATCTAGCTTTTAGAGGGATTGGCATAAATCACGCAGTAGTAACTATTAAACAACTTCTAAAATGCGCCTTGTGATGCTATGAAAATACCTGGGTCGCAGACCATTGACAGAACCCCTAATATTTTAATTAGGAACAGAAACATCTCTGCCACTGGAATGCTGCGTTACATTTTGAGAATTAACCATTTACGCTCTGATTTTCATCGGAAATGCCCCTTGCGCACTAGTTTTAAGATAGGTCCAAGGATCGCCGGGCAGCCATACGATTGAAACTGAGACGCTTGTGAGAAACGAATGAAGTGCTTAGCACGGGCTCGTCCTGAGTTAGATGATGAACTAACCAGGCCCTGCATGTCCGTGTGTTAACAGGAAAGAAAGGTTAAATATTTTAAATTAAAACGACCCCTCCCCCAACCAAAAAGGAAATCCGACTTACACATCTAGACAAAAATCCAACAGTTTATGTTAATAGCTAAGATTCCAAAATGTGCAAATAATATGTAAACAATACTAAGTAACATTTAACGTTTTTTTATAAAAAAAGACGACACATTAAAAACTCACTAGGGTCAAAGGGACCGAGTCAGTCAGTAACTACGAGGTATATAAAAAAAACCTTCCCCAGTTGCACAACCAAAACACACTAAAGACGTTCGGAATTGACTCAAGAGGGGCTATTAAGATCGTTAACGCCCCTTTACAGTTGGGTGCACTGTAAAGGACCAGAAATAAGAAAGACGTGCCCCCTAAGTACTGACCATGGATCAGTTTTAAAATGCATTTTAATAAGAGCTGAAGGAATTTGAAACCCCTAATTAAGGAGCCATCTAAAGCAATCAAAATATGCACATACGTGTACGCGTACATCACACTAACGACGGAAAGAAAAGGAAGAACGAATTGATCTCAGTTTATGTACCACTATATTAATTCGTAAGCACTCTATTGTTGTCAAATTCGGGAATTACATTTTTCCGTACTGACAAACCTGCCTATGTTTCCTCTTCTCCAGGGGATTGTCGGTTGGTAATTAAATATTACATTTTGAACTGTACAGAGAATGTATCCAAGACATTAACAGGGCATTTTTTTTTATTATCTAACGCGACCGTCATGACTAATCGTGAAATCAAAAAGAAAATATATAAACGTAAACTATAGGCTCGGCAAGCTTGTGTGTATATAATATAATTATACATATATACACACGGACACACACACACATATACATACATACATACATACATACATATATATACACACACACATATATATATATATATATATATATATATATATACATACACACACACACACACACACCTTTGCAAAATGTTTTTTCGCCTAACTAGAAATAGTTTTAAATTATATTTCCTTAGCAGCAAAGATAAGGGTCAGCACGTCTCCATAGATGTCTTATTCCCACGCCACTCAGTTTATATAAACAAACAGGTGGTTTTGGGCTAATGCAGACCTGCTGCCGATTGTGTCACAAAAATAATGAATGCACATTTTATAGAAACCGGTAAAGAGCAAAAAAGCTACTGAAGCCGAAGTTGACACAAATACTCAGCAAGGAGAAAACATCGCCAGGTTTAGTCAGCCATTTAACCAGTAATTTTTATATTTTTAAAAGAACGTAATATCATTTACGATTCTATCGATCAGAATTCACCGTGACCCAGTGACTGTCGCGGTAAATATATGCAGCGGATTAGTGGCGCGAACGTACCGAAGCTGAACGCGCGGTGTGGGCGTCTCGACAGAGAATCCATTGACACAGAGTGCTGAGGTAGGTAATACAGGCTCGTTATCTAAAACAGACCAAAAAAAATTTAACTTTTTTTTTTTTTCTCGTTTTAGCATAGAAGGCAGTTAAGTCTCCATAGGTTTTGCTATAATTTATTTTTAGTAGTGACAATTCCAAACTCCCTTCTTGTGCCTCGGTAGAGTTTAACACCTGTCATGCATCCACCGTGACCTTGCTGCTGCAGCCATGGTCTAAGTATAACAATCATAAATAAAATATACACACGTTCAGCGTCACCCAGCAGCAAAAATCCAGTTTGGACACTGCAGATAACGTAAATTACAGCAAATTACACTTGGGAGTAGATGATCAACTAGATCAAGCAGTTACAAATAACAAAAGTTGAATTACCCTCCTATATTTCACAAAAGGTTTTAAAACGATTTTTATAGACGCGGTACTCATAATGTTACGAAGCCTAATAAATTCGCTTGATTCTAAAGTGGCACTGAATATTTATTTGAATAGGGACATTAGTGACACAAATTAAGGACTTATTTGGTGGGCCCCGGAAAGCTATACTCAAAAAATAAAATAAAGGGAGGGGGTTTAATAAACCAAGACCCTGTTCTTTTATGCATAATGAATACAGGTTAGTTTTCAGACCTATGCGAACTCATTAGCCTTCAGTGTTGAGTCGACGGTTTTGTGTAGCGAAAGACCCGGGTGCAGATCGTCGAATAATTTCCCCACAGCTCCTCTCCGCGACGCCGCACTGGCTACTATGTGCGCTTTCCAATAGGCAGTATATTGAACTTTAATAGAAGAAGAAAAAACTCAAACATATGTCAGCATTTAAAAAAGAAAAGAAAAAAGATTAGGCCTTTAGTAGATTAGGCCTACTTGCGAAAATACACGCGATTGCGCTAATTTCTCCTTAATCGCGTGAAAGATTTGTTAATCAAGCTCCTTCGTTATTTTTAGTTTGTCTTTGATTTAGTGTTGTCAAAGAAAGTAACAGCTACCTGTAGGCCTACCTGCCACTTTAAAACAATTATTTAACCGTTTCGCCGTTTCTTTGTATAAAGCTTTCTATGGTAATGAACAATATATCCGTTTATCGGTTAATATGTTGGTTGTAAATAATTTACACGGTTCAAACTACTTAGTACAGCAATAACAGAAATGTGTTTGACTGAATTAATATATCTAACATAGCGATAGCTGTTAAATCAGCTACTAGCGCTTAAAAGCAGCCAGGTTAAACTTCCAGCCACTAAATATACTTAAGCGTTTTATGACTAAAATTTCTCAAGAAACAAGGAAGAGCAGAAGTGCGGTGGGAGATCATACCGCCCAAACGTTTAAATACTATTTAAGTAGTTGGATATCTATCGTCCGCCTCTTCTGCGATTCCTGCACAAAGAAAACAGGAGTGACTCGCTTCACTGTCCTGCTGCCTCAAAACAGTATTTTCCTCACTCGCTTTTCCAACTGAACAGTCGTCCGTAGGCTTCGCGAAGCCGTTTTTTCTAATACTTTCCTGCCCCTCTCTATTTATGAAAACGTCACTTGAAGTCCCTCCCTGTTTGAATCTCATTAGT
The DNA here is from genome assembly GCA_025775065.1 of Hiodon alosoides. Classification (NCBI taxonomy): domain Eukaryota; kingdom Metazoa; phylum Chordata; class Actinopteri; order Hiodontiformes; family Hiodontidae; genus Hiodon; species Hiodon alosoides. The sequence goes on along the minus strand of JAOYSI010000014.1, from coordinate 1,149,323 downwards.
TTCTTGTGTGTTTCTCCCTGTCAATAATCCCGAATCCAGACTCTCTCTATTTCCATCCCTCTCTATCTGTCAATCAGCGCCGCCTTTGAACTGAAAACCGCTCCGACCAACTTCAACTCACTCAATCCGAGCGGCTCAGCTCCATCTCCGGCTCTCTTTTCTGCCAAGATTCCCCTCTTTTTAGTTTGTACAAACCGCCACTCCTTGGAAAAAGCTAATACAGACCCTTAACTTTAGCTCGGATTCGGGATCACGAAGATCAAGGGTTTAAAAACTTTGTTTTTGCCCCCAAAATTGCTCGGGAAAATGCCGCAGCTCAACGGCGGTGGAGGGGACGATCTGGGTGCGAACGATGAAATGATCTCCTTCAAAGACGAAGGGGAACAAGAGGAAAAAATTTCGGAGAACTCTTCGGCAGAAAGGGATTTAGCAGATGTCAAATCTTCTCTTGTAAACGAATCAGAAACGAACCAAAACAGCTCGTCAGACTCAGAGGTAAGTGTAAAATAAACCTCATATATTGTGCAAACTAGTTTACCTGCATTTAAGTAATTTACTTTAAAATTACGTTATTGCGATTTACTTGTGAGCATGTTCTCCGTATCCTTCAACGCAATCCTTCTGTTTCGTTGCATTTCAAGGCGGAAAGACGGCCTCCGCCTAGATCTGAAACTTTCAGAGACAAAACGAGAGAAAGTTTAGAGGAGGGTGAGTTCCTAGTGTTTTGTTAACGTTCTGTCGCAGAGACTTTTACACAATAGTAAAATGTAAGCCTTCCGTGGGATTACTTATCGATTCCCTGATGCTCACAAAGTTTTCAAGGCACTTACAAAAGTTTTCTTCTTTTCCCCCGCCATGTTAGCTGCGAAAAGGCAAGATGGAGGTCTGTTCAAGAGCCCACCGTACCCGGGTTATCCATTTATAATGATCCCTGATCTTACAAGCCCCTACCTTCCAAACGGATCGCTTTCTCCAACTGCACGTACAGTAAGTTGTGTTATTTAAAATGTTTTTTATTCTCATTTAGGGGTAACGCACAAGGCAAGATTGTGGCTGGTATGCATTGATAGGTAGCTAGCCGTGTTGTTAGCTATTAATATCGAGCAGAAGTTTCGCAACTTTTCAAGTACTGTACAGTGGCTTGAACCTGAAGGTAATTATATTTGTGGGGTTTTTTTTTTTTTTTTTTTTACAGTAATTGGGTAACTATAAATATTTTTTAGTTTTACCTGTCCGTTAAATAGCTTTTAGTATTCGTACGCTCCGTACGCACGCATTTCTTCCCTATATTCATTAAAATTATATATTTATATTTAAATTACTAGGGTTCATTACGGTCGATACAAACCTTTTGTTCAAGTATAATTATATTTACAGCTTTGTTTTGTCTGACATTTTATTTATTTTTGTTTGCATGCGATACACTTGCTGCTGCTGCTGCTGCTGCTGTTGTTATTATTATTATTATTATATTATTATTATTGTTGTTGTTGTTATTTTATTTAACATGCTAGAAACTCTAGGGTTTTTTTTTTTGTTACTTAGGATTTAAACCTAAATAACTGCGAAGATAATTTACACTTCACATTTTCTGTAGTTTCTCACTGCGTTTCTGGCACGGTCGGAAGATTCAACTCTTTTTAAATACATTTTTCCCCCCATCTTAATTGAACGTGTCATGTTTTATTTAAATGTGAAGATCACCTTTAAATGTGAGTGATATTTATAACAAAAAATAATTATGTGAAATGTAAGTTGATATGCCAATTCTTATCACGTCGGTTTATTTGACTGGTTATCATTGTAATTATATCAAAATGTAACCAGGGCTGTACGTATCAATTTCCCCTTTAAAAAAAAAACCGTGTATAATTGACACCTGTATTTGATGGACTCTGGTGTTGTCTGTTTTTATGAATAATAGATTTAAAAAAAATACGCCATAATCCCGGAAAAAAAAAACCCCCAATTGAAAACATAATTAATAAAATAATGTAAACAAAGTTACAAGAAGGCGCACGATATTTTATTGGTAAAACATTAGTGTCATCTTTAGTGTAGGATTGCATTTTTACTAATTTATTCTCTATTCTCTGACTCTGAATATCAGTCCCTCTGGGACTATTGAAAGGCATTTGGGGGGCAATTTTCTAAATCCAGAAAAAGGAAAAAAAAAAATTTGTTCTTAATTCTTTTGTAATTACAAACACTGCTTCAAGAGCTGTCATGTCATATTACAGAGGCAACACAACGCATTATATGACGAAGCGTAGGGTAAAATACCGCGGTGCACAGGGAAGTCTTCCCTGCCTCAAGGTTTCGGCTTGGACGATTTTCTTTGTGTAAGAAATTCCATGCTAAAACTGATAAAATAAAAGGCTGTGGCTTTTCAAGGGTTTGCTCAACACTGTTATGAAGTCAGTGAAGGATACGCTACGTTTCAGTGTTTTGATGGGGGGGGAAAGTCCAGTCTTTTAGAAATTCCTTTCTATGTGAAATGCATGATAAATTTCACACTTAAAGAAGGAAATAAATAAAAAATATTTTGTCCAACTCCCCCCATTTTAATTAACTGCACCAAAAACAGGAATTTTTTTTCCCTACACATAGTGACAATTGCATAATTGCAAACGGGTGGGCTTGGGCAAGAGGTCTGGTCATTTTATATATTTAATCAACATTAGCCAGTGATGGTGATTATCATGGCGTGTATTACTCAATTCCCTGCATAAGAGGATGTAGTTGATTGTCAGCGTGAGTTTCTAAGTGCCCTGTCCTGTGTGGTTTTAGTCTGCCAGCCCTGTGGTGTTGTATTCATACTCCACAGGGGACTCGCCAAGCATGACAAACGGATATAAATGAGCTCTGTGCTATTTTAGAACGGGACCCGGCGGAAGTGAAATTTACAGATATAAAACGTGTGTGTGTGTGTGTGTGTGTGTGAGTGTGTATGTATGTTTATAAATGCAGATCTGCGTCCCTTGTAAATCAAGCACAAAAAGAATGCATCATTCTCATTATAAAAGATGCTGTAAGACTGTTTGTGGGCTCTGATGACGCCACAAGAAATTGTTTTGCCCTGCAGAAAGGGGCTGGCGTGTTCTCGTTCGCCTGTTTGTGCATTTTTTAACAGAAAGCTGCGCGGCGTTGAGTTACCCGAGCGGGGGACAGTGTGTGTTCTGTCAGATTCAGAGCGCTAGCAGGTTTACACGGGGAGGTATTTGTGTAGATACGCTCAGCCCTTTGTGTTATGTTTCACACGTGTCTTGTCCTCGCTCCCCTGTTTAGAAGAACCCCGCGATTGATGAGGCATTTAGGAATTATCCAGAAATGTTTGCTTTGATGTTTTCAAGGCAAGATGACGGCGCGGATCGTAATTTCTGCTCTGAGTTTTGATGCGTTTGTTAAACAGTCGTAACAATGCAGCAGAAGCGTCCCCGCACTTTGATTTTCTCATTTCATCTGTTTTACTAGCTGTGAACAGGCCTTATATAAACCTGCTGCTAAAAAAAGAATTATAAATAATTCATTTGGGCATCGATTACCTGTCTGACAAACATTAAATGCAATATAACACAGCTTACAGAACTGAATAATAAATATGTGTTACCACTTAATGTAAGGTAAAAATGTATCACAGGAATCCACCAGAACCAGTCGTCGGCAGTTCATTGGGCTGATTTGTGTGCCGTTAATCACTGTCTGATGGTTTGTCTTATTGTGATCCTTGTGTACCAAAGGAAAAAGTAATGTTGTAAGATAAGAATAGCTTGTATTCTTAAAATTATATGTGTGTGTGTGTGTGTGTGTGTGTGTGTATATATACGTTCAGTGTGATATTTTAACATTATTTGGCATTTTAAGGGTTTTTATAATGTAACGGGCAGTTCAGTTAACATATGATGATCATATCGGTGATCAACTAAAATGTTTATAGATGAACATCTTTGGCAGGTAAAAGTTGGTAGGATTCATTGGCGTTTCTGAATTGGCACCAACATTTAAAAGGAAGGTTTTTGTGTCGCCTCTGTGGCTGGTTTAGCCTCCTTCCTGCGACAGTAATTGTCTGTGTTTTTTTTTTCTCCTCGAGGGTAGGTATGGAGGTGGCCCATCTCATTTGTCTGACCTTAGAGGGCTATAACAACGGATAGTTTGTTTTTCCAACTACCTCAGTCTGAAGTGCTTTATAATTTGGTATCATTTAGCAATTTGACATGAAATCATACCCAGAGCAGCAACACCCCCCCCCTTCCGGAGGCGAGGTTCACCCGCCGATCTCCACGCTGCACTCACTCAGCCCCGCAGTGAGAGCGTGTGACCGACGGGCGCCTCTCTTCCACTGGCTTCGGGACGGGCCGGGACTGGCCGGGCCGGGCCGGGCCGGGCCTGGACATCCACTCAGCTCCATAAACTGCTGGGTTTATGTGCTGCAAGACTTAGGCTGTTGACTTGTTGGACGCTAGCCAGGACACAAAATGTGGAGGGTGTGCTGTCTGTTGGCTTGTTGTTCATGTTGGCGTTGTGTTCAGGTTCTCGCGTGTAATTATAAACGGCGAAAAAGGAAAGTACAGCACATTCTACTGCGCTCCTTAATTTAGAATTTAAACCCGAGGTTTCCGAGACCCGTCGCCCTTCTGGAACGCTGAAGGAGACGGCACCTCGTAAAAACTGAACCTATAAAAATAAAACAAAGTGTTTTCCAGAGAACCTTTTTTCCTTTCTGTTTTATTTGGTGGTGTTTCGGACACATTATGACAGCTGATCTCTCTTAGAGAATGGGCTGAATTAAGCAGTTTGATACCTTTTGTCTGTAAAATGCAAAAATAAATGGTATTTTGTCAAGATAAAGCTGTGAGATTCCTGCCATGCAGTGACAGAAACAATAGTCTCCTGTGGGTGTCTGTGGATATAATTTTTTAATTTACCGGGCAGATATCATTTTTCCCTATTTGAATTGCCTAGAATAACCATAACAATAGGTTATGGTATGGATTATGTGTGATTCAGGGCTGCTTTACTGCCGGTTGGCTGTAGCCGTGAGGTGAAGATGATGGTTTAATGAGAATTTGGAAAGGCCTTGCACCTTATCAAATTGGCTTTACATGTTAATGGATCCTAATTGCTGTCCACAGGGGTTTAGGGGGGGCTACATTGTGTTTCTTTATGTTTCTTCCTACTAAATACATGCTGTGTTTATTTAGAAGGCTGGCTTCCTTTTGTTTTGTAAATTACTTTTGTTTACAACTAAGTTCTTCATTCGCACTAGTCCCCACTCCCCCCGACACACACACACACACACACACACACACACACACACACACACACACTGTTTCTGCTTTGCACACACGAAAGTAAAATGTCTTATATTTTGTTCATTTTGATAAACGTCCCATAAAACTAGACAATCTGTTTTGGATTTGAGGGAGTTAAGTTGGGGGTGGGGGGTTTGGCACTGTTAAAATAAATTTGGGGCCTGCTAGGCATTAGTGGGGCACAGCACATTTTCGAAGCTTAATTAGTCTAAACTGTAATTGTTCATGGTCTGCCAGTAGGAGTAATGTTCAGGAAAAGTGGAGTTGCACTAAATCGGCCCACGGTTTTTAAAACAATAAATCACTTGCATATTTGTGCAGTGATTCAGATGAGATGAGGCTTGGGCCTCTCCCATCTCCACATGTGGTAAATTGTAAAGTCAATGAATTGCAGATGTAGAGAAGTACAGTGAGGTTTTGTGAGCGCTGGTGAATGAATGGAAAGATTCCCGCTGTAAATATTCCCTGAGATTATGGGCTTTCTGCTTGCCAGACTTAATCACTTAGTGTTGATGATGCTTGGCTGGCTGTGCTTTTCTGAAGCGCTCAAATGCTTTCTCGTCATTTTTATATTTCTCTTTTTCTACACGAAAAACCTATTGCTGCGGACATTGTGAGGCGTTGCAATTGAACTTTCTGTGCCTGGGTTTAGCTGGCGCTCTGTAGACGGCTGTCAGCCCTCTGGGTAATCTCAGCACCTTCTGAAGAAAATAAGTGCTCACCTTTTTATTTGTTTTGTGTTTTTGTTAGTAATAGATGAATGTATGAAATATGTTTTTATAACCGCAAAATAATTTGTCACGTTTTTCTTCAGTGAATGCAATAGAAAACATTTTCGCTGACAATGTCCATGCTATACTGAATTGGAAAAAGTTTTGGAATGTTCTGCGTCCGAATCTCTGTCGTGCGCGTGCGCGTGCGCGTGCGTGTGCGTGTGCGCGTGCGCGTGCGTGAGAGATGGGCAGGGGGCGCCTCTCTCTAAAGCGTTAACACACGGATCCACTGTACATCTCCAATGCAACTGGCAATAAACAGTGCACTGGCCATGAAAAGCAGGGAAATGAAATGATGTAGTGCGTGGCGTGGGGTGACGGGATCTGGAGCCCAGGAGTAGGCATTCTCTTTGTAAACCAGTGAGAAGAATGACCTGTGCCGTTGTCGGTAGATTCTTTCCTCTCTGGCCCATTGTAGGCACGCTCCGCGCGCTTACGCAGAACTCCCAGCCATCTCTAGCTCCACTCCAGGGAGGCTGCCTTTGTTGGGTAATTTCACATAAACCCGCTAGAACTTTTTCACACGTTAATGTGTTACTGTCAGATGGAAGATTAGTGCAGGCGGTTACTTTTTTATCTAAATGTAGCGTTAATTGAAAAAACGCTATTAAACTCCACAAACAATGGGCGGAACTTGTCTGTGTTTAACTGCTGGTGTTGGTTATCTGCGATACGCCAGTGAGGAGAGAAGTGCATGAGACATCTACTGCCATCTACGCACGCCTGTGTCTGCTGTCAAATGGGTTTAAACCATTTATCTCCCTGCTTTGTTTTAAATCTCACTATAAACCAACACTGAAATTCACTAAAACATTAAATAAACCCTACTTTTGTTTAAGTGCACCAGTAAAATTTACCTGACTAATTTGCGTGTCTTGTGCGTGACTTTATGCGTGTATTGTGCATGACTTTATGCGTGTATTGTGCGTGACTTTGTGCGTGACTTTGTGCGTGACTTAATGCGTGACTTAATGCGTGTGTTGTGCGTGACTTAATGCGTGTGTTGTGCGTGACTTAATGCGTGTGTTGTGCGTGACTTAATGCGTTTGTTGTGCGTGACTTTGTGCGTGACTTTGTGCGTGACTTAATGCGCGTGTTGTGCGTGACTTTATGCGTGTATTGTGCATGACTTTATGCGTGTATTGTGCGTGACTTTGTGCGTGACTTTGTGCGTGACTTTGTGCGTGACTTTGTGCGTGACTTAATGCGCGTGTTGTGCGTGACTTTATGCGTGTATTGTGCGTGACTTTATGCGTGTATTGTGCGTGACTTTATGCGTGTATTGTGCGTGACTTAATGCCTGTCTTGTGCGTGTGTTGTGCGTGACTTTGTGCGTGTCTTGTGCGTGACTTTGTGCGTGACTTTATGCGTGTCTTGTGCGTGACTTTATGCGTGTCTTGTGCGTGACTTTATGCGTGTGTTGTGCATGTGTATGAAGACGCACGCTACAGTCCTCCGACACACTGTGCGCTGTAGTTGTGATGTAGTTCGGACTGACTGACGGCAGGAACGCGAGCGCGGGGCACGGGACACGGGACACGGGACACAGGATGGGAGGCTCACCGCGGGCGTGTTCCGCGGTCCACAGCGCCTTTCTGCGTGGGACACAAAAGGTGCCTGAATGAGGCCCATAATTGCTGGTAATGTTGCAGTAATGAGCATGGTCTCTGTCGCTTGTTAGATGGCTGAACAATGAGGCCTTCAGGCTTCTCCTCGCTCTCTTTTAACAGTGGGGTTCAATGAGGGTGGGGGCTTTGGGTTGGTTTAGGCCACAAGCTTGATGTGTGTGTGGCCTTTTCTCTATACCCTCCCTCCTCTCCATCTCATCAAACTGTCCTCAGTAAAGAAAGTAAAAACAACATTGAGACTGACAGTGGAGGAATCTGGCTGTTCCTGGGTTAGGGACGGGACACTTTGACAAGCTGTTCCTGGGTTAGGGACGGGACACTTTGACAAGCTGTTCCTGTGTGGACCTGAGGGTGCTAGGGTTAGGGGTGGTTAATGCCACCTCGGTGTGGTAGGGTTAGGGGTGGTTAATGCCACCTCGGTGTGGTAGGGTT
>JAOYSI010000014.1:1109580-1125564 GCA_025775065.1 Hiodon alosoides | reverse complement strand
GAAATTAGAGGGCTGCATTATATTAAGTGGGGGTTAAAACACTAAATTTCAGGAGATTTGTGTGTGTGTGTGTGTGTGTGTGTGTATATAAAAATGTCTTTCTCTCTGTGTATGTATGTGTGTGTGTGTGCGTGTGTGTGCGTGTGTGTGCGTGCGTGCGTGTGTGTGTGTATATATACATTTCTCCCTCCTTCCTTTTAAGTTGTCAAGAAGCGCTTTGGCATTGGCAGACTACTGGAGAGAGCTGTGTGTTGTTAGTCTATTGAAATTGTCAATACCATGTTGTATTAAAGGACAGCGTTAGCCTTGATGGCGTGATAGCTCCTTAAAGGCTCACCCATTTATGTTCTCTTCACACAAAAGCCTTTTCTATCCCCCCCTCTCATTGGCTCCAGGTAGTACATGCATATTTACAAAGTAATTGAAGTGACGATGTTGAAAAAGGTGCAACAAACCAAGTGACTGCAATTACAGCACACGAAAGGTGTTGAGAAGCTAAATGGCTTTTCTACGCATTGGAGAATCTAGATAAAGATGTGTGTGATTTTAAAAAAAAATTCTCTTATTGCCTTTTTCCTGCAGTTTTTAAATAAAGGCTTTTGTTGGAAAAGATTCTCGCAAATGAGAGGTATTAATGTGAATAAGATCAGCTGTTTATCCAGATGATTCTAAATGTTCCCTGTGCGTGTGCGTGTGCGTGTGTGTGTGTGTTTGTGTTTTGAGTGTGTCTGTTTTTATTTCTTTTCTTTTTCTTCAAGGACAGCCAAGGTACTGAATCCTGCCCCCCCCCCCCCCACACACACACACACACACACACACACACACAGGCTTTTCTCAGAACAACCACAGCGATGGTGGTTGACTCTTCAACCCTCGATTTTTATTTAATGTTAGATTCAGACCGAGCAGTAATGGAATGAAGTGCAGGTAAAGTCTCGGTCTGCCCACAGAGCAGGCTGCAGCAGAGGTGCGTTCCGTCCATGTGTGAATTCATATGCAATTTAAAATTGTATGACAACTCTAATATTTATAATATTAAATGGAATTTAATATAATAATAATAATAATAATATTAATTATTGTGTCCATTTCCTGTGCCTCCCTGTCTTTCTCATTTAAAGTCCATTAGTCTCACGCCAAAGCAACATTATCGGCAGTCCTGGCGTTACTCCGATATACGACCTGCTTCTGCGTAGCTCTGGCTGTTAACGGATATTAGATGCAATTAAACGCCACTCTCTGACCGTCTTTAATAAGGAGACAAATGGGTTAATGGTCTTTAAAAGTAGGCTTTAACTTGTGTTTCCTACATGTTTACTACAAATTCACTCTCCGCTCTCCGGTGTTCTATTGTAGAACCTTGCTGAACATTAAAAAAAAGTCTACCTCCATCAGCCTGGTTGGCTAAAAAACCCACAACACGTCTATAACGTCTGGTTGTTCTCTATAAAAAGAGGGTGATTTTGTATACAGAAATACTTTTTTGTGTATATTTGTTGATGTTCGGTTGTATTTATGTTTTACAAAGCTTAGCTTGGTCTTATCCATGTATGGCGTTAAACAGATTTTTTTTGAGGTGGATAAATTCTCTCGATTAATTAATGAAAAAATACATGGGGGGGGTGTAGGAAGTGGAGGAGGGGAGCAGAATATAGTGTGTTCACCCAACACACTTTCACTAAACCGCTACAATTGTAAATTTTCCTTAAAGACACATGCGATTTCTACACAAAGATAAAGTTCATGCAGGTAAATGAAGATTATCCAGGATGTAGTTACATTTATCCAGTAGCTCTATTCATATGATAAAAGTCAGGCTTTTTAGGAAGGAGAATTGGCTGCCTTTGCAGTGACTGGGTCGCCACGTGGAGTATAATGGTTACTTCATTCTTCTTGCACGCCACCCATTTCTCCAGCACAAAAGCAAATGGCTAGGAAATCTGATTAGCCCATTAAAGAGTGATATTTTCATCCCCGCCGGTTCTCGGCACTGTATCAGGGACTACATTGTTCAGTGCCGGGAAAACCTGTATCCTGACAGATAGTAGATATCCCCACGGTCAGTTGTTTGGACATTTCTGTCTTTTGTGACGTGGAAAAAAAAAGGCAGGCAAGAAAATAAAAAGCAAGTAAATAATGTCAAAAGACGAGGAATCAATGGGCCGTGGGAACAGGATCCCGGCACGACATGCGAGCCGTCGCCTCCTCGGGCATTAAGTCTGCGGCGGAAGTCGCTTCACTTCGCTCCCTAGGCGAGGAGCCTCTCTTGCCTCCTACGGTATCCGCAGAAATCGCCTTTTACTTAGCCGCTATTATCCCCGCTTTAGCCAGTTACCGTTTCATCCTCGCCGTTCCGAATTCCGTCGGAAGCCTTGTGTTTGTTCGGGACCAAATTTCTGTGTTTTTTTTTTGCGTTTCACTGGGAGTTAAATGGTAAATTCTCCCCCTACTTTTAGCGTTTCACTAGGAGTTAAATGGAAAATTTTCCCCTACTTTTAGCGTTCTCTCGTAGTTTAATGGTAAATTTTCATTTTAACAAAAAAAAATAAATGTAACGTTAAACCCAAATATTTCTTTTTAATCGCTATTATCTGTGTTAATATTTTTGCGTTCGGGTAATTGCATACTAAATACATTGAGTAATTATATTCCAACCATTTATTTTATTTTTACGTAAATGAGTTATTTGTACTGGGAATTGCAGGCGTATTGTGGAATAGTTGGAGACTAGTTGGAGACTGCGGTTTTTGTTTGACGGTGGCATTTACGCCGTCGGGCCTTTATTGCGTTATTTCACAGTAATCACCGTATCCCAACGCATTCATCCTGACAAACAAATTTAAGCCTTGCAGGTATTTATTTATTTAACATTGTGAGTTGGGTTTATATCCGAGGTTTACACTTTTGTTAAAGTTGTGATCTGTCATAATGAGAGAGAGAATAAACCCTGGCCAGCGCTACTCTTGCACACTGCAGACTGAGAGATAAAAAATAAAAAAAAAACATTCTGGACATTTCTAGAAGATAAATTAAATTTCTTTGCTATTTGGAGGTCCTCTTTGAAAATGCAATTGTAATGAACACATTCAGAAACCGGAGAATAGATTTACCCTCAGCTTCAAATACGTTGGCGTTATCAGGCTCTGTCATTCGCTCCTTCCTATTTTCGAGCTGCTAATTGATGTTTTTGATGTTGGCGAGAAAATTGAAGAAAATGTCATGTGTGAACCGGCGCGGAAGTTAATAAGATTGACTCCGTTGACGGAATTCACAATGAGCACCGAGACCACATAATGGAACCGGTGCGAATTCGTGCGGTGTCTTCGTAGGGCGAAATCGACACCTCGTGCTACTTAGGCCCAGTCCGTCGATATTGAAAGGTGGAACATTTGGGAGGTTCCATAATCTCGGGTCTCTTTGTTTTTGGTCTTTTTGTGCTCTGGGTTTTTTTTGTTTTGTTTTGTTTTGTTTAGTGTTTTCCCACTTTGGTCTATAGAGCTGCATAAGCAGATGTTTATCCAGAGGGCTCCTGCCCCGGACCACGTCGACGTGTCTGAAGAGTCTCCCAGGACCCACCCAACAATGCTCATTCTTTATGCTGTTTTGAGTTTGAAAGCCGCAGAGCTTTAAAAAGGTTAGATTAAGATATGTCTAAAGATACACTAATATCAGTGGGGGTCACTGCATATGCTTGGGCGATGTGAAACGATGTGAAACGGAGCTCGAATAAAAGCTCGAACTCAAATCCCTGAGAATAAAAGGGGAGAAGCACCACCAAGGTAGCGCTCCATCTTGAGCCGTTTATTGAGCGTTGGCCCAAAGCCGACTGGACTCTATTGTTCTAAATTTCTCCCTTTTTTTATTCCTATTTTATTCCTGGGCCCTTTAATGAAGTTCCAGTTTTCGGTAATTGTTAGCTTTTTCTTTTTCGTATTATTTTATTTATTTGTCGATTGGCAATATGGTGAGGTTTAATGGGTTTCTGTGTTTTAATTAGGGAACGGATTAGCCGAGTGTGGTTCAGCGCCCTGATTATTTTTCTGGCCTTTAGGGGAGTGCGCTAAAACCCTAATACGGCCAGTACCCCCAAGCGGTCTCTTTTTGAAGACAACGAACAAAATGTGGCCTTCGCTAGCGCTTGGCCCCCGAGGATCCTGGGTAAGGGACATTATTCTCGGAATAGCCAATTAATTCTACCGGCAATGATCGGCTCTAACGCTTCTTCCCAACCCCACCCCCCACACACACACTCGCCATTTGAAATGCTAACACAATGAAATATTTTTCTATTGGTCCGTGTCCCTCGGCTAAGCTATTGCCGCGGGCGGAGAATTTCATCGACTGATGAGACCAGAGGCAGCACCGATAAAAAGGTTACCGTACGTGACATGCACACCAGATGTGAGCGCTACCTTGAACTCCAAAGTTCTCTAACTTTTATTTGACTTTTTTTGTTAGCGAGGTTCAGTCTGTGTAGCTGTGGCGGAGACAAATATTGTTAAACGATTTGTACTGTTTGTGGCCTTTTTAAAAAGAAAAGGCGTTTAAAAAAATAGCTAAACCCATTTTTGATGAGAACTTTTAACATTTTAATGCGCAGTTTCTGTAAAGCGAAGGTTAAAATGCAGTGGGCTGGTTTCACAATAAATCTTAAATCCTTCGACCGACAAACATTTTTCATCTAGTATTTAATTTATCGTATTGTTGAAAGTGAAAAATAAAATTTAAATGCTTGATTTACATATTTTTAAAAATCGCAAAACCGTTTATCCTTTTTTGACCTAAAAACGTAAAAACCCTGTAGATACGTAGCTGAGATACTTGCAATGGTAATATTCTCGATTAAAATTTTTTGTCCGTTTCTGTGCGGCATTGCGACGTGTTGTACTAGCTTACGTCTGCCGTGCGAGCGAGCTTTGTTTCGCTTAACTCAGCCGGTAAAGGCAGTGTGTTGCACCTGTCACATTTCCTGAGAACAGTGCCATCATTTCGGAGGAAGGAGAATGAATCGAGCCCCCATTTTTTAAATTGTTGGTAAAAAACAGAATAGGCATAAAGGTAGCCCCCACCCCAAACTGCCACACAACACGCACGCACACACGCACACACACACGCACGCACACTCGACTGCCTGTGAGGAGTGAGGCAGGTGACTCCCTATGGTTGAGACTTCATGACAACATGCCATTAGAAATACTGGGCCTGTTGATCAATCCTGCTGACATGACGGCTTTGCCGCGAGGCCTCGCTCTTTGAGCGCCCGAGCTGTGCTTTCTCCTCTCCCGCTTCTCCACACTAATTGGTGAAAGTTCTCTCCTATATGTGCTCGTGGCACAGGGCTTCCTTCAATCCCCATTCTCTACACTTTTCTGGGGTTTTTTGTAACAATTGTCACAATGGAAGTGTTAACTTTTAGTTTGATTTTGCACATTGGTTAAAAAAAGACCGCTGTTGAAATTATTTTCAGTTCCTCGTTAATTCCCTAAAAAATGCTTAAATATGATCTTACTATCTATTTTGATGTTAAGAGAACGACAGGAATTTTCTAACATTATTAGTATAATAATAATAACAGTAAAAGAATGAACACAACCGTAATAATTAACTGTTAATACCAATAATACAAAATGTTATTATTATTGTTGTGGATATTTCTAAGTATGTATATGGCATATTTCTGATTAAAGTATTAATTTTTTAAATGCTTATATCTGTAAAATATGCAAAAAAAAAAAACACAATATTACACGGTGTTACAGATAATTAGAAACCACACATTTTTCTTTAACAATTCCTTAAACTTTTTTATTTTAATTTCTTTAATGCGTGGTCACGTTGCAGTTTTATATTTTTAAACCCTCCCACTTCCATTCAGGTAGTTAACAGATTTAACTTTAATGCCCATTATAAGCACATAGATTAGCGAGGGTGGAAAATGTTAAATATTTAACTGTCTTTTATTTGTCGTGCGCTTGCCGGTAATTTCTGCCGCTTTGAGACGGTACTTGAGTGAGTGAACGCACCACTTGAGGATTGGATTCTGTGTGTAAACATGGCCCTGGCGATGATTAATTCTGTTGATACGTTAGCAGAAAAGGGCAGCGCTGATTCTGAAACCTGTACAGACGGCGGCTGTGAAATAACGTTCAGGCGTGAGTGAGGAAAGGACACCTGGTAAACAAAGAACACATCCCCATCCTCGTGTTCTGAAGGTGCTTTTAAAGAAGTGTTTTTATTCAATTCAGATCGACTTGTAATTAGCTGTGATTTAGGGACATTGTTGGAAAATAAAACGGTCAAGAAAAGGATGCCTTTATTTTTCTTTATATCAGGGGAGTGAAGACATAAGAGCAATACAGCAACATAACTCTATAAACCTCTTGTCTCCACACATATCCAGATCCAGTGCCTGGCAATAATTTTTTATTTCACCAGAGAGAAAAGTTTTTTAGTGTATGTGTCTGTGGAAAATGTAAATTCTCCGTAGCTATGAACTCCCCCTCAGCAATACCAGCCTGACGCACCCTTTCTGAGTCGTACCCCCACCCAGTGGCGCTAAAAGAGAAAAAAGGAACGAGGACCGTACTCACAGGCGTGTCGGGGGGCTTGTACGTCAAATAAATGTTTTATTCAGATTTTAACTTGTTCTCCGTGAACATTATAGTCTGATACTGCAACTGAAAGGCCAGTTTAGAAACTACGATGTCTGCGCTGTATTTTAATAAAAGTTGTGGTCTTTTGGTGGAATGGAGTAAATGACTCCTCCATCCGTTTTGTGTGGTCTGATAATCTGCATTTGTGTGGAGCACATTGAGAAGAGCTTTGTGCGTTCTTGTCGAGCGTCGCAGGATGGCGTCGGGAGGCTCGTCTGAAGTAGCGTCTCTCTCCGGAAACCGTCGGACCCATGTTGCCGAGTGGGCTGCGTGTGTATGCGTTTTGTGCCAGTGTCTTTGTGTGTGGCAGAGAGGTCTGTGTGCCAGTTAGATTCTTTCTTTTCCACATTTTGTCATTAGTTAAATCTTCCACAATCGGCGTTATCAAGCTGTTTCTGGTTCTGAGTCCGAAAGGGGCTCGCCGGTGAAGGACGGGCGCAGGCAGAATCGGGTTTTTACCCCCCTCTAAAGCCCTCTCCAGATCCGAGTCGGGGATCAAAGCGGATAGCTTTATGTGACTGCAGAAGACTTTGAAGTCCCGGAGTCACCTACAGCACTCACTTCATCAAGTTCACCAGTGTCTTAATAGCAGATCAATACCTTTCAAAGTCGGAGAGTTAATTTGATACTAGTGCTGATGCGATCACGCTGGGCCCGCCGCTCCGATCCGCCAGCTCCCCTTCCCTTCGGTGTGGAGCCTCCGCACCTGTTTTCCCCCCCGCTCCATGGTGCGCGTACGCTCGGACGGCGGGCCCAAATGCTAGAGTACCGTCTCTGTGAAATCATGGTGTAAATATCATTGTTTTCGGTGTCCGTTTCCCGAGCACTTTTCCTATGAAATTTTATCTTTCTTTTTTTAGTTACTAGAATAATTATATTATATTTATAATAATTGGTAATGATAATAGTAGCCATTATTAGTTTCATCATTGGTTAATTATTATTATTGCTGTTACACGTGATAATGAGGTTAATGTAAAAATTAAAATTTTGGGATTTTTGCGATAAAATAGGTTAATAATTATTATGTAGAAATAATTCTGTCTCATATTTTTGCAACGTAGCAAAGAATACATTTGTATTTATTTAAAAACAATATTGGGGTTTTAAATTTTTCTTGAATTAAATGTTACATTAAAATTAAATCAAATGTTACAAAAATGTTTTTACCCTTTATATCTATTTGAGATTGATTGTAATTTGTTGTAATTTACTCGCTCCTGTAAACAATCTGTCTTAAATATTATTAGGGTGATATTCGGATTCAGAAAGAAAGGCTCATTATGTATTGTGATTTAACAAACGGGTAAAAATTTTATACATAAAATATAAAACAATTTTATATTTTTATAATATTATTATTTTTTTTTTTTACCCGCAATAGTTTAATTTTATTTGCAAATAATAAAAAGGCAGAGGAAAAATCTTATAGTCGGCTGAAAAGCTTAGCGCCGCCGCCGCCGGCGTGCGGAGTATACCGAAGTGTAGCCATTCTAAGCCGTTTTTTTTCCGTAAAGATTTTGCCATCTGTGTTTGCAGCTCTGGGGGGGTCAGATTGGCACCTCGAGAACAAAACTCCAATTTAGAATGTTCATCTAAGGGTTGCTAATGGAATTAAAGGGCGAATGGGGCGGTCAGCAGGAGAACTGGGTTCCACTGCAAGGCCCCAGCTTGACCCAGACCCACAGCGATTCACCCGGCTGATAGCATTAGCTCCTGCATCTGTCATTTCTCTTGCCCGCCACCCTTTTCACAGTGTTTTTATTGTGTTGTTTAAGAGACGGGGAGGAAAATGAACACTCTTAAAACTGTCGCAAAACAAAGTAATCTGCAAAAGTGTCACATCGACAATCGCATACCGCTGGGTGCCTTTGCCTCCCCTTTAAAATTGTTTTGTTTTGTTTGCCGATTGTTGTGTGGGGGTTTGGGTATGATTTTCTAACCTTAGTGTTTTTAAAATAATTGTGCTTGGCAGATCAACTGTATTGTAAACCTGCTAATTCAGACGTTAGTGTTTTTAAAATAATTGTGCTTGGCAGATCCACTGTATTGTAAACCTGCTAATTCAGACGTTAGTGATTTTAAAATAATTGTGCTTGGCAGATCAACTGTATTGTAAACCTGCTAATTCAGACGTTAGTGATTTTAAAATAATTGTGCTTGGCAGATCAACTGTATTAACCTGCTAATTCAGACGTTAGTGTTTTTAAAATAATTGTGCTTGGCAGATCAACTGTATTAACCTGCTAACTCGGTAAAGCGACTGCAGGTATGGGGACCCGGTTGTTGACGCGAACATTTTTTGAAGCGAATTAAAATTTTCTTGTGCCGAGTTTCGTTCTCACTCGGGGACCACACAGAGACGGTCCAAAAACTGACGGAGTGCTTCACAAAGACGCCGTGTAACGGATTTAATTTTGGCTCTGTTCTGCTGCACAAAGTCGATGACAAATTGGGTCTCGCACTTGAAGTGTATGCCAGCGAACCCAGTTTCTGATGCAGTGCTGATGGTGTGAGCGGTTTGTCTGGTCCACAGCGACAAATGTTCTGGGAAAGCATTGCTTTATAAAATCGTTTTGTTCAATTTCTCTCTGTGAATTATTTACTATTGTCTTTTTTTAGAGGGGGGGTACTACTAGCAAGTAAGAAAGTGTTAGGTAATTATCCCGCAGATTTTTTAAATTCAGATACCATAATGAGAAAATTGTCTCCTGAAAACCCCTTTGAGTAAAATTATGGCTATCGCAGAAATGTACCATTTGAGTAAAATGCTGAAATTTTGAGCTGTAATATTTCCCTCCCCCCTCCCAGTTCACACACACACACACACACACACACAAAAAAAAATCTTGCTTCATTAAAAGTGTATTAATCTGGTCTCTTGTCTCCCGGGATACACCTTAAGATGATATTGTGTCTTTTTCTTTAAATCGTTGGGAAAAAAAATCTCGCAGATTTGGTCCCTGTCAGTCAGAAATAATTGTGTTCTTAATCTTGTCCCTGATGGATGACTTGGAGTTTAGCAACGGGCCAGCTCCAATGACAAATACAATATTAATATTCATTAACTGCTTTGACAATGCTAATTTTGATGCAGTAGTACTGGGCCTTCCTAAGTTACCGGCCAAAGCATCAGAGCTGCGCAAGGTGGCAAGATAATTTGTGCTGGTTTACTGAGCTGAAGGCTTTTAAAGTCTTTAGCAACAAAAAAAAAAAGCTAGGTACCACAAACAAAATAAAAGAGAAAGCAAAAAAAGTTCAGAGGCATTAGAAGGCAGGACCGCGGAAGTAATACCATCAAGAGCGGGCTGCAGAAATCTGACACCTCCGATGCAGCATCTTTGAGGAATTTTT
Source organism: Hiodon alosoides (assembly GCA_025775065.1). Taxonomy (NCBI): domain Eukaryota; kingdom Metazoa; phylum Chordata; class Actinopteri; order Hiodontiformes; family Hiodontidae; genus Hiodon; species Hiodon alosoides. Next base: position 1,115,557 of record JAOYSI010000014.1, on the reverse strand, counting down.
TTTTTTTAAACAACAGTTGCGAAAAAAAGAAAAGGCATACCATGGTAAGTCAGCACATTCTCAATTTTGTTTAATGTTTTTGATCTTTTCAATTATCGCTATTTGAAGATCAATAGTAATTTTTCTCCACTATGGTTTAAAGGCTCGCAGCAGTGGTGCGAGTGTACGCGGATCATGGCTTAAAGAGTGCGGTTACTTCCCTTCCTGCCATTAGTTAACCCGTTCTAAATTTTGAATTGTCGCTGCTTCTGAAACGAATGTTGGCTTGTTTCTATTTTGTTGTGTTGGCTGCGGGTTTGATTTGAGAGATATTTTGGGGGGTCCGGTTGGTCGCTTCTCTGCCTTCAGAGGTTCTCGAAGGCTCTGAAACTTAAACAGCGCTGGCCTCGTGTCGAGTTTTATAAAAAAATTTTATTTGTGAACATAAAGATGGCGTTTATCTTACATTTATATTTGCTTGTGTCTGCATCAGAATTATGGGAAATATAGTCTAATAACCAGAGGCTGTACCTCTCCGACACTGTGCCACAACGGATTATTTTAATGTTTTTTTTTTTCTTTTCTTCTTTTTGTCTTATTTATTTCGTTTTCTTTAGCAACCTGAGAAAGGAGGGTCACGCTTAGGGTTTTCATCGCGCCGGAGAGTTAGACCCGCGGCTCCAGTTTAGCCAACTCAGGTTAACTTCTATTGCAGCTTTTCCTCCACCTTTATGTTTGGCAAGCCGCAGAAGGAAGGGAAAGCCTTTTTTTTTTTTGTTCTTTCAACTTATCAAAGAAAGAAAGAGAGACGGACACAAAAGAGCTTATTATGGGGGGTTCCAAGATGAGCGGGGGAAAGAAAAAGATTGTGTTTGGCGCGATCTCTCCCACCGAGCGCGGTTGATTTCTCTGTGAATGGGGCTGCGTTTGAGCATCGTCCGCGCTGTGGAAGTACTGGGGCGGACGCCGCCTCCGAGGCTGGTCCCGTCCCGTCCCGTCCCGTCCCCTCTCCTCTCCGCTTTTTTTTGTTATCGGATCGGGCGACCCGCTTTTTTTTTTTGTGGTTTTTTTGAGTGCGGCTGCAGTAGGTTAGGTGCTGCCCTCCAGTGGATTAGTGAATGACTGCGGGATGTACGAGCCGTGTAGTTGGCGTACTCCCGCCAGCGCCAGCATGCTTGTTGCAACCAGGAACCGAACAGCATCAGCAACCCCGTCCCAAACAGAGCTGTTGTAAATGGTAAGCTCACATTCCTTACAATATCCTGTCATCGCGTTACTCTGTGGAGTGGATTCGGATGACTTCACTTCTCTTAGTCGGTACGGTTTTAGCTTTTGGTTTTTTTTTCCGTAATTTTTTTTTTATTCGGGTGAGTTCGTGTGCTATTTAAAGCACGTTTACATTTTGAAGTCAGGATTTTAACTTAACTAATAATGCTTGGTTAAATATGCATGTCCCTTTTTATAATTTGTTTTTTTTTTTTTTTTTTTTTTGCGATTCAAGATCTTATAAACTTAAATTTTTAATTTAATCTTATAAACTTTTTAAATTTTTTATTTAAGGTTTAATATAGTTTGCGTTTATAATGCTCCTTTAGGTGAGAAAAAGGCTCTGTGTGTCTTAATTAAAAAAAAAAAAAAGTTTTAATGGAGATTCTGAAAGTGGTTTAAAAAAGGTCTGTTGGTTGAATCTTTGTTAGGTGCGTTTTAGGTGAATTTAAAGCTTTTCTCTGGCTTTACAACCAAAGCTGCCAGGCACTCTGGCTTCTGTATCTATTATCGCTGTGATTTCTCACAAAGAAAAGCTAACAGACGCTTGGCAGGTAGGAACCACTTTGTGTGCGAGCGTTCCTGTGCGATTTACCCCGGACACCCCAAACGTCAGGCATTTAAAGAGTCTCCTGCCCCTCTCCTTCACTCATCTTTTCTGTTCACTTCCTCGTGTGTCCAAAGGCCCCCGTGAAGGAGGGTTTGGTGGGGTTTTATTTTGGGCCGGTGCGTTGCCATTGTATCTGGCTGATTGGGAACTCTCGGTCTCCGTGGAGGGACTGGCCGTTTACTGCACGTGTGACAAAAGGGGGTCGGGGGAGCGCAGTACCGGGGATGAATGGAGGGAGGGAGGGGAGGCAATTAGCCACCGCGTTGTTGGGGCTTTTTTTGCTTGTCAAGCCGGAGGCTCCCTGCCTTTGTTACAGACATGTAAAGGAAATTCTCCGGGTTTTTGTTTTGGCATTAAGGGCCCAGGATTGCCGGCTGACACTTTGCACGCGAAGGCCAGATAAGTGCAGAGAACCACAAAAAAGACAGGGAAAAAACAGGGCGAGAGAACAGAATAAAAATGTCACATGGGCGTCCTTTGGGTAAAAAATATAAACCGGGTACTGCAGATCCTGCTTAAGAACAGACTGAAGGCATTTCTCTCAGATACGCACGCTCCCCTTCAACTTCAAAAACACTTCAGCAGCCTGCGTTCCCACTTCTTTTTTCTGTACCAGAAACGCACATTTTGTATATAAAAATGTATTCTTTTGTAAAATAATATAGCGGTGTGAAATTGAGCCCATTATAACGCTGTCAGGTGTGTCAAAGCTGGGGTTTCTCTGAAAGCTGTCCATGTGGGGGAGACTTGCGGCATGGATGGAGGAGGTTGTTTGCAGAGGTATTTAATTATTTACAATCGCAAACATTTACAGATTTTCAAATGTAAAAATATAAAAATGCTAACTAACTAACCCCCTGTTTAAGGCAGTGAGACGCCGTCTGTCAGTTTCTCTGAAGGGTTAGGGTCAGTCGAGTTAAGTGTCTCTCCTTTATTCTTTTCTCTTCTTAGTCTGTGTCGACTCTCCTTCCTCTTTTTTTAAATAAAAGAGAGAGGGGGAGAGGGTTTTTGTAAGGCCCGACGTACATGTCACGTCCATGTCAGAGTGACAAGAGGAAAAAAGGCACCTTTCTCCATCCCCAGGAAGCAGGTTTTGAGGGGACTTGACAGAAGCAGGGATAACTGAGTGGATGCCAGAGTTTGCGGATCTTTCCCTCCCTTTACGGAGGCTGTTGTGGCGTCTTCTCTCTCTTCCCCCCCCACTCGCCGTGCTTGCTTTACCGTGGCTTTGAAGCTACCCGTGCGACTCGTGCGGGGCACCCTAAAGGCAGCTCTTAGCCCACACAAGGCGGCGTGCGATTGTGGGGTCAGGCTGCTGCGCTGGTTTTCTCCTCGGCTCTCTTGGCTGTGGCTTTCTGCGCTTGGTCCTTTGCTGGAACTCCAGTGACCGTCGTCTTTTTTTTCTGCTCCGCTTTTCGTCACAGACTTGGGGGGGCGCTCGGAAGTCTCGGAAGCTGAAGGGACGCTTCTCCGGTCCAGATGTGCCTCGGTTTTGTGCGTCTGAGAAAGACCAGGCCACAAAATTCCAAACCTATTTCATATCGAGACACGTTCTTTTATCTGAGAAAGTCAAGACGTAGGGGTGAAATATAGTGTGTGTGTGTGTGTGTGTGTGTGTGTGTGTGTGTGTGTGTGTGTGAGACAAAACTCTTTGTGGAAGTGAGTGTGAGATAAAGAAAATAAGAATTAGGAGGAGAAAGTTAGGGTTAGACGCGAACAGAGAAGCCAGTAATGTACCTCAGGGATGTGACAGTGGTGGGGATGGAGGAACTGAACTGTAAAGGGGCAGCTTTTGGGTTCACGACCCTCCCCCAGGTTGGCTGCTGGCACCTCAATCTCAACGGCTGGGTAAGTACGCTGTGTGTGTGTGTGTCTGCGTGTACACGTACGCTGTGTGTGTGTGTGTGCGCGTGCGCGTCTACCTGTTCGCGCGTGTGTGTGTGCTGACCACCCGCACTTCTGCGTGGAGACAGTCTTTTATTATAGAGAGGCACCAGAAGTGTGACAGGGAGGGGGTTGGACATCAGAAACCAGCACTGACTATGTCATCATCTTTAAAGTTGTGTGTGTGTGTGTGTGTGTGTGTGTGTGTGTGTGTTTAAAATATATAAATAAATAACCAGCACCCTCCCCCTCTCTCTGGTTCTGAGGCTTGGGTGGATGGTGGTCTGTGCCGGTTGGGGGGAGGCGCATCAGAATGAATGACAAAAATAGGGCCGGAGGTTTCGCCTTTTGTTTTTTTTTAAAAGAGACAAAAAGAAACTGTACTTCAGACACATTTTATCTGGAGTAGAATTGTTCATTTCTGAATAAATAGCCGTCTTATCGTATAACAAAGTAACGTCGTACGTCGACCCATGTTAGACTCCTTCTCTCTGTTTTAAACGATTAAATTTATTTGTTTTTAAGTGTGGAGAACCGCACACTGTTGTACCATAGGTAACCGTGACGATAACAAAGGGGTGAAATTGTATTTAAACCATGTGCTTTCATTAATATCACCGTTTCATTATTTAATGTTAGAGTCAATCTGTTCATCCGTTTTTTGTCTCTTCAACTAGAAACTCGACCTGTATATCCAATTATGTTTCAAAAGGTAAAAACTGAGTCCTTAATCAGCTATTAAAAAAGTGATTTAGCAGCAGTGAAATTTCCTTCCCATTGCTTGTGGTGCTAAACTCTGTGTTTCATGTTTTAATTATTCCTTTTTGATTTAATAAATACGTTAATAAATGGGGATTCTGTAGTTCGTGAATTCAGGACATGATCATTTTTTTACTGATAAGCAATAAAATACTAATTAATAGATATTGCTGGTGCATTTTAACTTAATTAACATGCCGTGCTATACTCCAAATTTGTTCAGTTGAAATGATTGTTTTAATATTTTTAGAAATCCTGTTGCTTCTTTATTTTCTGTTTTAGTTTAAAATGTTTGTTTTTATCCCAGAATTTTACTCTCATGCTTATTACAAAGTGGTTTAAAAATAAATAAATCATTTAATTGTAATTTTGAAACTTACATGTTTCTCTATGAAATTTAATATGCTCTTGTCCCTGGACCTCAGACAAATATGATTATACTTTTATTTCCCCAAATGTAAATTTTATTTTATTGTAATAGAAGTGTTTATTTTTTTGTTTTATTTATTAATGACTGAATGATGAAGTGTGTGTGTGTGTGTGCGTGCATGCGCTTGTGTGCGCGTGTCTGTATGTGGTGAGTGAGTGAGTGAGTGAGCGAGTGAGTGAGTGAGTGTGTGTGTGTGTGTGTGTGCGTGTGTGTGTGTGTGTGTGTGTGTGTGGTGTGTGTGTTTCTGAATGTGGTGTGATTGAGAGAGGGAGAGAGTGAGTGAGTGAGTGAGTGTGTGAGTGAGTGTGCGTGTGCGTGTGCGTGTGTGTGTGTGTATGTATGTATGTGGTGTGAGTGTGTGTGTGTGTGTGGTGTGAGTGTGTGTGTGTGTGTGTGTGTGTATGTGGTGTGAGTGTGTGTGTGCGCTTGTGTGTGCTTGAGTGCGTGCGTGTGTGTGTGTGTGTGTGTGTGTGGATGTGTGTTGGTGTCAATTGTCACAATTGCCTGCGTGTACATTTGTTCTTCAAAACCACCTGATGGTCCCATGAACTGCTGTAGTCGACAATTAGGTCAAGCATCGGTGATTTACAAAACGATCAGAGTGAGGTGGAGAAGACGTTTATGATGAACCCTCGCGCATTCTCACACGCACAAAAAATACAGCACTGTGGCTATTAAACACACACACACACACACACACACAGCTCATTCGACCTCTTGAGCAGTAGTGATATATATCATATCATGGGTGTAAATCATGTCTAACATTTTTTGGGTCATGACCTCCATATCTGTTTAAAGTGTTTAAATTTCTCTGCAAGACGCCATGAAACGTAAACCCAATGCATTTTGTGTCCTGTTGTTTTTGGCATTAAGAATTTACTAAAGGAAGTGCAGTAGTGTTTTGTCACTGTGATTGTATTTGTCACTCACTGGTGGTGTTCAGTTGTGTTTGTTCAGGCTGGACACACGGGCAGTAGTGTTGTTTTGTCACTGTGGTGGTGTTCAGTTGTGTTTGTTTAGGCTGGACACACGGGCAGTAGTGTTGT
>JAOYSI010000014.1:1072837-1087532 GCA_025775065.1 Hiodon alosoides | reverse complement strand
CATTCTTCCAGAAGAGCATTTGTGAGGTCAGACACTGATGTTGGACGAGAGGGCCTGGCTCACAATCTCCGTTCTAGATCATCCCAAAGGTGTTCGATAGGGTTGAGGTCAGGGCTCTGTGCAAAAAATCTGATGATGTTTTTGGTCATATTTTTCAGAAATATAGAAAATTCTAAAGGGTTCACAAAATTTCAAGCACCACTGTGTATATAATATATATAAACTAAATTGTTGGCCAGGTGTGGCTAAATCAGGTTCTTGTGAACAGCAATATTTGAATGTTTTTGTTCTAGCCGACCTTCTACTTGGAGTCTAATTGGAGTCATTATTTGTATTAGAAAAGAAAAAAAACAATTTTTGATAGTGATTTTTATCCAGTAACCAATTGTGAGGCAAAAAACCTGCAGGCACTGTGGCTCCTGGCGACCAGAGTTGGCCACCCCTGATTTAGACTAGGTAATATCCCTAAAGGGTTGAACCCTATATTAGAGGAAACCGCTGGGAATTCAGAATGAATTAATTCCCTGTGTTCTGGCTTGAAAGCCACTGGGGCACGCCACCTATTAACGACACAATTATGTGACGGAGTAATGAGCGCAGTGTGCCAGACAGCTTTGCTTTGCTTTGCGTTTGTTCCCTGTGGCAATAGGGTCAGCATCATTCAGGTGTGCGTCATGCTAGGTAGCAGACGTTAATGGGAATTCAATTAAATCATATATTCTCTGGATTAAACACTTGTAAGGTCCCTTATCAATGTACTTAGGTCTTTTATTAAAATGCTCAAATGCCAACGTGGTCTTGTATATAGAACAGTTTACAGTCCAGCAAAACTTAGCAAAGAGCAATTTTCTCTATTCTGATTAAAATCTGTAATTTTTAAAAAGAGTCTGACAAGCATCTTATATTAGAAAGAGTGACCAAAAAGTTAATGCAATATACTCATTTTCTAATTTCCAGAAAACTGTCCAATATTCCCCTTTAAGGAGCAAAAGATCTAGCAACCCTGCTGCTTACTTAGCAATCTGCTGAGGAGGATTCAGCATATGTAACATTATATTCACTAGCACAACGAAGAACTGGGTGGAAATCTTCCCCATTTCCCCTGCAAGGATCAGAAGACTTTCACCTGGCAACCCTGTTGCTAACTGAGCTAATTCCGCCGAGGATTCAGCTGTGCAAGTGGCATACCTATAGAGTATGTCCTTCTCAACCTTGGTATAAAAATAAATAAAAAACTATGTTTTGTTCTATTAGTGCTGACACAGATTTGGGAAGCAGATGGAGCAGATTAATTATATTAAAACAGTTGGTAAGATTTATCTTGACTTGGAGGACTTGAAATGTTTGTTGACTTTCCAATCGAAAAAAAAAAAACGAGTTCCCCGTTTTTCTGTTTTTTTGTCCAACAATGTAACTGTAGCACCCCACAGTTACACGGTTCAGGAGTGATCAAGCAGAGGCCAGATGTTGTGTTCTTTACTCTCTGCTTTTTACCCCAATACACAAATAAACAGAGAGTCCACTAAAATCAATAAATTGTTCTCTTTTTAATCTAAAAGCGAAAGGTTTTACAGATATTCTTACATACAATTTTATCGGACAGTCAACATTATAATCAAAGAAAATGTGCTTGGTCCTGTAGCTTCCTGCCCATTGAAGAATAGAGCCTCTTCCCAGGACATATATTATTCATGTGGAAGACTGCTTTCTCCTGCAAGCTATAGTTATCACCCCTTTCAACAACTTCAAACACAGAGTACAGAAGTCAAAGGCATTTTAATTAGTTCAATAGCATTAATGTGTGGCTGTTCTTCTGGGAGTATCCGGATGTCAACGCAGCTCCATGGCAAATTCCAGAAACATTATTATTATTTTAGAAAAGCAGTCCTCCACAGAATTGTACTTCCACTGCACTAGGCAACAAGCTGGCAGTCTTGGCAGGTCTGCTGGGATTTTGACACGTGAACCTCCTGAAAGAAGCTTGGAGAAGCTACTGATACAGATTGTACCGTGGCTCTCATGTCCATTACAGTGTATCAGAATGGATAGTTGAAAGTGTAGTAATATATTTTAGTAAAACGACAAAAAAAAGAGGTTTCATTTAGAGATCAAGTCTTAAAAAGACACGTGGATGGATACCTGTGAAAAGGTTTTCTCCTCCTCACCTCCTTGTTTTGCTCAAAGTGAGTATTTGTAGGGAAAATGTGTATAAATATGACAGCATATTTTCCTCAGCATACTACTACATGAAAAACCCCTTAGATAGACTGAGAGCACCTGGAAACATGCACTGGAGGACATGAACACAAATGGAAAGCTTACACGTTCTGCAAACACTGAATTCAAACTGATCTTTGACTGATTTAATCTCAGGGATAAATTACTCCTGTCTGATGGTTCACTGCTATCTGTGGCTGTTATAAAGTGGGGAGGAAACTTGGCCATTATGTTCACAAAAAAAATTATTTGCTTTGTGCTCTGTTCCTTCTAATTGGCTACAAAATACTACATCTTCTTTAACAAAATGATTTACATTATATGTCTGACCGAAGCTTTTAAATTATTTGTCAGTGTATTATGTTGCCAATCTTTTAGGTGTTAAGCTGTATGAAAAGAGGAGCCAAGCTGTGCTGGGTAAGGGTGTCTGCTAAGAAAAAGGAAAGTAATTGTAAAAGCATCTACATTTGGGGGATTCTAATCAAATATTGACAACCTGCAGCGGCTTAACAGATGTTCTTGCTCATACTGCTGTGTTAAACAAGGCCTAAATCGGCTGTAGGCACCTGAGAAAGGGAGGGTGTGCTTGTTTATCATTTTTAATATCAGTGAGATTGCAGACCAGCTCGTTTGGCTGTTGTACTGCTGTGCACTAGAGTAGGAGGGATGAAAACAAAAAACAATCATAACCTAGAAACAGCTGATCTTCCACAGTTCCACTCTCATAGCTGTATTGCCTTTTATTGTGTTTATTATCGTGACTGTCATGAGAAGCTGTTTGAGATTTTCTTGAAAACAACAAATGAAAACAAATATGCTATACAATGCAATACAAATAAAAATAATAAATATTATTATTGTAACTGCAGTAAGGGTAGATAAATCCCATTTTTGATTCAAAGCAACGAAAAAGAACATGTTGGCCCTGTTTGGTGCTGCTGAATGTGTAGTTTTGGGGAAGACCCAGACTTCTGGCTCAGAGGTATAACAGAAGTAATGATGCATAAAAGAAGAAAATTTCTGTAAAACCCATCTGCTCCACCAAAAGGTGCTCCAAAAGGCTGTGAAGATATTTTCACTATTCCAAATAAACATCACCCCTTTGGGGTGTCTCCAAAGGGTCTTTCAGTTGTAGTTTCCCTTCACCCATACCTGCTTAAACCTATTCTGTTTCCATTTGTCATCTGTATATCTTAGTATCAGGAAACAAGACGGTCACAGAAAGGAGACCTGGAAGGCCTGCGTAGCAAACCCAAGGCAACTAAGGCTGAAAACTGCCTGGGAGGTTGTTTAGACAGCTACTTGTTCCTCATTCTCACAAGAGTACTTTACCAAATGTCTTCAAATTTCAGATGATGTTAGGATGGAAAACTCAGTTTTTTTATTATAATTAATTAATCTGCAGTGCAGAAGAAATAAAAAAATACAAGAGATTCTGCCCAGGTCTCTCATTTAGCCACAGCATAACCCCAATCACGAATCAGATCAATTAAAAGATGACTTAGGGAATGCATAACATGTGTTGAATTATCCAATCAAAACAGGAAAGCAAAGAGTTCAGGATGTCGGTTTTCATTTTAATTACAAACATATTTATATTGGTCACGAATGAGAGGAGCATAGATGACGAATTTATGTGAGCAAACAGTTGGTGAATTTTAAAACAGTTGACAGTTGGTTAATGTTTTTGTAATATTCAAAAGCAAACAGATGTCTGCCTGTCTCCGCTCACTGCAACCTCTTTAAGGTGAAAGGTCAACACCATCACTATTCCCTGCATACATCTGAAGCAAAGCTGCCAGATTCTCTGTACAAACTTTTTTTTTTTATTGATAAAAATTAAATCAAGTTTTTTTTTTTACCAATCTCTTTATGTTCTGCAAGTTATTTCAGCCCAGCTTGATCTTGAAGGGCAATGCTATAGTCTATGTTACTGAAGGTCATTTTAGTATCATTAGAACTTTTTGTTCTTCTTTTAAGTGGGGATATGAGCAATTTCCCTGGTAATGGTTTTAATGAATAGCGACTGCCACCTGTGACCAATATTCAGCTAGTAATAGCAATGTAAAACTAACCTGGAACATTGTGACTCGTCTGTCTGCAGGGAATGTGGAGGCTAATGAGGGAGACGCCCACTGGTTCCTGTAGGGAATTACTCAATGATTACAGAGTTTTATAATGCATGTCATCTTCATCGGTAGATGCCAGGAGCTGGAGACAGAACCAGAGAAACCAAAATAAAATAGTGTGGTAAAATCGCTCCGAGGCCACCGGAGAAGCGAAGCTGCAGACCGAATAGTCATTCTGGAGACCGTCAGCCACTTTCACCCACCACTTTCGCCCATTCCACTCTATGCATTGTCTTCACCATTTCGGCAGGAACTTCCAGAATGGGAACACTGAATAGCTTGTTTGTTCTGGGTTTTTTTACATTTTTCTTTCTTAAAATAACGCGATTGACGGGACAGATTCCCCATCTTCTCGTCTCATCTCAATTCTGATTTATTACTGTGTTTTATATAATATTATCCAACATGTTTCACCAAGACAAACAACAGATTTTTCCCGGGTTGTCCAGCTTGCTAAATGAAATATAGCTGGGCTTATGCTCTAGTATCTTTCTAAATAACAGTATATTCAATGAGCAAGCTACTCCATATCAGGAACTCTATCACATTAATTTACCAACTGGGCTCAAAAGTATTTTCCATTATTTGTAATGTTAACTTCAGAAAAAAAAAAAAACTTGGACAGACACTACATGTGAATATGTTAATTCAGTGCAAGTTTTCAAAAAAGTTGTTTGACAATTAAAATAAAATTAAAATATAACTTCTCAGGTTTAATTCACATAACTTTGTAATGAAGTATATAGTATGACAGTATACATCTTTGTTGTCTATATGAAGTCCCAACATGATGGCCAATGCTTAGTATGTATACAATAAAGTTAGGATTATACACACATAAAAAAAATAATTTAATAGTCCCTTTTAAAATATGTTCACCTAAAATTACTAAGTATCATACATTTGGAATGTTTATTCCAGAAGTAACTTTTAATAGCACTTAAAACATTAAAACTTGTTGAACTAATTCTAATTATATACAACTAATCCTATACAAGGATTAGAGATATTTCCATACACTGTTTAGTGTAGGACAAAAGACAACATGAGTTACTGCTTCTTATTAATACTTACTTCATCTTTCCCAAATGGGAGTGAAAGAGTTTCTGCTACAGAACTTCCTCAGTCCGCAAAATCTGTGACGAGGCAGGCTAACGTTTGCGTTCCTGTATAACAACATCTGCGATGAGACAGGATGTCTGCAAGGACAGTAAATGTGAGTATTTTAGTCCCATTTGATGGAGTGCATTAAACTGTCGAGGTAAGATGAAGAGGAATTCACTGCTTCAGTAATTGTGGAAAAAAAATCTATTGTATTATATTCTTTTAGCAAAATAATTACTCCAGGAAAAGTTAACCACAATTTCTACAAATATGTATACTTTTATAAGGGTCTTATAAGATTACCTAATGTGGCCTTTACACAATAGATGGACTCATCACACGGCTTTATGAATAGCTGATGATACATTTAATTTCCATGCAATTACCGTGCAGTTTTGAGTTTTGAGTGATGTGATTTTCCCATTCATCCACTGAGTGAATACATTTCTGCAGACAAGCTCAAGCTGTTAAATTAAATGCAATGCCAGTGTCCATATCAGTTAAATTCCCTGGCATGCCTTTTGTAAAAAGTAAAAAATAAATAATTATTCTCCACTCTAGACTCTCACATACTGTAAGGTCCCATTTAGGCTGAAACAGATGCCGCAAACATTTAGAACTCATTTGTCATACTGAACTGTAGAGAACTGTCACACTGCTTTTGGCAAAAAGTTTTACGGTCACTTTTGTGTAAGTGTTCATACTGCCTTAGCCCGTCCAGGTGCCCTGTGCTGAATGACAGGCATTATTTTTCCCTCAACCAGCTGTTTGCCAATTGTAGTGATCATAATCACACAAAGCTCTTACCTGACAGCCTGCAAAAGACTACCTGCCACAAAATCAAAATTTGACTTAAATATTTGAATAAATAATTTTAATATTTTTTTTCCATTTAAATTTACTTTTTTTAAATTTTAGGGTCATCTGAAAAGACAGTGAAGGGACCACCGCTCAATACAAGTCTAGACCAATCTAAACAATAACCGAGTGGCAGTGTTTGAAATCCCCTTACCCTGCATTTGGTCTGGTTCTGCTTTTATTATCCTCTCTATGAATTCTCTTTCAGCTCCATCATTCATTGTTTACCGTTGTGTCAGAGCCCATACCGTGAGTCGGCATTGAACAGTCAAAGGTACTTTGATGCAACCTGACAGCTGAAATGAGGTACCTAACCCTCAAGATGGCATTCAACGCTCTATGTGTTACTAAGCTACACATGTAACACTCACTTGCGAAGAAAAAAAAAAAAACACTATGCAGAAAAGATGGTATAGTCTATACATATTTGTGAGCATAAAAAAAGGTTTTGTGGATTCTGTGATAAACCGATGCTATATGATGTGACCATTCTAAAAGCAACAGTGGTGCTTGAAAGTTGGTGAACCCTTTAGAATGTCTTATATTTCTGCATAAATATGATCTAAAACATAATCAGATTTTCACACAAGTCCTAAAAGTAGAGAACCCAGTTAAACAAATGAGACAAAACTATTATACTTGGTCATTTATTTATTGAGGAAAATCCAATATTAGGTATCTGAGTGGCAAAAGTACAAACCTTTGCTTTCAGCATCTAGTGTGACCCCCTTGTGCTGCAACAACTGCAACCAAACATATCTGTTAACTGTTGATCAGTCCTGCACATCAGCTTGGAGGAATTTTGGCCCATTCCTCCGTACAGAACAGCTTAATCTCTGGGATGTTGGTGGAGTTCCTCACATGAACTGCTCGCTTCAGGTCCTTCCGCAACTTTTCTATCAGATTAAGGTCAGGAATTTGACATGGCCATTCCAAAACATTAACTTTATTCTTCTTTAACCATTCTTTGGTAGAACGACTTGTTTGCGTAGGGTCGTTGTCTTGCTGCATGACCCACGTTTCTCTTAAAATTTAGTTCACGGACAGATGTCCTGACATTTTCCTTTATAATTAGCTGGTATAATACAGAATTCATTGTTCCATCAATGATGGCAAGCTGTCCTGGCCCAGCATTGAACATGCTCAAACCATTGTACTACCACCACCATGTTTCACAGATGGAATAAGGTCCTTATGCTGGAGTGCAATGTTTTCCATTCGCCAAGCAATAATGCTTCTCATTTAAACCGAAAAGTTCTATTTTGACTCATCCATCCACAAAATATTTTTCCAATGTCCTTCTGGCTTGTCCACATGATCTTGAGCAAACTGCAGACGGGCAACAAAGTTATTTTTGGAAAGGAGTGGCTTTCTCCTTGCAACCCTGCCATTGCACACCATTTTTGTTCAATGTTCTCCTGATGGTGGACTCATGAACGTTGACATTAGCCAGTGTGAGAAAGGCCTTTAGTTGCTTAGAAGTTACCCTGGGTTTCCTTGTGACCTTGCAGACTATTACACGCCTTGTTCTTGGAGTGATCTCTGTTGGTCGACCACTCCTGGGGAGGGTAACAATGGTCTTCAATTCCCTCCAATTATGAACAATCTGTCTGACTGTGGATTGGTGGAGTCCAAACTCTTTAGAGATGGATTTGTAAACTTTTACAGCCTGATGAGCATCAACAATCAGAAATCTTTGTTCGTACCATGGTAAACTTCCACAAACGTGTTGTGAAGATCAGACTTTGATAGATCCCTGTTCTTTAAATAAAACAGGGTGCCCACTCACACCTGATTGTCATCCCATTGATTGAAGACACCTGACTCTAATTTCACCTTCAAATTAACTGCTTATCCTATGGGTTCACATATGTTTGCCACTCACAGATATGTAATATTGGATCACAAGTATAATAATTTGTTTCTCATTTGTTTATTTGGGTTTTCTTTATCTGCTTTTAGGACTTGTGTGAAAATCTGATGATGTTTTGGGTCATATTTATGGAAAAATATATAAAATTCTAAAGGGTTCACAAATTTTCGAGCACCACTGTATGAAGGTCATAATAGAATGGTTATAATATAATAAGCTGAGTAATAACTTTGTCCTCATGCAAAATTTTCTTATTTCGTTCCCTAATAGCTTTCAATCAGGACACGTTCAAATATGAAATATTTTCACAACATATCCTCAGTCAGTGGGCAATAATAATAGTGGTTCACGTGAGCTGAGAATAAATGTACCTGTCTATGTCACATCACTGAGCTAGGTAGTGAATTTCTAACAAAGACCATTACACTGTACAACCTGTAGAAAGGCACCGATCAGGAGAGTGATTAATTAATTTCCAAGTCACTGAACATCTCTTTGAGCGCGGTCAAGCTGATCATGAGGAAGGGGAAGGGGAATCGTACCACCCAGACACTGTCTAGATCAGATTATCCCTTCAAAGAGTAGCTGAGTTGGTAGGGAAGTAGTTACGGATATAACCTTGAGGCCAACAGTGACATTTAAATAGTTCCTTTAATGGCTGTAATGGGGTAACTGAGTCATGAGTAACCTGGTAATCTAGGTAACTCCACAAAGCAAGTGACAAGTTGGAGGCAGTTTCTGGGAGAAAAAAAAAAAGAAGAAAAGAATCAATTTTGTAAATTGCTGAGACAAAATTGGAAGTTAGCAGTACAAATGGAAAACATTGCATAGGCCACAATGTCTGGTAGTCAACACTATCCCTACTATAAGGCATCAGCTGAGACTGGGAGGCTTCTGGATTAAGGGGGAAATAGATGGAGTAATGTATAAAGCCTAGATGAAAACATTCTTCTTTCTCGAAGTAAAGACCTAAAACCACCAATTGCTTCCACCAACTATGTGCAGAGCTGTACATCATTTCTCATTCAAAAAATTACATGTTGTGTTTTGTGTAATGAAACAAGTAAAAGAACCGTAAACATTTATAAAAATGCCCATGTCTTAAATTAAAAGGCATCACTGTATCATTGCTAATTTGAATGCTAACACATTTTTTTAAAGCACTTGTCAAGCTGAAATACTACTAGCCAAGCTGAAATACTACTGTCTCAACTGGCTGCTGCCCTTTTACTTCCTGTACCTGACCCAAATGTACAATATGGACCAGGTTCAGATGGTGACTCCCCAATTACCCAATTAACAAGCCCGTTCTCACATGGATATGGGGTAGGAGCTGCAGCCCTGCCCAAGTCACCCACAATCCAACACAATATTCAAAGTAAACTAGTGATTTTACTGTCGTTTTACTATCTGTGTACAAACCAGCATCTCCTCCTAATTTTTGTCGACGATCATTGATTACCTACGCGACTGTACATATCTGCAGGTAATAAGTCAATGTATCTACCAGGTACAAGTCAGAAAACAACATGACTGGTTTATGATTTGTTCAAAGAAAAGGCTGTGTCTGTATTTTGGCGTTTAAACCTAGATTTGTGCTTGGAAAACAATGTTTTAATGACAGTTTAATTGCCAAAATGCATGGTCTTTGAGACTATTCGTACATCCTTTTCGTAAGGTAAATATTTATCTGCTCGGCCAAAGTGTTACTCTTTTTCAACCAAAAAGGAAGCTCCACATAAATGGAAACAAATATAAATGTAGATTTAAAATGCATTTTGGAGCCGTGATGAAGAAACATTCCCCGACTTTGGCAAAACAAGCTTTGTCTGCCATCCTTGGATCTATTCATGTAGAACACTTGTCCTCCAGGCTGGATTACATCCAGAAGAGTAAGAGGCTTAAAAAGAATGAGAACGCATTAAGGGATATTGTGTGTGCAAATGAAAACCAGTACTTTTGAGAAGCTTTTAGTTTGAAGGTAATATACGTTAAGCGAATATGTTTAAATAATGAGATGGAGGAAAAAGCTTCTCTGGTTTTTTCCCGTCTTCGCCTGAACACACTGTTAATGAAGATAAAGTTGTCTGGCTTGTGTCTATGTTCCAGAGTTTTATGCCCACTAAAAATGTTTAAAGTCCACTTTTGGAGTGATATGAAGTCCTACTGACTGATGAACAGTGTTAGTGAACTTCAAAAAACTTTTCCTCTAGATCCTTCGTTATCATTTCTTGCAAATCATTATGTTCCTAGATAGCCTCATTCATATATTCAGTAAAACCTTGCCAACCTTGATATTTATTTTATTTTTTTTAATTAACATGAGGGTGATCGTAGAGATTGACGTGACATTTTAGTTTAAAGTTTAAAACATTTGATTACAAATGCCCAAGATGCAACTAAGAAGCAATATCTACATTCATGTTGGGAATATTGGGTAGAGAGAAGGAACTACCCAGTTTCTGTTGAGTACATTTTGTTACTAGGTTTGAAGTCCTGGCAGTTCACATGATGCACAGTAAACGTGGTCATTTTGGTCTTCCCATACAGGCTGAAAATGGCAACTTATTATCACTTTAGCATTTTTTCAAGTTGAACTCATCAGTTTATTTTGTTGTTTGTTTTTGATACACTGAAAATAGAAAAAAGTTTTTAGACATTCTAGACATTTAATATTTGTTATTTAAGTCTATTCTAATTTTTGACTTGAATGGTTGGCAACCTTGATTCAATCTGAGATCAGCCAGAAAGTTTTTAGCTTTGTAGCCCAAAATATAACATTATGCTTATTTAATAAAACATTGTTAAGATAGTATGGATCAGTTAGCTTATAAAGTGACAAATCTCACTGTTCATTCATTCTACTGCAGTTGAGCCACACAAATGATGTCCTAATTGTACATTTAAACGTTTTCATTTGTATGTCCTCTTTATGACGCTCTCCTGTCAAAAAAAGTTGTTAACATTATTTTGCATTGTACTTATTTTTGGTACATTTGAAAGCAGATACTTGTTTACTTTTACTCAAGCTCTGTATCTTACATCAAATAATTGAATTCTACTTCGCTTTGTTCATTGCCCTGGCTCAGTTTTTGCCATTTGCAATAATGCTTGTCACTACAAATCGTGCCACCACACGCTTGTGCTCACTTTGAGAGCAACAAATCACCTGAGACAAATTCCTTGTATGGGTACTCATTCACGGCCAATAAAGCTGATTCTGATTCTGATAGGCTGAGGAAATGCGACTAGTCTCCTCTAATCCCTGTCGCCTTATAAACCTGCTGATTATGCCCTCCCTAGCCTAGGCTGCATACGAAGGTTTTACCCAAACAAGCAGGTGCTCATGATAGTTTTGCTTTTAAGTGAATTAAGGCCCAAATGATTACCATGGCTTTTCAATACTCCAGGAGAAACCTACAAAATTCTACATGCACTATGTTGGTAAGAGTGCCATTGGGAAGATTGGGATTGGAAGGTCAGTCATATGACCAAACAAAGTGAACTGTTTAGTCGCTAAATATTCAACATGTTGAAACTTTGTGAGCCAATTGAAATTGACAGCCCTATCATGTCAAATTTCATCACAAAGCAGAATACACTGAGTGATGCAACTAAAAATCACATTACTATTAATCACAGCAGTGTGACCAGGGATTAAGTCACCTAGGTCAATGTACCTTTATGAAGCTCAGAAACTCAGAAGAATCATAAATATTTCCCTCTTGTTGTTATGTATTGTGATTCTTAAATGCCAAATAATGTTTATTGTTTGTTGTTTATTGTTTGATTTTAAACTCACAGGAGTAATTATACTCTACTCTGATCTGATCTGCCCATCCTCCATAGTTCCAAGTTCATCAAAGTCAAGTTACATTTAGCTAGCATTTACCAAGGCCCACTGCATTTCATTACAAAATATATTGGCATATAATATGGACAACTACAATGTCTAAATTTTGGTATTAAATGAGTGGGATTCAAATTGCATACAACAATATATTTTCAGAGACTGAAATCTCTCATATGAAAAAATATGCAATTTCCATTTTAACAAGCTTATAGAAGTTGGATAAACCTTCTTTTTGGAAAGAAAGGAAAGCCATATAGTTTGTAATAATATCAAAGTAACCTGACCAAGCCCTTAGATTTATGGGGTTTAATTTTGTATTATCAATTTATTTGAGTCATTGAGGGTCATGTGGCGAGAGTTATGTTAACCTCTTCTCACATGAAACCACATTAGCCAGCCACCACAATTTGTGGTGTGAATAATGCATTGATTTTGTCAGCTTTTATTTAATTTAATAGAACTAGACAGCATTATCCTAATCAGTATTATAATTATATTGTTACTGTAATCTTTCCATCTTTTTACATTTAGATTTTCTTACAATTTTAGACAAAATATAAACTATAAAAGGTGTGCTGTAGACACACTTAGTGGAATGGAGGTGAGGTAATTTCTTCTCCATTCTGGCTGGCCCACCGTGCTGACCGGCCAAGTGGGGATGCATTACAACTCATTTATTTGCCTCTGGGTTTTGGATTTTAATGTGGTTGTGTCCTTCATCTCCTGATTGGACTTTTTGTCCATTACATAACATTGTTGTTGCACTCAGAGATACATACTGGATTTATTGAATTTCCCTTTTATGCAATCGCCTAATGGAAATTGATTTTAGTATTGCGATAGACAGGGAGGGTTTTTCTCTTAGCTCTCACTGTTTAACTGCACCCAACATGTATCCACTAATTTGCCTCAATTCAGTATAAAGAGGGTTTACAAAATGAGAAAACAATGACAATGTGTACAAACCTACTCTGATGTAGAGGTACTTCCCTAGAGAAACCTTAACACTGGGATATTAACGATACCATCCCAGCCAGGATGGCTTTTTTAGCTCACAGGTCATTAGGCCAGAACCCAGAAGGGGTGGATGGTGTAATTTCAGTCTTATTTCTTAAGTTTTAACCAAAAACAAGATCAAATTTATAACTAATGCTTTGGTGAAATCCCCTGACTCAAATATTTATCATATTATAACAGATAAAAATGAAAACCTCTAAAGAAGACCCAAGAACGGCTAAAACAAAATAATGATAATATTTATTAATATAGTGAGGACAATATAATATTTGTGCTATTAAAACCATGGCAACCCATTAGCCAGGTGTACTGCATCACTGGCGGCCTGGAATGTGCTTCCCAGTGGGGTACACAAGCTACATTATCCAGAGGTCGATCTGTAGGGCATTGAACTAAAACTGGATCAATATGTGTCTGCTCGACACGAAAAAAAGTCAATTGAAGTTAAATTGATTGAATACAATAGTATTTAGCACAGAGACACTGGTTTTAAAGAGCTGGGTGTTGGGTCAAGAGAATACAGAAACTAATGTAGACGCAATCACAGTTGTGCAATATCATTTAAAGGGTATGTGACTGAGACTAATTAGCCCAAGCACATGTTTATCAGCCACATTGATGAGTTGGAATTGTTACTAATCTACATAGGCTCACAAATGCCAGAAGACATAGCACATTTTCAGAGACTCAATATTGTATTTAGGAATTAATTTTCTATTGCACAAAATATTGTACAAAAAAACCCCAAATAATTCATTTATTGATATTAAAATGATTCCCCAAGGGCTATCCCCTTTATAATTAATAGTCTTTCAAAATAACTCCTCTGGGTTCTCATCAAATCTGAAAAACGACCAGAGAGACAGATGGCTTTTGATGGACCCTACATTTTCACTCCCCCAGCTGAATTACATTGAAGAAAAAACTAAAGATCTAAAGTATTAAATGGTCTTTCTAGACATTTTATGAGCAGACTTGTACTGTGAAATAATTATCTGTGGCATTTTGTTGGTTACTAGTTATTACTAAAATAATTCAACCAAAAAATATATTATTATAATTATTTAATCTTAACTCCAACATGAGAGGCACATTTTACACACAAAAAAACATCCTCTAAAAAACAGTTAGTGATAAAACAATAAGCAAGTGACAGCACCCAGTATGTTACATTATACCCATGTTTCTGTGACATTAACCAGTACATTACATTATACCCATGTTTCTGTGACATCACTCATTACATTACATTATACCCATATGCTGCTGTATGGCCCATTCACTTAATAGGGAGAATAAGGATGGCATTGGAGCTACCGTGTGATTGCCCTGGACGGTAATGCAATACTCCTCCCAGCAGAAGTGTGGCATCGTTGGATGCATATGATAGTAATGTCATGGAATGAGTCAGTAATGATAGAATGAGTCAGTCCATGCCAGGAAAAGGCCCTTCATATTGGGACTGCCAGAAGATTTTACTCTTGATTTTGTTGAGTTCCTTGGGCTGTTAATTGAACAACTTGTCTCTTCAGCAAAACTGTCCACTTGTTTCCTCGATCCAATACCGACGAAGTTGGTGAAAGATATTCTATCAGTATCGTCCAAACCAATGTTAAACATTATTAACGCATCATTAGTATCCGG
>JAOYSI010000014.1:999183-1044160 GCA_025775065.1 Hiodon alosoides | reverse complement strand
ATGATAAAAATTACAGACCTCTACATGCTTTGTAAGTGGGAAAACCTGCAAAATCAGCAGTGTATCAAATACTTGTTATCCCCACTGTAAGTACAGAAAACGGATGTATGTACACTGTCAGAAACGCCCCTACTGTAGCATGTGTATGCTCTTCAATGGTCATAAATGCAGAGCTGAAAAATGTGGTGTGGAAGTATTGATAATTTCATTGAATTGAATACGCTTCTTATTGATTCTTGACTTTAGAATTCCTTCTGCGGCATTTCAGAAGGCTCTGGAACGTTTTTTCATGTCATGCCATAGTTTAAGACCTCCTTCAGTAAAATGCATAACCTTAAACGGAGCAACTTGTAGAATATGACTGAACCTCTATAGCTGTTTTCTAAATCTTGATAACTGCAACAATTTCATTCACCAGTATCTAAATTAGTAATTTGTACACTGTTCATGGTTTTTATTTTCTCAACACTGAGGTGTCTCCTCCAATACTACTCCTGTTATCAGCTGCCCAACAATGGGTCTGCATTTCTCAAAAAAATCATTGAACACTTCATATGTTGCTCCGTTATTAAATATTGCCTCTCAGGATCTCTAAATTGTTTATCTTTTAAGTTTCTCAAAAGAAATGTACCATTTCGCTAGAATTCTATACTAATAATTCTCTATACTAAAAATTCTTAAGAAATTCTCTGCATCCACATTGTCCCGGACAACGCAGAATTCGATGCTGCGTAACAATTGTGCACAGTATCCGTTTCAAAGCCATAGAGAAAAATAATCATACCATAAGGATTAAATGCTTAAATCTTTGCAGCAAATGAACCCTCCCAGGTGTGCCTATGGAAATAGCTTTTTCTGTACAGATCATTATCTGTGCCATGTTGCACAATGGCCTCAATGCAACAAATTGGACTGCAGTAAAGGCCCCAAAAATCTTAGTCGAAAGCACTTCATTGTTTAAACTTAGTTGATTTGGATAGCAGGAGGGCTGCTGTGTATGTTTGACCCCGCTTTTACTTTCACACCATTTTCAGGGTTTTCTGTACAGAGCATTCTGTGCCATATGTAGCAGTCATATTCACAAACAAGACCGCAAAGTGTTAGCTACTTGGATAGCTATTTACAGCTGACAGCGCCTGGGAAGTTGCCCTTACCTTTGAGGTGTAGTTGTTGTATCCAAACTTGAAATGAATTGTGCTAAATGTTTTGTTTCTGTTCATTTTTTCTCTTCCCTTCTTCACCTGTACAGCTAGAACAGACATGCAGCTGCTGATTCATCCACTGCCTCGTCCAAAGTCGTGGGTCATGGCAAGAGAAATAACCTGGACAAAGGGTTGTCCCAAAGATACTTGAAGGTATATTGTGTGTATACTCTGTTCTCCCCAAGTCAATGTAAAATTATTACATTGGTGATTTGAATTTTCTATTAGCTCTTGTTATAACATCATAGAAAACTTATATTTGTTATCACAGATGAAAGCAAGAGGCAACTGATTACTGCCGTTCAGTACAAACACTGTTACATCTGATGCACTATATTCTGCCTACACCATCCTCCCCTCTGCCTTCCAATGCCTTGGGAATAACATGAACATGGTAACAGTCAATAAAACACAAACTGAAATACAAAATACTGCTACATGTCACACATGTTGACCTCATCACCAAGAAGGCCTTCAACCGGGTGATGCGCTTACAACGGCTGAAGAAGGAAGTGTTCGTCTTAAAGGAAGTGAAGCGGCGCTGGGGAACCCTAAAAAGGGAAATGACAACATTGAGTCATTGCATGTGTCTTTTGACCTAAGCAGGGAGATTAAGTGCACTTATCTACATTCAATAGTCAGGCATTTTCCAGAAGCATTTAGAAGTATTTAATTGGGTGCGTTTTGCTTTTTCTAGTATTTTTAAGCCATGGGTTGTACCTCTGACGTTGATGTGGTTTGGGATGTAGATGATGACAAAACCAACGAGAGCAGTAATTACAGCTCGGGCTGTGAGGAATAAACAACTCATGGTTGCCTCCTGCCATCCATCACTCCCTCTGCTCATTCTCTTACACAATAGCCCTTTCCCTATATTGTTATATCCCCCACCACTCCACTGCCAAGGGAAGCACAGAAGTGGTGAGTCATCCCACAGCTGCTGGAAGCTCAAAGATGAGTTTCTGTGTTAGGTAAGCTTAAGTAACATAAAGGTTCTGTGCCACAGGTGTGGTGATGCTGTTCATGCAACATACAACTTGCAACTTATACAACTATAAGAAATAATGCAACACAAGCGTTTTACTACGCAAATGTTTTTTCAGTGTCAAACACAATTTACTCTAAATATCTATGAGTGCACTTGACTGCAGCATAGTCGGGAAAAGTTTTACCCTGTTTTTTTTTTGTTTTTGTTTTTTTAAACTCTTGATACATGTCTGTATGCAGTCTTCAACACACCCCTTACCTCTTACTTCATCTCTGGAATATGCCTTTGTAGAAATAGTATTTTATGATGAACAATTGTTTGATGTCATATTGCATACACATCATTTGCTCTCCACAGAGAGCAACGAACGTATTGGACAACAAAAAATATCAGCATTGTCGTATATAAAACCATCTTTATCTTTTGAGGTTTTAAGTTGGGTTGCAGAGTCAGTTTTTTTTCAATATGCAAAGCGCTGCTGTATGCGCCTTGCCAAGTGACCTTTTACCTCGTTATGGACTCTGATAGCTGCATTTAAAAGCACACTTTTGGTGATGTTTTTTTTTTTTTCTTCATCTGATGAATTACTACACACAAAAATATACATCATATGGGTGCAATTTAGTAATTTTACCTTTGTTAAAATGTTTTGTCTTGTGTCATAGCTTTGCATCGGCAGTTTAAGCCTTCTTAAAATCATCAGCAACAGCAAGTTGAGCTGGGAATATATCAACTGGCGATTAAATGCACTCCGACCTGAAATTTTGTACTTTAATTCTGTCTCTTGCATCATTCCTACTTTAACCCATTAGTGCTGCCCATGCAAAGGCATGGGCCCCCTTCTGTAACAGAATAGTAGGGGGTTGTGAGTGCTGAAGAACAATGTATAATATGAGGGAAAAACGTTTTACCATTTAGGTTTCAATGAAGTTGATTGTGTCCAAGTATGAAGAATGAATGCTTAGCATAATTCTTAACAGTAACTGCAAGAGTGCTTGTCCCACAGAACAGGGTCAGCAGGCTCATTCACACCTGATCTTTCAAAACTTAAGTTTACCAGGTAAAGGAAGTGCCATGGTGAGAACAATAGACTTGCTATGTTGTCCTGAAATGACCGATTCTACAGCGGTTAAATAACCAATCAATTTTTTTTTTTTTTTTTATTTGCTGAAAAATTATATTCTGGACACTGTTGGGGTGTTTTCTGAAGTTAATACTATGAACTTGCATTTCTGGATGATTATATAACTCATTTGGCTGTTCTTGGGGGACAGATGTTTTCTCTTGAGCTCAAACACCAATTCTGTTTGAAAGTCTCAACTGGTGGAACTTTGCATTATTGTTAGTACAATTCCGAAAAATTTCCATGAGAGCAATTAAAATGATTTTATATATAATCTTTTACTCATCGTTCCATAATATTTTATTTAGTTTAGAGTCTGTTTCTGCCACAGGTTTGTAGTTATTTTACGAAGGTAGTCCTCATCAGACTCCACCATCAATGGGCGATTTCTCTGAATTCACCTGTCCGTCTCAGTTATCTACCGTGCTGACCATCCCGTTATACATTCATGCACTATAATGGAGAAGACAAGTTTTTTTTTTTTTTCTTCTCCCGTTTCATTTCTTTAATTCCACATTTTGGCTCTTGTGCTGTTTGGCTCCTCCTTTGCTCTGGGGATGCGAGTCAGACGGTATCACTGTCTATTGTAAATGAAAATGAGAATTGCAATTCTTCCCTACTTCCTCTCTTTCTCTGGTTGGACCTCTCACAGGTCATTAGCTACCCCACATTCAACTATTTACAGTGGGCTGAGGCGGTTTAAATACTCCACGCATTGGTTTTTATCACATACAGAGTTCACAGTGATACAATACTATAATATTCTCTTTTTCAGGAGGAGAAAAGTCCTATGATCAAGACTAAGGCTAAGATGAGAAAAAGCAAAGCAGGCATGAGAAACTCTTATCTCATAAAGGACAGTGAACCTTCCACACATTAGCGCTGAGACAGTGCTCTGTCATCAGTGATCGTTCACCCGCTCCATCGGGTCATTTGGGAGTTTGTTCTGATTTGTGTGTTCCGAGACGGCCCGCCCGCCCACCCTGTGTGTCTCACCCAAACTGCTACCCGAAAGCGGCTGGCAGAGGGGCGGTACATGTGACAGCCCACTGAGCAATGCGCAGATGCGATCAATGTAGTGGGATTCTGCATATTCATTCAACCTAGACAGAGGGTGAGAAAGTAATGTGGAGAGCATGAGTTTGAAAAGGGGAGTGCTCTATGCATGTCTAGTTCCCCTGACAAGCACAACTCACAAGGCTGAAAAATAGGGAGAAGTCCCAGTGCTCCTGAATTTGAACACTGCTCTCTCATAATACATGTTAAAGAACTAAAAGGTCATCCTCTCTGCACTAGAGGAACAGCAAAAAATAACTTGTCCAACTATTTCCAGCATTTTATCATTGCAATGTAACCCTATCATTTTGTTTTGTCAGTCAGTTTCTTTGTCATTATACACTTCATAGGAATTCTATTTTGTATGTTTGTGGTCTGTTCTTATCAGGTGTGCTATTATGGAACGCCATTGTTTTGAATTTCTAAAAAGGAAATAAAAATTCTATAATCCTATAACTGAAAATGCTGCTTCGACATGAAAATTACATTTCTTTTTTTTTTTTTTTTTTTTAAATGCCTTGCTTTCATCGATTGTGCCTAGTTGCCAGTCATGTTGTATTAGTAGTTGTGGCAATCAGTGCTTCTCTGTCTTTAAAACCATTGATTGACTGTGATTTTTAAAAAGTATTTTTTTCTGATGGGTTTTATGAAAGTGACTGTCATTGTAAATTTAACTTCAGTTGGATTCACACCCTTCTCAGCCGGGACTTGTGGACCACTTCACTGGCTCCTCGAGGCTCTGGGGGACAGTGGGTTTCGGGTAGTGGGGTCTAGGTACAGCTGGCACACTCTGGACCCTTACTGTTTTTCAAATTGGATCTGGCAAAAGCAGACTTTGGATTAAAAACAGGTGTTGATGGCCGGCTAATGAATTGTCATTAATGTAATATTAATCTGATGTAAATTAAATAGGTCTGGTAGAAATAGCCAATACTTGCTAGCTTGTGTCAACATTTTACTTTTGAAATAAAGGCAAAATAAAAATGCAAAGATGGGCTATGTTAGGAACCAAGGGCATCAGAGGATATGTTAGCGGGAGAACAAAAAATTGCAAACTAATAACATTGTAGCTATGTTGGCTGTAACCATTTCAGCTTAAATCTACAACTTGCAAAAGTCTTTTTTTAATGAATATATTACTTAATTATATCACTGAACTACCATAATACAAGGATTCTTTCTTTTTTTTACAATTACTTCCAGTCCAGAGGCAGCCTTTGTATGGCCCAGGCAGAGCTTCATTTTCCTACATGACCACTGCCATGGTTGTATTCCTTCCTTGGTGCTCTATAATGTTCTGAACACAGCACGGACAGCTGCTCGGAATCAGTTCTGTTGCGGGCAAAAACAGGACCTTCTGACAGTTTATAATTGCACTGAAATCAGTTTTTTCTAAAAACAAAACATACAATGCAATACATGGGTTTCATAGGGCAGCTTTCACAATCCACCTACGATATACTGAAAAAAAATGTTTTGCACTGCTTCACTGTAAGGACATACACACAAGAGGAATGTAAAATTACCTACAGATCATACCATGATTAATACCAGTACTTCTAAAGTGTCTGTACACACATGCTTAAACATATTCATTGGTAAGCTTATTGTTTTTCCTTAATTTCTTTTAAAAGGCACCAAATACATTGCCTTCGCTCAATATTCTGCTGGATGTCCTTTAGATGAAGGACCGTGTTCACTTCAGCCCTGTGTTTACTACAGAATCATTCTCACTACAGAGCCAAGACTGAGCTTGGCTGTCCGTCAGGGTTGAAGGTGTGGCCCCATTATATGTGCCAAAGTCAGTTAATGTTTTTATAGTTTGATGTGAGATGTTTGCACGTCTTTGCTCTTGACCTTGAGCACAAATTCAACCATGATCTCTGCCAGAAAATAGAGAATAATCTTTTACAGAATTTATAGTGGTGCATTGATTATCAGTTGTATTACCTTACACTGTCACATGAACAAATCTTTAGTAGTAATGAGACGTGGTTCTCACTGCATGTTACATTGATAATAAAAATTAACATTTGAACACTGTGCTGAAATGAGATGGCAGTATTTATGGAATAGAGCAGGAGTTTGATAGTTTTGGATCTTACATGTTAACATGATATACTGTAGGATTTAGCAACTTTGTATAGCTCTTAAGAGTGTTTTGACCTTATTGTAAGAAAGGTTTTTGAATAATGAGTCAACTGTAATCTGACTGGATAGAGTGAGAACTCCAGATTCTCTTATTTTAATCCCTCCTCTCCGTCGTGTCTGTGTTTCTCTGTCTCAGCTTCTCCCCTTTGCTGTCTCTCTCTGCCCCTCCCTCTCCCTTGAGCGGTCTTCCAGCATTGTCTCTTTCACTGCCCCACCTCCCCCAATGCTCTACTCACTGCTGATGCAGTTGCCATAGTAACCGACTGGTCCATTGCTGAGTGATATTTAGCCTTTCATTAACCCCTCAGGCTGAGACTGCCATTGTATCATGGAGGGATGCTACGGTAGGTCACATCGCCCTGCTGTTGTTCAGTGAGAGCTCAGTTGGACTCTGGTAGAGGGGCAGTCTTTACCTGCAGTTTCATGTTTCATTTACATTAAACATTTACAGTACAAAACGCCTGATGTAAAGAACGTTTTGTCATTACATGGACACGTTTAAATTAGATGTGTTGAATAACAAGAGTTACAGATCATTTCAAAAGAGAAAAGGTTTCAGAGAATGAATTGACAAAATGCAGGTTAAATAAAATAAATACACAACAAAATAAATTATTCTTAAATAACAAATCACTGTAAAATAGGAAGAAGTTCCTTACTAGTAGCTCATTGTTATAACAAATTTCATTTTATGAAAATATTTAGCAGTTAATCGTTCCTTCGAAAAACACAACTCATCCTTACACAGAAGCTGCAGTTACAGAAAACTGGGGTACAACGTGGGGTCCTTTATTTATATTCCCAGCTTCCACAGTTTCCAAATGAAAAATACAGAATTTGCATGTTAAAAAAAGAATTGCCTATGTCAGCAAACTTTACATTCACAGAAACCCTACTGTGTGACTGTGTTGGGGTGGTACATAGGGCCATTGGGGGGTGACCATGACAGATGACAAATAGGGCCAGTTAAGGACATAATGGCCAGTTGCTCCTTTATAAAATACCGGACCCTTCCTCCCGGTGCCTGGTAGAAGAGGGAAAACATTTTTTAAATAATGACAATTTTTTTACCTGCTTGGGGAGCGAGGTCCGTTGTCTGGGCTTGGAAGGTTGGAGCCAGGTGAAACTGTGGACGCTGGCCACCTGGCTTCCTTGAAGTTTAACTGGGCTGTCTGCAGACAAAGAACACTAGAAAGTATTACTGCAGGGATGAGACTTGCCAGGTTAAAGGCTTCTCTTCTTCTGCCCTCTCCAAGGCTGGCAGCACTGCACTATAAACCCTGATTGCCAGCATCTGACTGATGCAATCATGGGCTGCAGCTGGGTTCAGGCAGTCTGAAGTAGGTCCTGTCTGTGGTTCTGAACTGAGAGGCAGCCCTCAGTTCAGAGATTTCTGGAATTCTCTCATGGTGCAGCTCCTATCAACGCATTTGAATATCAATAAACTCACTGGACGTATATGAGAATTAGGATCTTTGATTTGATACAGTTACCATGCGTATGAAATATTTAGGATAGTTGATTTGTCACAGCGGCCGTACATATGAGAGAATTGGAATCGTTGATCTGATAAAGTGGCTGTACATACGAGAGAGTTCGGATCTTTGATTCGATCCATTTTTGTTTTTCACACATTAACCAGAACACATTAATTTATTCTGCCTTTAATCTGAAACACCTTACCTGTATTTGGATGATTGAACTATTTAGTACTGAAAGTAGAGTGAATATACACTCAAGTGTAGTATTGGGTACCAATGTTCATGCCTTGATTATGTAGCAGTGCAATTCCTCGTTTGACAGAAACACCCAGAAGCTATGTCCTCCTCTGTGAGTAAACAAGGGAGGAGCTGTGAGGATTGTTCTCAAATTGGCTCTGGGGCCATTATAAATCTCTGATTTTTTGTGTATATGATGAAAGGAAATGAAAAGGAAGATGAGAAAACACACGGTTGTTCCTCATCCTGATATTGCGGAATTTGCCCCTGCCTCAATGTATCCTTTGTCTCTGAGGTTACCCAATGACAGACATTATAGATATGGTTATTCAGACAGCCAACAGAAACCCAGTGACTACTGACTAGGTCAGGTAAGATGTTGCTTGAAGAAGTAGGAAAACGTGATCAGTCTAAATAAATAACATCTCAACAAGACATCTGTCACTCCATCGCCATTGGGACTTTGCATACCTGTGCTTTTCCGTAAGCTGCCCTGCCTTTTGTGGTGTCAACATGCATGCTTGTGCGTGTCTGCGTGTGCGGCGAGAAGAGGAGTCTGCTGGAGGACAGCACACGCACCAAGCCTGTATCTATGGTGAGTTTGTCTGTGTGACACACTGTTTGGCAGAGAGCAGCCTACTGATCGACATCTGTGGGGGCAGGTGTAGAAGCCTGCCGGAACAGCATGCTCAGTGGCTTCCCCTCCTCAGTATCCTGGCCAGTTGCTGGCAGGGGGCCCTGAAGCCGCATTGAGTCCACCTGGTATTAAACCCCACAGCAATAGAAGTGGATCCTCACTGCTGCCCTGGTAGTGTCATACACTGGAAGGAGGTTGGCTCTCAGTTCGTCATTCATCCAGAGCAAAACACGTTCTATGTTTCTGTATGCTGAATAAATCCAGTTTAAATTCAGCATCTCAATATAAGTGCCCCTCCCAGGATGTAATCCCTGGAATTCGCAGAGTGCAGCATGTGTTCGTCGTAAGTACGACATGTTAATGTTTGCATTCCGGCTAGGTTGTATTGAATGTTCATATATTCGATTGGTTTGGTTTGATTTTGTACGCCGATTTGCTTGGAGTCCCTCTTCTCTGTGCTCTTCTCTCCAATTACGCTGGCAGGTTTGTGGAGATGCGCAAGGAATGTCAGCTATACAGAGCACAGTGATGGGTCGACAGGAGTACATTCCTTATTTGTTAACGTGTTGGCTAAACCAGAACTAACAGGAGATAAAGTATCTGTAATATTAATATTTTGTAGATGAGGATTGTATTTTTCCGGTCTCATGGGTCATGTGGAGTTCAGTTGGTGTAACTTTTCTGTCAGTGTATTGCATAGCATTGTGAAGATAAACAAAGAATGAGTTATCGTATTAAGCATTTTATTTCATCGGTTCCTGTGTTTTTAATGGCTAATTTAGAGCACATTTATTTATCTTCTGTAGACTGATGGCAAACACCAACTTGGCTACAAATTCTGAATCTGGTTGCTTTGAGGGCAGTAGCTGCAATTAAGAATTGTTGGATGCTTAAATGTGAATTGGGGCCCTGATTGATGGAATAGCCACAGCATATGGACTCCTGTTCAGCATCAGACACTGAAGCTCTGTACTGAGCAGTTGTGTTTTCCAGGGCCAGATGGCACATGGAGTTTCCCCTGAAGTTTCCAGATTATTCTGTAGTGGCGAAGTGCTGCAGAGCAAGGGTCTTGTTAATAGTGAAAAATATGCCTGTATAGCGGAACCGTTGTGAAAACAAAGCTTGTTGCCTGCACCGTAGCCACTATGAAGGATGGAGAAGCACTTGTGCACATTTGTAACCCAAGTCCTTGACCAGTGCAGTTGAACTGAAATCAAAAGTTTGGTGAGCTGCTCCTAGCAGAGTCAAACAAACCAATATTGCACTTCTGGGAAAGGGTGTTCTGAAAGTCTCCTTGTAGCAAGTTAGGCGTTAGACTCTTCTGCCTGTCAAACACTCAAAGTTTCTACCCAGTAAGAACAACTGTCCCTGGCCCTATTAGCATAGCCCAATTATCTCTTCTCCAAGCATGATCAACGGCTCCATTTTAGTCTTGCTCTAATGTATGTATGCCCCTCTAAAGAGCAATCTGCCTTGAAACAGGTTGTTACGCTATTTTTCTCAGTGCTGCCAGGCAACCTGCCACCAACCAACTAATAGTAAATAGATAGAGTACGGTAGGTTTGGCTGTCTGATTCTACATACATGTGTTTTAGCTGTGATCCATCTTCTTTATTTAGGGCCTGTCCACCCCGCCTACTCTGCCCACCCTGCCCCACTCAATTAGTAGTTTTATTTTGTATTTTTTTATTATTTTGGGGGGGGGGGGTTATAGTTACGTTTGTTAGATTCACCATCTGAACAGTGGGTAGTACGCTCCTATCCTGAGCCTTCTGGTGGGAATTTTCAAATGTTTATTTCAGTTTCTTTATTTACTTTTTTTTTTTTTTTTTTTGTGGGGGGGGTTCACTATCACCACTGGTCCTTTGGAACATGTGCACTTGTGGCCATAACGCGCTTACGTTGGTGACGGAATCAAAAATACATTGCCTTGCAAAAAATAAAATAAAAAAATAAATGGTTAAATGTTGAACTGTGTTCATTCCTTTAAGAAGACGTGACAATCTGCTATTTTCAGTATGGCAGTGGACGCATTTTAGTTACTGCTAGTTGTCCTTTAGCGCACCACAGACGAATAGTAGACAAATGCACCATTCACCATTGTACTACACTAAAACAGAACTAGTTAGAAACTGGCAGGGTTGTATTTAGTTATTATGGATAATTTTTCTACTTTTCACAAAATGGGGAAACTATGTAAAGAAATGCTTTGGCAAATTTGTTAAGGGTGGTAGACGATGTCATTGATGTGCATTATTTTAAAATGAAGATACCGTGTGATCGCTGTGAGAGCTGAATGTGAACATCAAAATAGCAAAAGAGGGGGTCTTGATCGGCAGATTTGCAGACGCTAAAGCTAAACTAACTGAAGCCAAAAATGGAACTGTGCTGTGTTTTTTAATTCCCCCGTCCAACAACATGCGCAAAGTGTCACACGCCGTGGGCCGTCCCACAAACACAAACAGGCAGTCGCTGTTTAAACCGAGTGTTTTTAGAAGGGGTTGTGTTGTAAACACAAATACCGTAAACTTGAAATTCACCTGCCCATGTCTGATAGCTCTGGACCCAGAACTTCCTAGCATTATACACTCATTGGTCCTTTCTCCCCCATAGAGCTCTATGAAATTTAAAAGAGGATTATGTAGTCAAACCTTCAACCGGTTTTCTTGATCCAGTGAATACTGCATTACTGAAAAACCTAAATAGATAACACTAAAACCTACATAAAACATTTTTAATCCTTGGTGCCAGATTATTTCCGTTTAAGTCCACTTAAAAAAAAAAAAACTTCATTTGGACTCAAATAATCTTGAGAATTTTCTTTTTCAAAACTTTAGGGAAAGTAGTAGCTCAGTAATTACTGGACTTTTTCAATAATATATATATTATAGTATATTAGATCCATACCAGTCAGGTTTTTGACTAGTTCAGTGCACTATAGATCATAATGTCCTTCCTAGACTAGAAACCCATGTTAGCATTACAGAAACTGTTCTCACCTGTTTTCCTTCTCCATAAATGCCAATGTTTTTTCTAAACAGCTTGAGAATTTTATTGCTATATATATATTGCCAGCTACATATCTGAGTTAAAATGCTAAGTTCATTATATAATTTTCCCAGGTACCATAGTGATGTTATTTTGTGTGACTAGTCATGATAGGGACACGGTTCAGCTAAGGCACAGCACCAGTTATATTTGGCTGATATGGGTTTGTGTCCGGGCCTCTTACGGTGCTCATTATATATTCTACCTCTGGGCAGCAGACTCCATAGACATAGGATCAATTTTTCCTGTAATATGGATGACACACAGCTTTCTTTATCAACAAATTCAGGAAAGGATCTTCAGCTTGCTAGGCTGGAACAATGCTTCAACGACATGAAACCTTGTTTTCTAATTTCCTACAGTTGCATTCTGATGAAACAATATCTAGGGCACCAAAACTAAAAAATTGCATTCTAAATATTAAATAGTTTTAATTTTTAATGGTTAAGGACCTTTGGGTCAAAACGGATCCAGACCTCACTTGCAGTAAGTCTACGCTAGAGCAGTATTCTTATAACTCTTAAACAATTGAAAAGTATATTTCCTGTGTAATAGGCTGGCTAACAATAAAACAGCAGACTGAGTTTAAGTCACCATTGCAGACATACAATGCTGTAAATAGATTATCACACGCTGGATCTAATTTTCCCGCCACAGCCTGCCTAGATTACTTCACTCACAAGAGGCCAACTATTAGTGCCAAGAATAGCAAAAGCAAAGTCTGGGAGCGGAACAAACAAAGAGTATAGCCTATCTTATTTTGAATGGGAGTCAGACGTAGTCTCCATTTTTAAAGCAAAATTAGCCTCTATTTAGACTTTCAATAGTTATCAGGGGGATTGAGACAGATAATGTGGTGTTGCTATAGCAATGTCTGGCGCTAAAATCAATTTCTTCTTTTTGCCGTTGCTCATTAGATGAATGTCATGCTGCTGCACTGGGAAAAGAAATGTGGTCGATCCCAGCAGAGCTAGAGCCACTACTGCAGTCCGGGTTGGGCTGAAGTGCCAACTAAGCAAGGGGAAGGCTACAGAATGTATCTATTCTCTGCCATTCTGTTCTCTCTCCCCTCTTAGACGATTTATTTTGTGAAAGAATCATCTACGACCCAGCTTTGGCTCAATTTAGTCCTTGGTATGTGTCAAGCACGCTTACCAGTCATCTCGGTCCTGACATCAGTACATCCAGCAAAGGAAGCCTCCGCCAGCCGGGAAGATGACTCTTCCTGCCGGCCTGCTGGGGACAGGCGCAGACGTAGGCTGACCCACAGCTCCTTGTCTCAAATCTTCTCCTCCACCACCCCCGGGATGATGTTCTACTTGTGCCCAAATGCTGAGCATGTTGTGAAAAACGCAGCTCCCTCTTTTCCCTCTTCACTCCCTACTCAACCCCCCACCACCGATCACGTTCCACATGGAGGCAATAGCAGTAGTGTAATAGTGCTACTACTATTGCAGTGGAGCAGACCAAGACTCTGAAATATAACTCAGTCAAAAGGTGAGAATTTCCTGGAGGAAAAGGCAAGATAAAAGGTTAGAATGCGGCAACAGATGAGGACTTCTCACCAGGTTGGCCGTTAGGAAGAAATGTCATATGGGACCCTCTCACCAGTCTGGCCATTAGGAAGCTATCACAGTCAAAACCCTCTCAGCAGTTTGGCCATTAGGAGGCCATGACAGATGAGACCTGTTTCACCATTAGGATGTTCAGACAGACGAGACCCTCTCACCAGTTTGGCCATTTGGAGGCACAGAAAGACAATACTCTCTCTTCAGTTTGACCATTAGGGAGTTATGACAGGTAAGACCCTCTTACCAAATTAGCCATCAGGAAGCTATGACAGACCTTTTAATCAGTTTGGCCACTTCAAAAATCCTCTAGCCATGATCATTCACCTATGAATCATGTCTGGTGGAACTGACAATGTCGTTGTTTAAAGAATTCTACTGACATCTTTAGTGGGGCACTTTGGATTTCAGAAATTTAAATGTGCCTGATAGTGTAGATTGTCAGACTCTGAAAACACCAGCATCATGGCACCAATGGCTAGATCAGATAGATTAAAGAACTCATTATTTTTTCATCAAAAGGCCAACACCTTCATAAATGTAGCCAAGATGTAGCTTCCCAAACTCATGGTGACTAGGAGAATGTTCATTTTGTATCAATGACTAACAAGTCTTTGTAACACTGAGTAACGGACACCTCTTTGCAGTTTGTAATTTGTTGATCAGCAACTCAGTCCGGACATTAGAAGAGAAGTAAACTGAAATGAAAAGAGTGTATTAGAAACGACACTCAAGCACTCAGAACTGAAAAACAAAAACAGCAGAGTGTGTAAAATCCTTCACAACACGTCGCAATTGTAAAGACCGAATCTGTTAACGCAAAGGTGTCTAACCAAAAAAATACAAACAATCACATGTATTCCATAGTACACATTTGCCACACCATGGCAATGCATCAGTTTTGGAATCGAAAAACGTTGAATTTGACCGGATTTGACATGCATTAAAAATGACATTTGCCAATGTAAAACAACTGGGAAAACAGGTGGATTCTTGCTATTCCTATTTCTGTGTTCAACATGCCTCCAGAGAAGCTAGTTCTCTGTGTAGCTGACCACAAAAAAACTATATAATAAAGCACATAATAGCGGCAAGGATGCCGAATAAACTGCTTTCTATTACGTTACAAGTTTCTGAGTAATCAAAGTTTGACCTCCCAAAATATAAACTTTTGGTTGAACACATATAATATTACTTTACAAAGGGTTGCCCAATCTCGTTTCCAGTAAATATAGTTTTTTAAGAATGGGATTTTTCTGTAGAATGTTGTTGCTGGAGCTGATTGAAAATAATCTCAAGGCTTTCACCTTGAGAGTAAAGAACAGACCCGTCACCCAAAACACGATGGCAAGACTAGTATAGGATGAGGCACATGTAAGAATTAGAGTAACTTCCTCGGAGTGTGGTAAACTGGTATTGAATCTGTGTTATTGTTTCTCATGCGTGTTGCTGTGTTTGTGTTTTCTGTATTTACAGTGCAGGACCTGGTACCAAAAGAAAGCAAGCGACAACAAGATCAGATTCAGTAACTGCTGCTGAAAGCCATGAATACGATGGAGGTCAGTTCTTAGTGTGGTGGAGATATTTGTTTTCCACCCTGGAGACTAGTATGTGGCTGTATTAAGTTTCGGGTTGGAGGTTATATAAGAACTACTCATCTTTACGCATAAAAACGCATCTCCCTTATGTCCTGCTATCCTTGTGATTGAGTTCTTGATTTTTTGGTTTTGTTACAAGACTTCCTCACTAAACCAGTGACTGGTGTCATTGGGAAAGCCCAGTTCAGAAATATTCTGAATAAATGCAGAAAAGGAGACAAACACCTTCTGGTGCATTAAGAACAATCACTGCTTTTTATTATCCGTCACAGTAAAAAATAAATAAAAATAAGCAGAAACAAACAGAAAAGGTTTCATTACAGTAACAGCTTGTTTGAAGAACTGTAGCAGTTGATGCAACCCTCCCACCCCCAACCCCCAACCCCCAACCGTTTTAGACTGGACTCAAAAGCCATCTCCACAAGTTGTTCTGAAAACATGACAAACTTACAAAACTTGAACTTACTTTGCTCTGTACAAAATACACTTTCTCACATTCACCCACACAGCCATGAAGAGTGAGCCTTCTTAAGTTCTAAGAAAAATGTTATTTCCTTTAACAAAGATGCAACAAGATACACAAAAGAGGATTATTCTTTAGTCTTTTATTTTGCATTTTTAAACAAATACTCAGTGTTACGCATGAAAAAAATGGCACGTTTGAATGAAGGTAACCGAACAAGTGATGTTGATCCTGGACCCCTGGTCCTGTGTTTGAAGCAAACCTCCTGAAACCTCTTCTTCTTTATTGCTCCATACAACAGAATTCCGTGCCTCACATACGTGAGGGCATCTTGCAGATTTTACCCCTGCCCATCATGAAACAGTGCCCCCTGCAGGAAATATGCATCCACCATCTTGTTTCAGTTGAGTGAAGATGAGTTGAGTTCAGTGTCAAATAGCCTACATTTTATGTTTTTTAAAAATAGTTTCTAATAGTTTTAACCTCTTTTATTGTGGTTATTTTTTAAAGTTAATTAACTAATTATGTTTATGTTGATGGTTTCAGTCTGTGAAAATGACATGGGATTGATTCCAAGGTGAATTTACTTTTATAGAGTTTTAATAAGTGCTATTTAGTTGCACTAAACCTGTTCAGAATTTTTGAACATTTAGCGGAATCAGCTCCCAACCCAACTCCTGTAGTCCAGCTGACCCAAATGCATGCAGTGCTGAAAATCTTCCCAAAAAGAAATGAACTTCCCAAAAAGAGCAGCAGATTCACCAAATTGTAATTGCTTTTTTTTAAACAGGTTAATTAGCTAAATGGTGTTAAAACATAGCCATAGGTGTATTCTGTTGTTATTGGCCCCTATATTGAACAGATGTCACATCAAATGTGGCATTTGCTATCCACTCATATTTCATTTAAATTATAAAAATATATATATAACATCAGTCACTGTCTTCATTCCCATCAATGTCTCCTTCACCAGTTACCCAAACACTCCCTGTCCTAAACCTGGTTCACCGGGACTTGACAGGTTCAAACATGTCCTTGTTATTGGTTGATATCACTAATTCACTAATCTGGATTTTTAAGGATTTTGCATGCAACGTAAATAAATGAAATGAGCAATAGCCAGTAAGACCTGTCCCCGTAGATTTCCTGAAGGCTTTGTCCAGTTTGTGAGATCCACAGCATTTCCATCAGGCCACCACACATGCCACTCTCGTGATCTGCCTGGATTGCAACAGACAAAGAATGTGGACACCGCGGGTCATGTGACATGGCTAAGAGTCAGCTAAATCAGCTGGTATCAGCCCCAGTGTCAAATAA
Organism: Hiodon alosoides; assembly: GCA_025775065.1. Taxonomy (NCBI): domain Eukaryota; kingdom Metazoa; phylum Chordata; class Actinopteri; order Hiodontiformes; family Hiodontidae; genus Hiodon; species Hiodon alosoides. The sequence goes on along the minus strand of JAOYSI010000014.1, from coordinate 1,027,291 downwards.
AGAGCCATGCAAGGGTACGTCCATTTCAGAACCCCAGAGAAGCTTGTGGCACACATGCATTACCACATTATTCTAACCGCAAGTTCATAAATAAATAAAACTCCATGGGAATAAAACTGCTAAGGGAAACTAAATCCATGTATTTGTCCCAGATGAAAGTAAAGTAGGTCATCCTTAACACTTCCTTTTTTTCCCCTTTGGCAAGCTTTATCACTTCAGGTTCCTCTCCTTCGTCATCCCTTTACCTTTAACACAAACACTCATCTCACACATACACACTCATTCTGTCTTCCTCCATTTTAGCAAAGGAAGAGCCCTGATCTCACTCATTCTCTCTCTTTCTCACAAAGAAACAGAAGCATGCACGCCAACTGGTGCTACCTGCTGGACTCACTAGTCTTAGTGCACAGGCCTATGCTGTAAAAGGTGAATTTTTTGAATCTTTAGCCCCAGCACGGTCATAAAGGGCATGGTTACATATCTCCACAGTGCAATTGAGCCAGCTGTATATCTAGACCACTCCACTTTATCTTTTCATCCTCCCTTTCTTTTATGTATTTTTTTTTCTTTCACTTTTTAATGTTGTTTTTAGTATTATGTACACATATGCAACAGGCTGAAAATATTTACGTTGTCTGACATTTCTATTCACGGTTGATACCTGTTGTCCAAAACCATCCAAAGGGATTACAAATCCATTCGTCCTGAAATTTGGTTGGGTTTATTTTACAGGTTTACCTTTGAAATATTTTTGTCATCTTCTTGGTTTGGTGATTTTTATTTGCTACTGCTGCTGTCAATAACACGTCTAGCAAGTTTGAATGAGAGTTCCAGGAAAGATTGAAAACAGAACGTGAAGGTGGGATCCCATATTGTCATGGAACAAACCAAGCTGTACAAATGAGTTTTAATGGTAACATTCTGTCAGTATTGTTCGTGGCTTTGGGGTGTGTCCTAATTCCAAACTTGCTGACGGTAAGAAGGCCATACATATGCACAGCTTATGTTGACAACGTTTAAATATTTTAAAAAGGATTTTCTAACTATTTTTACTGCGACCGTATATTTATTTGTTTCATCATTTAAATCACGCAAAAAGACTTATACTTTGCTCTGATGTTGAGTTTTGAGGCTTGTACATCTGAGTTTAATATGCCCAGGGGAATGAAGAGAAATGCCAGACAAATGGAGAGACTCCTCTTCTCCACAGCTCCGCCTGTGACAGCCACGGGTCTGCAGACCCTCACCGGTCCAGCCCGATTAGTGGGCGACTCTTCTCCTCTTCTTTCTGGCTCTCGTTCTTGAGGTCAGCGAAGACCTGTGTAAAGTAGTGTGGGTCAGAGTTGATCTGCAGCATCTTGGCGCTCATCAGGTTGATGACAGACAGGCAGCGGTCCCAGAAGGCCTCCTTGGCACTTTCCACCAGGAAGGGCTTGAGAGGGTATGAGATCTCGTTGCCCATGTAGGAGTAGGACAGGTAGAGGCAGGTCAGCAGCACAGCCTGCAGCTCATGTTCAGAGCCCAGACAGTCGCCGTCAACGACGTCCCGGCACAACATGTAGACAAAGACCACATTGGCGGGTGTGATAAAGCCCTGGTCCTGCCAGCCCTGCAGCAGCAGGGAGCGATCCACACTGCGCAGCCAAAGGACCGGGTCTGCCGCTGACAGGTGCTTCAGCCGGTAGCAGCGCCGGCACAGGAACTGGCCAAGGCACCGGAGCAGCTCACTGGTGGAGGCTTGCACAATGACCCTCTTGGGTGTGCCAGCGGCGCCCCCCATCATGGAGCCCTTCTTTATGGACGAAACGGCATTGCCCACACCCTTGGAGCCCGGTATGGAGGGGTCCTGGCTGAAGGTGGAGAGGTTGGCGCAGGACTGCGACTTCTTCAGGTTCTCACTGTTGAGTTGTGCGACATTGTTCTGATAGGCGTCGTCCGGCTGCACCTTCTTAGAGCCCCTCTTCTTAGCGGAGACAGCTGCGATACGCTTCCAGGGTAGCACACTGATGAGTGAGTGCCGCTTCAGGTTCTTGTCCTTAGCGTTCTTACTGTTCTGCACAGCCGTGTAATGGCCCACTGTTGAGGGTGCATCCTCAAAGAGAGCGGCCTTTCGGTAACTGGGGGACAGAGACAGCACGGTGCCCATGGTGACAGAGGTGGGAGCCTGGGAACTGGGGCAGGGCAAACAGGTGAGCTTTACTGGGTTAGTGGAGAAGAGCCAGTAGCGAGAACTCTCCTGGTTGAGATCCCGAATACAAAGGAAGCCAGCTAAGTCTTCACTAGCATCCAAACGTGAGTGAACTGCTGGATGTAAAAAGTGAACCAAGCTGGTCTGAAAGGCAATCTCCACCCTCCCTGTTTATTTTGGGCCTGGGCAGAGAGAAAACCCAGTGCCTGTGGAAAACAAAAGGAAGGCTTCAGAATAAACAATATGGCACTTAAACCTTTAATAAAAAGTGATACATTTTAGTGTTATCAGCTTTACACATATATATGAACAAATTCTGCCTTGGTCCAACGTAAATAGATTCAGCTGTGTTTCTTTAAAAAACAGCTTTGTCTGGAAAAGGCAGATAAATACCCACCCTTTTCTTTGTCATTCCAGTACATGCAGTACAAACTAATTTCTTAATACAGATTATCTCTCATTTGAACATAAGCTAAAAACCAACTCGAAAAACGAAAATTTTATATATATATATAAATATATATATTCCGCCTCCGCTGAATCTGCCCTCGTGTATAGCATCTCCGGCACCAGAGGACAACAAAATAATCCATTATGACGCATAAATATAAAAAAAAAAAAAAATTACAGTAAGTGTTATTGCAATGCATTTTGAAATGGGAAGGTTTGTAAAATGGTATTTGACAACCTGAGAGCATATATAAATGTATATATTATACATAATAAATCAATAATTTATATTTTATATTTTAAAATGTCCGTATTGTGTGGTGGTATTTGTTTGTTGGGTTTAGCGTTTCGTTTTCGGCACCGGCTTTGAAGGTTCGCACAAAGGTATTTTTATCCCAACGGAAACAGAATTTATAGCAAAATGTTATGCCTTTTATTGCGCTATAGACCATATATTTACACATATCGGGCACATAAAAATATGTTATTCTTGCATCGGATTAAAATTCAATGGCTAGCCTATTATAAATAACTAAATTATTCATTTCTTTCTCACATAATTATCTTCATACCCATAATAACAATGGTCTAAATATAGGAATGCAGAGTATGAACGATAGAACGGAGGAAATAAAAGAAAGAAGCGTTTGCATCCATCTTTGCTTTGGAAAAAAAAATGGAAGCCTACAAAGGTAAACACGGTTATTTTGCTGTGGTCGCCTTCGCTGTTGAACAGTTTACTGAACAAGACATTAAAAATACGCTAGTTTATCCTCTGGTCTGGTTTAATCTGAAATACATTCTAAAGATACTAGAATTGGAAAGGAGCGCGCATCGCATTTAAGAGGTTCATGGAATTAGGTTATACTTGTACATGGTATGACCGTAGCTGTCTGATGATAGAAGCATCATATACCAAATACCAACACTAATTTTTTTTTTACACATTTTTGAAAGTTGAAAGATTTAATGCAGCGTTGGAGAATTATAAATAAATTAATTAATCAATTAACTGATAAATAAATGCTGAGCTAGCGCATTGCTGAAACGTAATTTAAATGCCGCAGTTCAGGACCACCCGACCAAAGCGTGGTGGTTTCGGCACTGGAGGCAGAGACATCCATTAAATAAAGAAATTAATACTCACTTATCTGGATGATGGTACTGTGCCGGTAGAAATTTAATTGTGCTCATCCAGTTGAAATACGTCCGTTTACTTCTTTTTCCTTCCACCTTTAAACCCTGTATTGCTTATTTTTACAGTAGCTAGGAGCACGGCAGAGTCCATCTGCTACTGTCCAAGGTCCTGGAATCCAGCACGTATGTCATTATAGTGGTAGGCGCCGTTGCTCCGATGTAATAAAGGGGGTGGGAGGGGTGGGGGTGGAGTTATTCCCTTAACTTAAAAAGAGCAATGACTTTTTAGAAGAAACAAAAAATAACGTTATACTCTATCTGTAAAAAAAAAAAAACTGGTCTTTTACATTTTCTAGTGATAAATTAAAATTATTAAATGAAAAAGAAAGGTTTTTAGTCGTCGTCTTGTTATACGAGTTAAAACGAACATAACTCATCCAGTTCAACAGAAAATGAATAGAAAAACATAGTCTTTATAATAAAGCCACGCATCGGCGCTGGCATTAGGACGCCTTTGTTGCTTCTGGGAAGACGAGCTAATGGTCGGACGATGCTGCGTTATTGGTTCTCGCGACGGGAAATATAATTGTGTTTCTTGCTCCGGGCTCCTTGGCGACCGTTAAGCCCTTCGCAATAGTGTGGCGCCACTGCGTGTGCTGTCCGTGGTACTGTTTAGCCACTTCATTCTTTCCTTGACAAACAACAACCATTTCATAGCCATGAAAAGGGGCGGGTTGTACCATCACCTCTTATTGATAAAAACATTAGGCTACTGTAGCGGCCGATTATGTTGTTCAACTCGTAGACAACAATAACACGGATAAATCAGAATTCGCTATTGTCTATTCTCATTTGATTTTTGTTTATTACAATGGCAATAAGGCATACAAATCGCTCAACCAATTATTGTGAATGCAATATTCGATAATATCAACTGGCAATCGACAGGGATTTCCGCAAAATGTGTCATCAGCACATAGATACACTACCCTGGTATTTGTAAAGAGATCTGTGTTGGTAACTCAATCTACCAAAGAATTTCCCTCCACATAAATATGGTATTCACAAGGTAATACTGTCAAAGGCACAATAAATGGATAAACAAGGTTTACATATAGTATGGCGCGATTCTATGTGTTTGTTTTTAAAGATAAACGTGTTGAAACATAAGTAAATATAACTACAGTGATTTAGGGTATATTTTAATGTAATGTTTCTTTATAGAGATGTTTTATAAACTATATAAAACCCTCAGAAATTATTCCCATTTTGACTTCACAAAACATGGCCAATACTGTTCGTTCATTTTTCGTAACCGGTCATCCAAATCAGGATCACTGGGCGTCGGAGCCCAACCCAGCAGACACAGAAACGTCAAACCCTATTGCACGGAATTAAGAACACCATGGCATTTGACTTCCTGTAAACAATCCAAAATAATACATGTGAACGCAAGTAAATGGTACCATTCAGATCAACCACCCGATAAGGTGGTTTAACACAAAGCATGTAGGCCTACATGTAATGCTACATCGCCTATATTCAAAAAAATATTGATAATGAGGGAAGGAAATGGTAGAGGGTAGATGTAATCACCTTGTTGTGAATAACTGTTTTTAGTTTTAAATAATGCGATCGAATTATTTACAAAAAGAAAACAAGAAAAACCGCTCACGTTATTTACGCATACATGATTTGTGGTTTGGTTTGTGATAATGTGATTCATTTATCATCCATAATCTGCTATGATATGCTCTGTTGACTTTGATTTACGTTAACCGAGAGAGGTCATTCAGAAAAGGTGATGAGGTGGTCGAATCTAAAATGTTAAAATTTATGAACCCTGAGAAAGAAACGCAGATTAAGGGACTGTTCGAATAACAAACTGGAGTATAGAATACTGGACAATGTTCAAACAAAACAAGACAAGTCAACATAATGATCGTGCTGCAGACGTATATGCGTGCAGTGGATCAAGTAAACATTGACAGGACAACTGAGGTGACTCCTGACACCAAAAAGCTCCAGTGAGAGGAAGGGGACGTGTACTCTAAAAAACACGAAACTATAACACTGTTTGAACGCATTTTGGTGTTAATCAATTGTACTTCATCAGTTTTCAGCGTATATTAACTGGGGGAAAAAAACTGGATTTCTGCCTAAAACGTTCTATTTATTGATAGCGTTTGATTGATAAACACCAAAATACATTCAAACCGTGCTGTAGTTTCGTGTTTTTGATTTTTTTACACTTTATATAACAAGACAGAATCGTCTATCTTATATTTTATACAAACAAATAAACCAGTGCACCTATTCAAAATGATATGTGTTCATTTTTCTTGTAAACAACTGATTTCACTGCAGGGATTAATACATTTATTTTCAATAAAATATGTAATCTAAACAGAGAAAAGTTTGAAGATATATTTAGCATATTTAGTAAAATAAGGACAACTAATTTACTTTTATCAGCCATTTTCTTGAGCCTTTGCAGTATTGATCATGCCACTTCAACATTCCCATATGGGTTGTGCATATGTCTAGATTGCAGGATATCACAGTTCCTTGAATGAAATAAATATATTGCAAAGTTTTCTATTTTCCTATTCAGAATTATATTAACTGTGTACAACAGTGCTTAAAAAGAAATTAACAAAAATAATATGATAGAAACACTCAATGTAGATTTTAAATAGAAAGAAGTATATAAGGACTATTGCAAACATAGCCCATGATTCCAGTCAATGATTTATGCGTGGACCAGCAATAATCTTTTTTTTTCTGTTTCAGCGCATGACCGGTTTCCTGGTTTTTGCCAAAGTTAGCTCAAGCAATGTCTCAATAACGGTAACCAGTCATTTAACACTGAATTGCTTGAAACCCCCCCCCCCCCCCCAAAAAACAAGTGGAAAATCTAATCGTTATAAATTTTGTTTGGTACGGTGTTTTTAAATGCCATGCTTAACATTCTGGGACTGACAAGGATGCACAGTGCACAAAGTATATATAACACAGGGAGCTTATATATCAACAGGGGGTTCAGTGGAATACAAATCCTCTAGTGATTAATTCTACTGTACAGCCAACAGCTTCTGAACCCACATGATGATGCCACACTGTGTTGCACATTGTTGCATCCATTTGAGAAAATTTTTTAATGATGTGAGCTTTCACATTATCCCGAAATATCCAGCAGTTGAATATAACTCTCTAACTAATTTATTATACTCTAGGCTATTTATAGTTTATGGCTGAGAAAGGAGATGGATCCAAGCTACATTGTGGCTGATAATTATCTTTAATGAATCAAAATGAAAGCAAATTATGTCCATTGAACGTGGCTTACATCTTCTTTCCTAAATTACTCTGTTGCATAATATCAAGTGTAGCAAGGTAAAAATAAAGTAATAACTCCTTGCATTGTACACTCGAACCTTTAGTTTTTTTGTACCACAATTATGACGCAAACTGTGAGTCTGTGACGATATTTTTTAGCTCAAGAAAGCTAATTCAAACCAGTAAGTCAAGGAATATGGATATTTTTGTAAGCCAAATGTGCAAGAGAAAAATTAGATTTTCATATTTAACCTTTCAGTCAAAATGGAAGCACAATTATCTATTCCCATGAAGGTAAACTACACTGCTTCTTACTCGGACCCAATATGTGCCAGGCAAAACACAATTGGTCTTTTCCGTGTTAAATACATGTTAAAAGATGCAAATTAAACATTTTAGTAATGTGGTTATGGGAGTTTTGTGAAAACTATACACTATTTTTTACTGATTATTTAACTCTAACCACACAATGGAGGGTGGATGGGGGATATCGGGTCCTTGCTCAATAGCTTATCCATATAATCTCGTCATGGAGTAAAACATATATAGATGTAAAAGGGTTGGGTCAATTTCAACCTTCCTTTGATTTGTGATGTCGTAATTATCACTATGTAAACAAATTATAAAAGGTGAATAGGGGGCATGCATGGGGGGACAATAGTGATTTCATAACACCTTTTATATAATTTAAACCAATTTTAGTGTGAAGAGGAAGTGATTCGGAGACATTCACAACCTTTCTTTGGTTTGTGAAACTCAACAGTCCATTTCTTTTATGTTAGGATTATCACACATCACATCAAAATAAAGAAAAATAGAGTTGTTTTATTGTGTATTGCTTTTCTTATTCTAAACAGCTGCAATTTGTTAATAAACACTTCAGTTCCATATATAAATCTGTTTCGTGTTTAATGAAAACAAGTGTTTTTAAATGAATACTTACTACATTTAATTTTCTTTTGATTTTCTTTTGTGTGTGTACATGACATTAATTCCTAGTTCAATAAACCAGATATGATATATATTGAACAACAGAAAAACAAGATAGTGTCAAGAAGAAGGATTTCAGTTAAATCAGTTAAAATGTTGAATTTCTGAAGCTCATTCTGAAATTATTTGATATAATTTTTTTATATTATTGCTTTTTTTCATGCATTCCTAATTCAATAACATTTCCACGAGAACACCTAAATATTAAGAATCGAATGCATTACAAAGAAGGCAATGGTAATAATGGTAATGTTTACAAAGTCATGGCTAAACGTACTGTCATGAGGTGTGGGGCACCAGAACAGGGATGAACTCAAGCGCAGCTCCCACGTGGACCAAGTCCCGGCCAGACACGGCTTTCGAGGAACAGCAAGGAGACATAGTCAAAGTCCAACCTAAACATAATCTTTCATAACACATGGAACCAGGTACACAAAAACAAGAACAATGAATCCCAATGATAAAACCTTTGTGACAGGGTTATAAAGGAAACGGAAACCAAGTTGAGAGGTGCAGGGTGAATGAAAACAAAGAATGAACAAAAGTGCACCTGAGTTAGTGGAATGTTAATTGATTAATTAACTGATTAAAAAATGTGCCGGAGTAACAGAAGAGGTGAAGGTGAACCGTGACACATACACTTTGCTTTAATACATATAATACAAAGTAAATTATTTGTATATATGGAAACTGAAACTTTTCCCCTCATTGCCTGTAAGGTATTGAAGTGATGAACGGATGCTTATATATTATTTAACTGGATGAAGATAATAAATAAACAAATGAACACACGCAGCGTACATACACTTGCAGTAAATCGGGTTTTGCCAATGGCAATGAATGTGATTTTATTGAAGTTTCAGCAATGTAAACCAAAAATTAATTTTATTTTTAATTATTGTAGTTTTGACGGTTTGTTTGGAAAAAATTGTAAAGGTGTGAAGTCAACTAATACTTGAACCGTTTCTCTTCCATTAGCAAAGCAAAACTCAAATGATACAGGAATCAAACATAAACATTCATAAATAGTTTTTAAGGGGAGTAAATGGTCCTCAATCCTAATCAAAATTGGTGTGGTTGTCTTCAAGTGCACACTTGCAACTGTGGGTTGTAACATTGTATCCTTAATTCAATGATAACGATTAACTTGATGACCATTTTAATTAAATTATTTTTGAAAATATGTGACACGTTATAATATAATATGGTGTGTATACTATCTAGGGTGGTTAGGGTGGTTAGTGTTGCAGCCTCACAGTGCCAGGGGTCCCAGCTTGGGTTGTCTGTATGTACGAAGTTTACAAGTTCTCCCTGTGTCTGCGTGGGTTTTCTCCCATGACGTGTTGCCCAGCGATGGCCTGGTGTACCCTGCAACCCTGACCAGGATAAGTGAATGGATGGATGCTAACTAACCTTTAATTTAGGCTACCTGTAGCTATCATCATAACCTCCTCTATAGCCTATCCATCTCCTTAGCCTATCCTTTCAGTTTCACTATTAACATATTTTTTTTAATTTGTCAAATGTGAAAGTTTTTCCAAATGCTTGACTACAGTTTGTCGGACTACATAATTGATAATTATTTATGAACGTTTTCTTTATTGTCAATTTTTCCTCTAAAATTCACTTTGTCAGACTCGAAAAATAAGAATTCCTGTATTTCTTTGTGTAGCACCTGAAAAAGTTACCTCAAGGTCTTTCGTTATACCAATTTTGATCATTTTGCTTAAACTAAGTCTTGCACAAGAAATGTGTTAATTTAGGTCTAACAGGCCCGTCTCGGGGTGACATGCAGCTATAGATTGGGGAGATAGCTGCTGTCTGCTGCTCCTTTCCTAACACAACTAGCAGTATTCTGATCCTGACCTGAAGGGCACAGACAGGAGTAATCCGATCACAACCTGAAGGGCACAGATGGGAGTACTCCCATCCTAACCTGGCAGTTAGAGCGCAGGCCATAATCCTGAGAACTGTTGCCTGTAACACATCCCGTTTGTGTAAAACATATTTCGCTGCTGAGCCATACACCATACAGCTGTAATCCTGGGCAGACCATATCAGACCCTAATGGCACATACATCATTCTAAATTTTCCCCACCACCAAATCAACATTTCACCCTTTAAATCAAATCACGCCATCATCCACATTCAGCACCACCGCAAGCTCCTCCCCAATTTTACAGATTTACAGGCTTTTTTTTTTTGGCCTGGTAGTCAATGGAAAACAACCAGGAACCATGAATTTTTGAAGTTTTGAAGTAAATTTGACAGTACAATACTACTGAGGGTATTCTCTTGTGAAGGGCGTGTGCAGCTCCTCAGTGCAGTGTGATGGCATGATTGTTAATCAGTCTGCTGTAAATGGACCCAGCAGTTTAGACTTATTTCTGTATGGAGAGGAGTAAGGGGATCCTACTTAGTAAGGCCCTGCATGCGCTATTGGCTGCACTCTTGATGTCTTGAAAACATTAACACACAGGTTTTTTAATTACTCACTGCATGCTTTGCACATCCTTTAAGACAATAAGACACATTAAGACATTTTGTTTTACAAAAGTCACTTCCTGTACAATATTATAAAATATGTCACATATTACATACCTAATATGTGTATTAATTGATTCCCGCAGGGTCATGTGATAGAAGGCAGTGACAACGACCTTCGCTGCTGACCCTCGGAAGACGGACATGTCTCCAGAAATTGTTTTATTTTTTAATGTGATTTATTTTCAAATAACTATAAAAGTTATAATTCATGTTTATTAAATAACAATAACATACAGGGTTACTGTTATAACAAAAGTCTCTGTTACATAACGCAAAAAATTGCCAATTAGCCCTACACACTTTTTAAGGTTTGTTTGCTAACTTTAATTTTGATCATCCTAAATATCACCACAGGCTTACTTAGAAAATAATTATTTGTGTAAAATGTCAGCTTGAGGAATCGTGTTATTTACTTCTGATAATTAATAAATATTACAGTGAAATAACAATTTGTTAAATCCATCTATTTATGTGATTATAACATCGACATGGATGGAGGAATTTGGGCTTAACCCTAACTACTTGTTTTTCTATCCGAGGTGTTGTGTCCGTTTTTACGGAATTCCGGAACTCCTTGTTATATTTTTAGATAACTACCTATGTTCTGTTAATGTAAAATTTTGTCTTGAAATATCCATGACAACTTGCCCTGCAATACTACGACTACTACACATCTCTCTGCAGCAATCCAGGCCAAATACTGTTTCTGTAAGGTTTGGCTGGATCCTGACTTTTCAGAAACAACACACATATGTATACACTTTTGTACTTTCCTATTTAAATAATAATTGAATGTATCTAAGCTTTGGTAAGCCTTGATAACCTCCCTGGCGTACTCGGTTACCACTAAAGGGTGATAGAGGTAAGTTATTTACCTCTTTTTTTTTTTTTAACTAAAAAAACTAAATGTGAAACTGATGGCCCGTGGCCTGGAAACATGAACACCTTTTAGCTGCAGGGTTATCTTTGAACGTCCAAGATACAGCAGTAACTAATGCGCTACGGGGTATTCGAACACCGAGGTAAAATTGATTTGGTATTTTTCATTGTAAGTGTCAAAATTTATTTAAAATCTGACTTAAATAAAATATTTTTTAAAATACATGTCACTTTTTTTTAACACATTTAATAAATACACGTTTGAGATTTCAACTTCAAAATGCCAAGTATATTGAGTATATTGAAAATATAAAAGAAAAAACATTTTATCTGATTAAAATAGTAATTAAAATAGTACATTTTCTAATAACGTATGAAAGCATCTCGGTTGAAAAGAATCGGTATATTTTATTTTACATTTTGATAAAACGAGCGCGGTTAACTGCAGCAACACAGGGCACGTGCCCTTGACACGACTAGTTCATAGTCGCTCATCAACATACCCAGTAAGCTTACATTACGGTGCTTCGCCAGCATTTGCTATGAAACCGATGATACATAAACATTAATTACCTACATAAATGAATACAAACGTGGAAAACGTAGGCTACTGATCAACTCAATATCCCAGCATGCCGTGTTTGCGTAATTTCCTGTGCCGGTCGGATTGTTATGTGAGCCTGGCAGTTTGAGAATAGGTAAGATGGCGGCCGCGGCGGTGGTCGAGTTTCAGAGAGCTCAGTCTCTTCTCAGCACGGATCGTAACGCTTCTATCGACATTTTGCATTCAATTGGTAAGGGACATTTATTTAGACTCTGCGGGATTGCATGCCGAGTGTGAGTCTTTCGTATACCGGACTGGTTCCGATCAGAGGTTCGGCATCCAGAGCTGTTTCACTTGCTGCTGACTCACTGTGAAAGACTTGTGGTAGGCCGGGGATTTAGAACCTCAAACAATAAAGTTGTATTTGCCTCCTTATATCACAATTTACTCAATAAAACGTGGTATTGAATTCTATATTTATACAGTTGTATTAGTTTCCGAATGAAGAAAAGGGAGAAATTCCAGTCCATGTTTTGATCATGAGTCTTTTGTAGCGTAGTAGGGGCATCCGTTACAGTGGCGTTTGACATTTTTGATGCTCTTCATGGTTCCAGCTCTTTGCTGGCATATTTGTAATGTATACCGGACACCCACAACCCACGGCCTGATAAAACTAACAGATTAGTGTTACCTTTTACTTTTATAAAATGTTATTCTGAAAATTATGACCAGCCTGCTTTACAGGTCGGCGGTCGGCGATGTTAGCTACGTTTGATTATCTAGTCAACTTCTGCACGGTTATTTCGGTTTCTCCCTAATGTGTAAAGTGGCTGTCAGTTTTATCAATTTTACTAGGAATGATGTAAATGCCACTGTTAGACTTTTCGCATACCTAGTGATTGCCCCTATGATGTAGTGCTATTTAAATGACACCGGTAGCAGTTCTCTTGTCTAACTATGTTGTGTTTAAATTGGTTAGTGGCTGAATTGCCTACAAGTCATATGAGATACTAGTCCCATAGCTGTAGTGACTAGACAAAAGTCTGAGTCATGCACTTGTTAGCTTTTGCCCTCTATGTGTGGGGGGGTGGGTACGTACTAGCAACGTTAGATCACCAGGACTTCATCTCTGTAGTACCACTGGTTTTGGCTTCTTGTTTTTATGTTGGATGGAAATACAATACATTGGCGATAGCTACTGGCCAACTGAGTTAAATGGTGTTCAGTATATTCCCCGTTTTGGTTTAAATAGCTTCTTGGACCAAGTTGTGTTCTGCCTTTTGATAGATGGGCAGTGACCAGATGGGAATATCTTGATCTCTTAAGGAACAGTTATGACTCAGCAGGTGTGGAATACCTTTTTCCTGATAACACCCACTAATCTAAGACCAAAGCCTCTAATGTGCTCTGCTTGCTCCCTCAGTGAAGCGGGACATCCAGGAGAGCGATGAGGAGGCAGTGCGTGTCAAAGAGCAGAGCATCCTGGAGCTGGGTGGACTGCTGGCCAAGACCGGGCAGGCTGCAGGTAGGCCCCTTCCCCAATCGCTCCCCAGCAGGCTCTACCTTATCATTTATCGTAACGCTCAGACAATAGACTTTCAAACGAGACATGTTGGCTTTCTTTGGTCAGGGGTCTGTTATCAAGTGGGTGGTGGGGCGAAGCTAAGGGTTTGACTATGCCCTGCTCTTTCCGGCAGAGCTGGGGGGGCTTCTGAAGTATGTGCGGCCGTTCCTCAACTCCATCAGCAAGGCCAAAGCAGCCCGGCTGGTGCGCTCCCTTCTGGACCTCTTTCTTGACATGGAGGCGGCCACCGGCCAGGAGGTGGAGCTGTGCCTGGAGTGCATCGACTGGGCCAAGTCTGAGAAAAGAACCTTCCTGCGCCAGGCCTTGGAGGTATAACAGTCAGATTGGTGCACAGTAGGCCGATTTCAGAGCATTTCCCCCCACTATCACATACTTAGATGAACAGTGATATAATTGGTTCAGTAAATTGTTTTAATACATTTCTAAATTAAATAAGATCTATATTCCAGCCTTCTAGGACCATACTTGAGCAATTGTCCTACATTCAATTTTCAGCATTGGTTAAAGTGATTCTGGTCCATTTGTTTTGGGGTTTTCTAGCATTGCATGAATACCAATATTATTGCACATGCTATTAGTTACTGCAAACACATATTGGTCAGATGAGTTTTCGTTGTGAATTTCATTACATTCCCAGAAACCTCATTCCACTAGATAACTTGGGACATGCAACAAACCAGTCTTCTTATATTTGTGTACTAAGCTGTAAAATCATAAAGAAGCTTAAATATCAAATAGATGTCGTCCTGCTGAAAATTTCTTTCTGTCACTGAAAACGGTGTCAGACAATGGCAAGAGCAATTGTCTGATAAAAAGCATAGTAAGGAATCTTCAAGGAATCAAGGAGCGTGGTTTTAAACAAGGCTGTCAATTTGGAATCGACAGTTGTGCTAATTAATCGCGTCCAAAATATGGGTCTAGAAGACTCTTGTACAGAAATTTCCCACATTTTAACCAAATTTCAGCTGATGTATTTCTGTACTATTTACCATTGTTTTTCTGGTATCTTCCAATTTTTCACTAAGGATGAATTCATGAAGAATTTCAGTCCTGGCAAAAAAATCGCATTATTACTTGTTTGTGTGTAGTAGGGATGCAAAATGTCTGTGGGGAAAACTTCACTTGGAGTTCTTTATCTTGTCCTAAACATACAAACTCTTCTAATGTAAGTCAACACTTGATGTGATTGAGTTATTTTTATCCTAAGAAAACTTTATTTGGTCAAACAAAATGTATTGAAAACCTTTTCCTATGTTCACCCCCCCCCCCAAAAAAAGACCCATCCAGTATAAAAGGGGGGGGGGAAAGCAAATGTTTAGCCTTGAGGTTCTTAGGCCTAAATAGTTTTTCCTCTTAGGATTTAGACATCAGTGTCCAGAGCTCTGACTTATCTGTCATTTCTGTGTGTTGTGGATGGCTCTGTCTGGCTGTGCCCGGATAGCAACCCCGTTTACAACTCTGTCTTAGTGAGACTTTTGTTAGTTTCCGAACAGTGACCATTTGCTCTCACAAGCGGCTGATGTAGGTATAACTTATAGGAACTTAAATCTAGAACCAATATAATCAAGATGTACCTTCATGTGGTTGTCTCTCACTGTAGCCCTGCAGATGATTATACCAGGCAGGATGTTGGTGCTTTTTCCTTTACCTGTGACTGCAGAGTGCATTCCAAGTGCTTGCTAAAACATTAAAGCACTGAATCGCATGCTTGCTTTTGATACCGAAATTGGCTAAAAATACCTTATTTTCTTGGTAATATTACAAATAAATACATACACATTGGATATCAACTACTGTAATGACATGCCAAATGTCTGTCTAGTTTTCTCTGAAATTTCCCTGAAATGTTTTGCCCTTTTCCAATATTATGTGTAATCCATATGCAACTATATGTAATGGATGGCAATGGATACTCTGTCCTATATGCTTTTGTCACATATCTAGTTATGAGGAAAAGGCTGAGGTGCAGCGGTTTTACTGGGCTAAGCCATGAAGTTGGAGTCCCAACGCTGTAGAGCTTGCACCTGATTTGATGCTGACCTATGAGCATGAGTCCTGCCAGTCAGACGTCTGTCTGCCAACAGTTGCTGGTCTCCCCTGACTGGCCAATTAGGGTTGCCATGCAGTCGTTGGAAGCCCTTCCAACTCTCTGGGACTATTGCAGGCTCGCGCTGTGGCGAGACAGCTTGAGTACTTGGGGATCTTGTGAAGACCATTGAGATACAGTCTGGTCTTGTGTGCTATAGTCTGTAGACTGCAGAATGGTGATCTGCACTGTCGTCAATCATGGGGTGAGTCAGATCTCACCCTGGTCAGAGACATAGCCAGGAATTCTCAGCAATTCTAGCATCTTTCTTCTCTCCACAGTCTCGCTTGGTCTCTCTGTATTTCGACACCAAGAAGTACCAGGAGGCCCTGCTGCTGGGTGAGTTCCATTTGTTATCCTACCTTAGTCAAACCACAGAGCTTTGTATGTGATGTTCAAAGAACCCTGAGCTGAGAATTTCTATGCCAAACGCCCTCTATCTGCTTAGTAGTATTTGAGTAGGATGTGCTTATGGATGGTTATTAGTTTAAGTATATAAGTGGCATTGTAAAAAATGTAGAACTTCTTTATGGTTGGGAATAAAGCATATTATGGATGACCTCTCTGTGCCAGATGGCTAAAGCAGTGTGTGATTAAAAATGTAATAGTTGGGTTACACTGACGAGGGGGGAAAAAACTAAAGTTATGTTATGTTTTTTCATGTGAAACTGAACCAAATAACTACTTGCCCAGATTGTTGTCATGGCGATTACCATAGTTACGAGATGAACATCGTGCTCTCTCTCCCTTGAATCTGCACAGGTTCTCAACTGCTGCAGGAGCTGAAGAAGATGGACGATAAGGCTTTGTTAGTGGAAGTGCAGCTACTGGAGAGCAAGACCTACCATGCCCTCAGTAACCTGCCTAAAGCACGGGCTGCCCTGACATCTGCTAGAACCACAGCCAACGCCATTTACTGCCCACCCAAGCTGCAGGCTGCCCTGGACATGCAGTCAGGTGGCCCATCCACTTATTCTGCCATTTCAAATGCAGCCCAAGTGGAGCTCTGATTCTGATTTCCTGTTGCAATGCCAAGGAATATTCCCTGCTTGATGTACAGTGTAAAAATTATTTATGGAAGAATTTTTTCCAATGTTGGCTGGACCAAATGCACACCAACTACATATGTTTCTATGACGGCCACTGTTCTGTAGTTTCCGTGACGACCAGGCACTTGTGTACCTGAAAATGTCTGGGACAGTTGTAGTTTCTCTTAATGTTTTTTATTTTTAAATGGGTTTGTACATTATGCTGGAGAATGCCACTGAATTAAAAAAATTAAATTAAAATTTTTTAAGTTTGGGTAAATTGCCTGCACAGTGTTTAGATGATGGGGAAAAATTTAACTGCATTAACGTGATGAAGGGCCATCTTGTCTGCAGGGATCATTCATGCAGCTGAGGAGAAGGACTGGAAGACTGCTTACTCATACTTCTATGAGGCATTTGAGGGCTATGACTCAATCGACAGTCCGCGGGCCATCACTGCTCTTAAATACATGCTGCTCTGCAGAATCATGCTCAATGCGTAAGTGCTGGACCAACCCCAACTCGTGTAGGTTTAAAGTGATTTTAATTATGGGGTCAAATTGGTATATCCTGTAGATGGGGTAATGGCTGTATCACGGTGCCTCTCTTCCCCTTTAGGCCAGAAGACGTTCAGACTTTGATCAGTGGGAAACTAGCTCTGCGCTACGCTGGACGACAGGTAGGCGTCTGATTACCTGCTCATAGGCTGTTTGAATCCGCTCCTATTTTTCCGTCAACACAGCCAAGGGGCTCTGCTGGAGAGAGGGGCAGGGTGAGTCTCCATACTGTCAGACCAAGCGGACTTGTCTGAACTAGGAACAGTGTGAACATCAGGCTGTTTTTATTTTATTTACTGAGATATGGGCGATAAGTAGGTTGGAGCTGAAGAAAACCCCAGTAAGTTGAGTGGCTAATTCTCCCCTCTGTTTTAAATTGGACAAAACCGCAGCCTGCCTCCAGGTCTGTCACTAAGCCCACAGTAAGGTGTTGTCCTTGCACATTTCCATCACAAGGGGTCACTGTACTGCAGCTTCTTCAGCGCTGTCTTTTTGCTCTCTGCAGACGGACGCACTGAAGTCTGTGGCACAAGCCAGCAAGAACAGGTCGTTAGCGGACTTTGAAAAGGTGAGCCCCTGTTTTTCTTATGAAACTCACCAATACATTTGCCTTTATAGATTATAGTGTGTTTGTTTTTTGATTGATTTTGGTTTGTAGTGGTTTGGGATGTCGTGATGCTCTATATCTTTTATTGGATAACTCAGAGATTGAAAATTAAGTGCGATGGCTGTGCTACACTGCCTCGTCTTTGACAGGCCTTGACAGAATACCGAGCCGAACTGAGGGACGACCCAATCATCAGCACGCACCTGGCCAAGCTGTATGATAACCTGCTGGAACAGAACCTCATCCGTGTCATCGAGCCCTTCTCCAGAGTGCAGGTAGATTGCCCCAGGTCCCTTTGCTTTCCTTCTACATGCCTGCACTTGCTTGTCTTGAGTTCTGTTTCTGGCCAAAGGTGGCACTTTTTCTTACTGGCATTGTTTGGTCCTTTTTGTTTTTTCCCCAGATAGAACACATCTCAACCCTTATTAAGCTCTCAAAGGTAAGAATTGTTAAATTAAACTAAAGTTTAGCTTCTTTAAACATGCGTATGGAGCTCTTTCAGCTCTGCCTGGCTTAGTGAATTTTATATTTTGGCACTCCACTCCATGTTCTCATGTAGGGAGACGTTGAAAGAAAACTGTCACAGATGATTCTCGACAAGAAGTTTCACGGTAAGTGAAATGGCTTTCCCAGATTAAACCAGATGAATATGAACTACAAAAACTAAGAATTATGCACATATGGGACCGGCTCTCGTCAATAGATGGCTGGAACCTCCAGGAGAGCCTAATATTGGCTCTGAGCCAATGTGTTGCTAGCTAACTTATGGGTTTTTTCTTTTGGTGTTATGAATTGTAGTGCAGTATTTGAGATCTCAACACATGACTGGGGCACATTTATATAATGAGATTTTTCTGTAGGTTTAAACGTGTGTAAACCTGGTTGAACCCCTTCCCCCATAGGAATCCTGGACCAGGGCGAGGGCGTTTTGATCGTATTTGATGAACCCCCAGTAGACAAGACGTATGAAGCTGCGCTGGAAACTATTCAGAACATGAGCAAAGTAGTGGATTCGCTCTACAACAAAGCAAAGAAACTAACATAGGTGAGCTTTCGTCGTCGCCCCTTCTAGCACGAGTGGAACTTGATAAACAACAAATGGCAGGTTACAAATTAATTTTTGTGCTTCAATTTAGAAAATAATTTGAATTCCAGGGGGAGAACGCTTTTACTTTTTCCTCTTACCTGGAAAGAATGCAGCCACATATTGCCTGTTGTAAAGGTGCTTTTACTTGTTTTATCTACAGAAAAAAAACTTAACCTTAATAAATCTCATAAAATAATAGGCTTCGGTTAGAACTATGAAAAATGATTTGTGCCAGTGGCCCGTTGGCTCTTGCCTCTGTTGGCCTTGGAGCCATGACTGATCCCTGTGTTTTTCCCACAGAAGTCCAGAGCACAGGAGAAAGCATGTGACCAGCGTGTGGAACACCTGTGGCTGGGGGGGAGGGGTGCAAATGGGGGCCGGACTACAGCAAAAACCCCCTCAGACTGCCTGGAGACTCCTCGGTCCCCTTCCGCTCTCATGCCCAAAGTTTTTAACGTCTCCCCTTAACGGACGATGACATCACCACCACCATCACCACCACCTTGTATTTTTTTTCCTTTTTTTTTTTTTTTTTTACAGGTTTCTGTGTTATACGCGGCCACAAATGGCCATCAGGGAATATTGTAAAATAACAATAAATAAATACATTCTATATATATATAAATATATACCTATCCTGCAGATTAAAACACGTAGGCTTAAACTGCCTATCATCTGCTCTGTTGCTGCCCCTGGGTGCAATGTCTGACTTTGAGCACTGAAACCAGAGGAACACAGATTTTTCAAAAGCGGTTACACCAGTATGACTATACCTCACCCTCTACTTTTTTTTCCAGCTGTTGTACATCGTGGACTGGTTGGTTTGTTGAGGGGAGATGGCAAAGATCCGTTGTGAAGGGAAGGACCTTGTCAGGTGTCACACAATGTGCACCCGGTTCATTCCTGTTGTCATTTCCTGTATGTACATAACATTACCAAGATTCTGCCTGTCCTTCCTGTCACCTTTTTTTTTAAATAACAGAATAAAGTCACAGAGAGCCCTGTCCAGATGTGTGTGTTTCTAAAAGATGGAAAACTCAGCTTAAATCCTAAATCTCTTGACTCTACATTAATCTGTTGCTCCTATGCTGGTTGCAGTGATTGGTGAGATGTAGCTAAATTATGAAGGAGGCTCAGGGTTCTAGATTTTAGGTACATTATATGCCTAGAATTCCATTGTTCCCAAAGGTGTTTTTTCCCCTTCCCTTTCTTTTATAAAAGATGCCCGCTTGTGAAATGGTCGGCCCTTTTCTGTTTTGTTTTTTCTCTTGCTCCACAGGGGCTTTTACAGGTTAGACTGTAAGCTCCTGGGCGAGTCTTGTCTTGCAAGTCAGGCCAATGTCTCAAGCAGTAGTATGTTCCAGTGAGTGTGAAGTGATTCCCCAGGCAAAGCATGTTCTAAAGGTAGATCAACAGTGATCTGCTAGACCTGGCCACTTCTTTGGTAAACCTGGGGTGAACGATTGAAGACATCAGGCAGGTTTGTGGCTGCTTCATTGCATTGGTAAAACCTGCACAGACATGTGCATCACTTTAGATCGAGGTTCTGTGTTTGTTTTGGCCATGTGTCTGAACACTACTTGAACACATCGCAAACTATAAGAACAAATGGGTTGGATCCCTGTGTGTCCAACATTAATTTGCTACAACTTTATTTGGTTTAATTTACAAACCTGGAAGGCCGGGTATCCTGACAGTGAGTTGATATAAGAATTGTGAAAAGTGACGGAAGGATTCGACAGAGACCCTACCTGGTCCTGGATTGTCCATTTGCTCTGGTTGACTAGCTTTTGTTGGTATCAGCTTTCTAACCTGGTTTAACTTGTGACCTGCCTTGTATGGCTGTATAATATTGTAAAACAGAATATTAATAGGTTTAGATGGAATAAGGTAATAAAGCACAACTGGAGTAAATTAAAGAGAAAATGAATGGTTTGTGATGCACCCTATAGTTGGTTATACTGGTGGGCAAAGAAAGTGTTCAGAGCTCCAGACAGTTGTGAATTTTTTTTATTTTTGGTTTTGCCTTTAATTGGAGATATAGTTTGGGATCTGTAAGCCTCAATTACATTCATGTTTCTCTGACAAACTCAGTCATGCCTCCTCACGATACTTCTGTCTTTTATTTCCTTTGTGGGCCAAATTCTTCCTCTTGGTATCGGACACTCCTTTAATAAAATGGTTGTGTATACGTTGTTTCTGGTCTCACCCTTCCTCTTTGAATTCTCATTGTAGCCAGGTGTTTGAAGTTTTTTTATTAATTGTATTTTTTTTTTTGACTTGGGATCAGATTTGTGTCACTAGATGACTCCAACCACAGCTTCCTGTTTGCTAAAACCCAACACGGGGGGTGTAGTCTAGTTATTTTGGATTTTAAATGGTATCGGCATCTAATACAAACATTCCTTTCCAACAAAAACTAAGTATATCTGATGTTCAGATGAGTTGAAATAAAATATTTTTCGTTTTCAAGTGTTTTATTTGCTTCTGCTGTGTAAGGGCTGTTTTGTGAGCAGCAGGAATTAGTGACTAAAGGTTAATATTAATTATTTACTGAAACTGAAATTCCGAATGGTTTATCATGACCTAATTGTAATAAATCTCTAGTGTTTATTATTATTATTTTTAAATCAACCTTTAAGCCAAGATAAGGCCCCATGACTAAAACAAACAATCTACAATAGTGAAGAAAGGATTCTTAGTTGTTTTAGTGTTTTTATAGTTGTAAATTGGCTGTAGTTTTTTGTGATTTTTCTCCCCTAATGACATGAGCTGGATCTGAACCGGTGAACTCCAGCCCTTCGGGCTTGGTTTGTGATCAGGAGAGTGTGTTTACCAACTGAGGCCAAAATGATTCTGAAAGAACCAAGAAGTGAAAGAATCTGAAATGTCTTGTTGGGTTATGTCTACTTCTGAGATTAATTACGTTAATTGTGTTCCAGGACAATTCCAGGGCTTGTAGTCCACAAATCACGTTATGATTTAAAAAAAAATTGTGGAGCAGGCACTTGGAGAGGTGAGGCGACAAACCGTAATATTGACATCCTGTAATCATGGTATGCATTACAAAGACGTTGGGACAGGGTCAATTCAGTGAACTAACCTTATTTGGAAGAAATGAATATGTATTGTTTAGGCACATCACTTATAAACTATAATATATGTTAGGTCATGGGCTGAGCGATGCACCGGGGCAGGAACATGCATATTGCTGACATGAGGCATGAGAAAAGATGCGTAATATTACTGAATATAACTCGTTCATTTCCATATGCAAGCTAGATCTAAAGTAAATAGCTTAACTAGCCCGCACCAAACGGAAATCCGGAACAGCGTAATAAACGTTTTTTTCTCGTACTTTTTATTTATTTATTTGAGGGACGATAAACCAATTAGTCTCTGTGGCTAAGAAGCATCACGTTTGTCCTCTAGGCCAATAAGAATTTAATGCGTCGTATTCGCATAGAAAAACGGTGTACTAATGCGTACCTGCGACTTCTGCTTGGTGCCTGCGCAGACTCAATCTTCTTCTACAGCTGTCGGTGCGGCTCTGTCCGAGTTTTTATTCTGAGCTGGACCTCTGACTGAGCATCAACAAACTCGAAGATGGCGGCCCGGGTAAGATTTTAATAATATTTACAACAACAAAAAATGGACATAAATAACTTCTCATATCAAGCAAAGGGCTCTGTCAGCAACAATAAATCCTTTAGCCAAACGAGCAGATTCCGAGGTTAGCCAGCAGTAGTCAAAACCTGAACGAGGCCAGCAAACCAGCCAATAACATTGAGTATTGCCTCATATAGCTAGTTAATTGATATTAAACGTAGATTTTACACACATATATATGGTTTTCTGATGTTTGCCCCAGACCGTTATTTGCAAATAAAAATCCAGCACTGCAACCTCGTGTGCTGCTGCTGTCAGTGACATTACATTACATTACATTACATTATGTATGCTAGCAGTTCTGTCACCTAAACACCTAAAACAACCGATATTTCAAGTCGTGTGGCAAGCATAGTTGCCACTAGCATGTTTTTAAAACATTATGCAACCCCCAGTGAAATACCAATTAGGGGACAAAAAAAAAACATATGATTCGTCAGTATCTAATATATTAGAGTAGTAATGCCAAATGACTAAAGGATTAGCTGAACGCGTATCATATGTCGTGATATCAAAATAAATCACTGATATAGCAAGGACAGTCAGGGTTATTACTCTTATAGTGTACAGCTAGCTGCCTCGGTTAGACCCTCTCTCCAAAACCCCATACAATATCAATTTTACTATTCGAATGCAAACTAGCGTATCCTGAAAATAAAAAGAGAAATTTGCCTTGAATTTATTATCTTAAAAGACTATCCGTTTAATTTAAATAACACATCTACGTCAATTGGGATGTAAAACGCAGGATGGCGTCTAAGCTTCTAGCTAACTAGCTTTGTTTCACCTTGGTATGGCTCCGCAGAGATAAGCCCATCCCAACCAATTTACTTCACCACTTCTTCTTTAAGAGCAACAATATCGCTGAACGAAAATAATATATATTTTAAAATAATAATATTTTCCAGCAATGCAGTCAACGTATTCGCAGCGCCAATAACGGCATCACGAGATCTTCCCCCGCAGCGCAGGGTGTGGAAGATACCCGTAGGATAACGGGCGCAGATCGGAATTGGGGATCACCTGACTAATACTAGCATTTAAGAGGTTGCCAAAAACATGCTAGCTTTCCTATTATGTTTCCTTAGGCAGGCTGATCAGGATTCGTCGTAGTTCAGAGGTGCCATTAAGTTCTGTGCCTTTAAGAGATTAAATGTGTGGAATGCTACAGGAAGAACGTGACGCCACTCTTCCACATGAAAGCCAATCAATTCGTGCCTAATTCATCGGAAGGGCTTCCGCCCACTGTTGCTGATGTCTCTTGGCTTGCTGATTATGCCCTTCTCTTACATGCGGGTTATCATCTTTGATACTTACTTGTGAAAAATCTGCAATTAGAGCCACCTTGGTCACTTAAGACCCCAAAAATCACGCCTCTTTCAAAGTCAGTGGAGTTTAATAAGACAATTTAGTATTATTCAGGAACATCTGTATCAGGAGCCCCATGCACTTGTCATTCTGTGATATTTTTGAACACGCTGTGTAGTCCCTAAACTGAGTCTTAGTCTTTTGATTCGATTCAGTATACCTGTTCTCAGGAGCTGTTTCTGTTGTGTGAACTCCTGAGTTGAGTACAGTATTACAGTGAGATTCATCAGGCCTTCACCTCATACAGGGAGTATAATGCATGATTTGCAGGGCTGTTGTTTGCCATGTTGCTTTAAGAAATTATGCATTTGCTGTGGAAATGGGTAAACTGAATTTTACACCCTTGCCATTTTTCTGCAGTGAAAAAGAATTGGCATATTGATTGCTTCCTATTTTATTGTTCCTGGGGGAAAAAAAAAACAAAAAACTCCCAGTATGTATGGTGTTGATGAAAGGAGGGAGTGGGCATGCAGTGGTGTTGATGAAAGGAGGGAGTGGGCATGCAGTGGTGTTGATGAAAGGAGGAAGTGGGCATGCAGTGGTGTTGATGAAAGGAGGGAGTGGGCATGCAGTGGTGTTGATGAAAGGAGGGAGAGGGCATGCAGTGGTGTTGATGAAAGGAGGGAGAGGGCATGCAGTGGTGTTGATGAAGGAGGGAGTGGGCATGCAGTGGTGTTGATGAAAGGAGGGAGAGGGCATGCAGGGAAAGTGTTCTCTGCTGCATTGGTGTCAGGCAGGGCTTCTGCCTTTTTTTGTCTTTCTGGTTGCTTTCATCAGCAGATGGAAGTCATTACATGTTTATTTATCTTGGCTTCCCGGAGTGCAAGATCTGGATACTTGCCCAAGTGCAGTATCTGCCTCTTCCCCTCCCTCCTTGCCACTGCCCTGTTCTTTGAAACACTATCTAGAGGTGGCCTCAGGCAATATTCAGATACAATGTAAAAATGCCATTGAAGCTGAGGCTATAACTTTTAAAACACTATTGAACGGATACTCGTCCAGGTGGCCTGTGAGCTAACTCTAACGTTTGCAGGTCTGGGTTTGTGTAGAGCTATGCTACTGATGTGAATCCGAACAATACTGTTTATAACTCATTTGCGTTTTTCTAATTAGTAGCTGCCACATAACAATAGTTACCTATTTCCTTGGTATTATGATACAATTCACTCTTCACTATGGATGATGCATTGAAAACCACAGATTGTCAACAAACCAGTGTATGTATGGTGTACCACTTTTTCCACTGTCCCTAGTGGATAGGAGGCAGACCTACAGCTCATTATTCAGTAAAAGCAACAGTGCCGTTTGTTCAACTGGGCAGTCTTTTTGTGAGATCAAGAGAGCGGTATCATTTTCCTCTCCATTATTGCGCCGGTAGTCGCACATTTATGCTTATGTCTAGTTGGGAATTACAACTAAAATGAATATTTTGACGTCTGTGCCGTCCACGTTGGGTCAGAGTTGTTATAAATCATTTTTTCTGGCTTACGATGCTTAATGACAGAATTAAAATGGGATGACTAATCCCCCACTTCGGTTTCCAGACCCATTTTGATTTTGCAGCAAACAGGTTGTTTTGCTGTCTCTGATGGCAGCAGCCTTTTAATAAAGGCTAGGCTAGTAACGGAATTATGTAATTAAGTCACGATTAAGTAAAGTTATGTGGGGAAAAAAATCTAAGTTGGAATGGCACGACAAAGCAAATGTGATAAATGATAAACGTTTACTCAACTTCTGCCTGCTGGGGTAATGTGAATGTTAGAGGGTGTTTATGATTGGGACTAATGGTTGCCAAATTTATATTGACAAAGTAGTTTGAACTCTGGAGCTAGGTGTTAAGCATAATGGCATTTTGTGTTAATGGTGATTTATTACTGCAGAGTGCTTGCGGCAAGCTTACACAGAATCTTCATTACACAGCTAATATGTAAGACACTCATCATGTTGCCGTGACATTGTTATCCTGTTTGGTGAAATCGGCAGAGGAATGTCATGGTATGCCCCTTCACATTCATTAGGAATGTCTGGGTTTGTCCGGATTCCCAGCTTTGCACCAAATATCTCTATGGAAAATACAGCAAATACAATTATTGTGAGCTGGCATTAGTAACTGGATTTCAGAGTGATTAACTGATAATGGGGAAAATTGAAATGCATTAGCAATTTAATATATTTTTTATGCATTTTATTTTTGAATTTGTCGGAGTGAAAGAGTCTTCAACTCTTCTTTGCTTTAAAAAAAAAAATCCAGATTCCCAGGGCCAATTGGTTACACATGTTCCTTGAAAAGAATGAATAAGACTTAATGGAAGAGCAAAATGAAAAGTTAATTATAAAAGGTCTAGCTAAACGAATAACGCATCAACCAATATGGCAGTCAAAGCACATTAAAAACAAAAACAAAACAACCACTGCTCAGCTATAAAAACTGCCTGTTGTAGCCTGGACATTGTCTTTATTTAAACATTATAAATATGCTCTTTATAAGAATTAGTAATGACTTGTACAGTTTATTGGCTTTATTACTTCTGACAATAATGGTGTGCTCTCCTGAACACCTCATGTGGTCAAGAGTTATAAGGTCTTCAAAAAACCGAACCCCGGGTACCTCCAAAATGAGCAGCTATGAACAATTCCGCCGAAAATGCCCTCAAAAAATATTCACATCCTTGATGAAGAACAAAAAGATTGTATAAAATGAGTAATGCAAGTACTGAGCTAGATTTATATTTTAAACATTTGGAAAATATCCTACTTTTAATAATGATTTAATACAATCAAACACAATAACCCTAACCCTTTCTCCAATTCAGCATTTATATAGAAAAAAATAGAACAATCGCAAAAAAAAATAAAGCATTTATACATGTAAAATGGATCAAGGGGAGCTAACTAACCTTTGTTGCTTTTATTCAAACCCATACTGTAACTATCCTCATTTGAGCCATTAATCAACTGTATTGTATTTGGCCTGATGTTTTTTCAGGTAAACCTTTCTCAGGGTTCGTATGTATGTTTCATATAAATAACACATCAACAAAAATGAAACGCTTGCATCAGCTGGCTGGACTTCGACACAAAAACAAAACTAAACAGAGGACAACTAGAAAATTTTTCACAGTTGTTCTCCCAAATTTGGAAATAGCCAATTGTACTAATGCATCTCAGCTTTTCAGTACAGCTCCCACCACTACACACAGAGCCACGTTTGAGACTTGCACTTTTAAAATGAATGACCAAATTTGTGGTACTAATAATAATGAAGGTCATTATCGTTATTGGTTATCTCATAAATATGTTATGCAGGAGATTTACAGACTGTATACCAATTTATTAACTGCTACTTTATTACTGAACGTACATTCCTCAAGATGAAGCACCTTGCTATTTTAGATGTCTTTGCTCTACTGTCTTTAGAGTTACCAGTATTAATACCAGCTAGAATTGCAGATGATCCCAAACATGTAATTGTATCTACAGATCTCATTGGCTGCAGGGACCAAAGCCATGGTTTGTGTAGAGTGTTTGTATGCAGTGTGTGTGGAATGCACATTTTTGTGGCTTATGCTGTGTGAAGAATATATTTGTGGAACCAACCACAGAACGTCCAACTGGATGTCTTAGTCCTGATAGTTCCACACTTGGAACAGGAGCTGTAGCTGTGTTTGCCTGTCGTCTACCCTAACTCCAGTGTCAGTGCAGAGGGGAGCAGCACCCTTGGAACAGGAGCTGTAACTGTGTTCGCCTGTGGTCTACCCTAACTCCAGTGTCAGTGCAGAGGGGAGCAGCACCCTTGGAACAGGAGTTGTAGCTGTGTTTGCCTCTGGTCTACCCTAACTCCAGTGTCAGTGCAGAGGGGAGCAGTACCCTTGGAACAGGAGCTGTAACTGTGTTCGCCTGTGGTCTACCCTAACTCCAGTCTCAGTGCAGAGGGGAGCAGCACCCTTGGAACAGGAGCTGTAACTGTGTTCGCCTGTGGTCTACCCTAACTCCAGTGTCAGTGCAGAGGGGAGCAGCACCCTTGGAACAGGAGTTGTAGCTGTGTT
>JAOYSI010000014.1:970384-983560 GCA_025775065.1 Hiodon alosoides | reverse complement strand
ACACACACACACACACACAAACACAAACACAAACACACAAAGATGATCTACTTGTTATTGAGGCATTACCCAGACACATGCCATCATCCGGTGCAGTCTATCCATATATAAATGTTTCAACCACCTATTTGTGCATGTGTTTACACACTCAAATTTGCATGTAGATAGCCATATATTAATGATCAACCCTGCCTTTTTGCCCTTGTAAATGGTATAACCAAACTCCATCTGCACACACACACACATACACACAGGAGTCATTCAGGAATAGTGTACGCTCCTGCTCCAGGAGGCACGTGGATGGCCCGGGGCCAGTAGTAGTGAGTCTCAAGGATGGGCGTTCCACCCTGTGGGTGTCTTGTGTTTTGGGAATCGGGGAACCAGAGGTGGAGCGCTATGTTATGGTAAGGGGGTTGGACTTCAGTTTAGGGTATAGAGTGAAAGCCAAAGAACAGTAATGTGTGCCTACAAAAGTGAGGAAAACAGGACCGAAGAGAGAAAGCTTAACCCTGTCCCCAGTGTACAGTGCTGCTTCGCTCATGTGGCAGAGCCATTCACCTTCAGAGGTCTACATGAGGAGAGGGTGATGATTGTCTGCAATTTTCTCTTTTTTCTCTTTGTTTGACCTGATGCCAAATGGAGTTTGTTCGAAAAAAAAGCCAGTCGCAAGATGTCTATGCAGCCTTCTTCCACCAATCAATATCCTGCTTCCCGAAGGAGTGGGTCATTTAAGCTTTTAACCTGTCGCAGAACCGCATGCTCCTTGTCTGTATTTTCTCACTTATCTCCTAATGATCTGTAGTCTTCTTCTTTTTTTTTCAATCTGGCAGTGAAGACCTTGTTACTCTCAGTGCTGGTTTCTGGAAGGACTGTGAGAGGCTGGTAAATTCACCTTCAGACCCATTTGAACAGTGAAATGGTGCAGGGGGACCTGGATGTGCTAAAATGGAAAGGCCTGCTTAGAGGAGCAGGGCTGAAGTAAAGGCCTCAGATCCCACTTATTGGGTCTGCAAGTGAATTAATTGGCTGTTGTACATTTATAAAGAATGTGTGCACATTTATATATGTGTGGGTGTGTGGGTGTCTGTGTGTGTCGGTGTGTATGTGTGTGTGTGTCTTATTTGATTGTTCTCATGATGTGGTGCATTGCTGCTGCTACTCAGTTTTGGTCAATAGGGGAAATGCAATTACCTGTTGTTTTTTTTTGGTGATCTATTCAAGGATCACCAAAAGGCCCTATTTATCTCTCACTTGGAATGCTTATGAGCAACCCTCTCCATAATCACCAGAATATACATATTTTAGAGGGCAAGTGAATGTACAGTTATTGGTTGACAGATCATGGGGTGAATTTTTAGATGGAACAAACAAATAAGTAGTAGCTTCTTATTATTTTGAATAAGTTGTTTTAAACTGTATTAAATGAATGTGCGCACTATTATTTTAAGTGTAATTTATTTTTTTAAAGGAATTTTGATTTGCAGGTGTGGTAGATTAAAACAAGTAGTCAAATCAAGCAAATTATAAAAAAATAATGACAAAAAGTGCAATATGTTAGGAAAGCATGCTGCTGTGGATTTAGGTATTTTGTCTAGCATGATGGGCACATCTGACAGGCCAGAGAGCATGCATGCTATGCAGTACCACTAATCATGCCGTTATTAACTTTTTAGTGATTTAATACCAGTTATATTTATAAAAAAATTATTTATAAAAAAGCTTTTAAATTAAAATGCACCATCCATGAGTCTCTGTCATTGAAAGCATACAGACACAAACACACCAGCATATGTGCGCACATGCATAATGAGACTGGAACAAACAGGAAGTTTTTGAAGGAATATCTCAGGTAAAATAAGGTTTTTTTTTTTTAAATAAATAATAAAACATGTCCATGTATCCATTGTTATCTCATGCTTTTTGTTTTGGATCGGATGTTTTGCTTCGCCCCTTTTCGGCCCTTTTTCTGTCTTTCTTACCCTTTCCCCCCCTTTATTTAACTGTGATTGGAGAAGGGTGTGTCAGTATAGTTCTCACAGAGGACTTGCAGTCTAGAATGGATCTGCTGTGTGTTCACCAAAAGATGAAAACAAGCTGTGGCTCAGCTGGTAAAGGCGCTCGCCCGAGCACAAGTCTAGCCCTGTGATTTAGCGAATTTGGAATCCAAATTGTGTCATTTGTAAATGCTGACCAAGAGAGCAAAGGGGCGGCAGATCACCGCCCTATGGGCAGGGTTTCTTTGGCTCTTCGCTAACCAGCGTCTCTTGTTGGCTGCCCCAGCTCCTGCAGGTTGCCAGTGCCTCTCCTTCAATATAGGAAGTAAATATAAGATCTGATTTGTATGAACAAACAATAAAGGGACAGCAGAAGTTTTTTATTTTTTTTTACCTTCTGTCTATTGAAATGCCTTTTCCTTTGTATTGCTTGTGTGATGCTCTATATCCAATGGCAGCAGGCATGCCCAGCTCCAGCCCTTTCGACTTTCGATTGGTCTGTGTTGTGCTTGTACAGTTGACCTGTCGGCCCAGAGGAGCCAAAATGGGAAGTAAATTTGCACTACCAATCTCATTCTTTTAAATGCAATTAATTGTGTACCCTTTATTTTCCTGCACAGTGAGATTGGGAGTGTCTCTAGACTTTTGTAACTGCTCCCCTGATTGTGGTTGTGCTGAGTGTGTTTGTGCTTTGCATATGTCTCTGGGGCTGGATCTGGGCCATACTGCCACTTTCACAAATCCCCAAGCACCTTCTGATGCCTTCATGATGCAACATATTTTAATAGAGCCAATAGTGCAGGAATGCCCCCCCACCCCTTTCTATTTGAAGAATGTAGCCAATAATGTGTACAGTGGCCAGGGGATAGGTTGGGTGGGGAAGGGAGGGCAGGGGAGATTTAATTCATGGCTGAGATGAATTACTGAAACTGAAAAGCGTTGGGCGGAAGTGCTGCAGTGGGAATGAGCTTTTCTTAAATGTAAACCAGACCAGCACTAGCTATATATTCTTCTTTGCCCCTTAATGTTTTCCTTGGCCGTCATTGTGGTGTAACTCTTTATTGCCTTTGCCATTGTTTTTGCTGGTTGTGTTGCAGTAGTTTTTGTTTAGATCATTAAGAAATAGTTGACACGCTCCCTTCTAGTTATAAATCCTTTTTTTTCCTTCTAGAAGAGACAGTGGGTGAGCAGGGGGCCCACATCTCATTCTAGGTGGCTTTAGCAAATGTTCCTATACAGGCTTCCTTGGAATCCAGGAAAAATTGTGTGTTGCACCAGATCCTGTGCACTTTCATTGTGGTAGCAGTGCTTTTTCAAAGGCGTAAAATCCTTACAACTGGCGTTTGTCAACCCAGTGCAGATAGGGTGTGATTCAGTAATGGTAGCAATTTCCATGTGCTTGTTTGATAGAGGAGGAAGAAAGAAGCAGGGTTTATTGAAGAAAGCTTTTGCAGGTCTCCGACGGCCTCTTTGACTAGGTGTTTAATATCCTGTGCACGACAAGTTTCCACAAAATCAGTTTTAAAAGGTGTAACAATGGGGCTAGGGTGTTTTATTGACAAATTTAATCTGCATTATATAGTGGTGAAAAAACTTAACTCTGAAAGTGTATAAGCAGGTGTTCTGGCTCTGGCCAGGTCACTATCTCTCCTGCAGGGTTTGCTGATATAGGTGGTTTGGTATATGTTTCTGCTGTCTGTCATTCACGCTTACACAGTTCACGGAAATTATTTTTATACAAAAATAGGGGGGGCATGACGTGCAGAGGAAGCAAGGAATGTAAGAATATTCAAATATAAGGGAGGAAGGAATTAAATGGCTGAACGTATTTTGTACTTTTATTGTGCAAAATGTGTGTAGTTTGTTGTTCGATGGATAGGTAAATGCATAGATGAATTAAATATTATAGACTATATGATCTATATCTAAATCTATGATCCATATCTATATTTACATATGCAACGTTTGTTTTTGAAAAAGGTCCACTCGTTATTAATTTCTCAGGACTGTGAGGCCTCAAAAGGTGCTTTCTACCCCCTATCCCGCTTGACTCTATTAATGCAAAATACGTTTTTTTGTTTCTTTCAAAAGGCAGTGGCTTGCCGATGTTCTCGCGTGTACCTTCCTTACACAGAGTTTGCAACGGTAACAGGCAAAACATAAGTAACTTTACAACTTTGGTCGGAATACAAACATAAAGAATCAAACAGTTTTAAGTAGTAAAGGAAACAGAACCATTCAGAACTACTATGGACTGCCTTGCAAAACAAAGAAAGCTATGTGTTAGGTAGTACCTTAGGTAGTACCTAACGTAGGATCCATGCTAAATTCCCTGGTACTATGTCTCCACTATTCTAAATTAGTGAGGAAGGACCCCACTCTGGCCGTCCATGTTTTTGGAATAAGTATCATTATTACTGAGGCAGAATTCTTGATCTCTGCATCCACTGTCCAATTGTGAGGGAGGCCACCTCTGCCCATACAATTCCAAAGGCCAAACAGATACCCTCCTCAACAAATGCAATATAGATCTTGAATATATCTGAC
Source organism: Hiodon alosoides (assembly GCA_025775065.1). Taxonomy (NCBI): domain Eukaryota; kingdom Metazoa; phylum Chordata; class Actinopteri; order Hiodontiformes; family Hiodontidae; genus Hiodon; species Hiodon alosoides. The sequence continues at coordinate 979,019 of JAOYSI010000014.1, read as the reverse complement.
CAGATATGGCCCATGGTTAGATGGAAAACAAAATAACTCCTGCAGAATTCTTGGGCTGGTATACTTTTCTTTGGTTCAAGCCATTGCTGTGTCACTTATTGTAATTTTTATTGGGATTTTTATGGTCATTTGTTCATATTTTTGAGAAAAATATTTCCCAAAAAATATTAACTATCTGATCTATGTATGTGTGGTAAAAGACTAAAAGTAAAAGAAGGAAGATTTTAAAATGTATACATTAACCAGCAGTAAAATATATATTTGTGTGTGTGTGTGTGTGTGTGTGCATATATATATATGTAAAGAGAGAGAGAAAGAAACAAAATGGATATTGCTATTGCAACTAATACTTTTAGTTCAAGTTTTTAATGACTTTTTTAAATCACTCTTTGATCTTAATTATTTGCTTCACTGTGATCACAGTGGCGGCCTGGCAAAGAGGGCATGTGCTGCACCAACACTCAGGGGTCATGACCTCTCTCAAGGTCAGGTCTAGAGTCAAATAGCAGCCACATGGGAGAGATTGTTGGTGTTAAACATACCATGCGACATCCCATGGCCGCCTGTTTTTTTTTTTTTTACAAAGCAATAGAACATCACCCTAAAATATGTGATCTCAGTATCAATAGGCCTTCTTACTGTGAGATTAAGGGGGATAATAAATGCAGCTGCACAAAAACATCTGGAGTACTTTCCTCCTGGCTGTGTAAAAAAAATACTGGGACTAAAGTGTCAAAATAGCTTGTCTTTCCTCTGGAAAATACTCAAGGCAGTAGTCTTAATCTGATCTGTGACTGTTGTAAGGATGGAGTGTACTGCACACAGACGGATTGACGGGTCTTAGTTCTATCATATACACACACATGCACACGCACACACACACACAGTCACACAGTCACACTGTTAGAAGTACGTTGCGAGCTGAGGGTCAGTAGTCGGCATATATTCAGATTAAAGAAGGAAACAATGAGAATTTAATAACCTGGAAGAAAGATCTGGGCAAAAAACATACACACAGACTCACATAAAGCACCTCCGAATATCTACTGTGATTTTTCTTCTCACACCACCCAACCCTGCTCCATTTCAAACTAGCCCCTCTCCCCCATATCTGCAGCACACTGCCCACCCAACCTACCCCACCTTTCTTAAGCAAAAGTACAGCAGGTCGTGTGATGTCAGGATTTTGTGGTGGGCTGCTGATGACAGGTCCAGACAATCAGTGTGTGTTAATGTCAATGTGTGATTTCCAAATCTTTGTTTATGGTCAGGATTTTAAAGGAAGATATTTTTATGGTAATTGTTGCTGGTCTATTTTACTATATATTTATGTAATAAATATGTGACTAAATTTAATCTTTTGGTTTCTTTGTGTTTTGTTTTTATGACTGCCTTCCACCGCCTCTTTCCCTCGCTTTCCTTTCTCCACAAAATTCTCATTGTCTCCACAGATCCAGGTCTAAATATTATCCTTTACAAATATGACTTCAATTGTGGAAATTATTGGGGAAATAAAAATACTTCAAATAAACAAATAAAGAATGAACTCAGTGCCCTGAAGAGAACTTGGGCCTGGTTGTTAAGTGTCTAGCTCAGGATCTCTCCAGCACTCTCACATAGACGTCTGGGAACGGGACCAGATAGGTTGCGGCTGATGTTGTCAGGGCGCCAGTCCCCCCTGTGCCCTCCATCCCAGACTATAAACAGTCCACAATCTTCCATTTCACTGAAGCATGTGGGGACGGTTTGCAGTGACATAAAGATTACTGTCGCAGTGGCTTCATGATTAATGAAGTCTAGCTTTCCTGTAAAATCAGCCATTTAATAAAAACAAGTGCACCGTTTCAGGCTCTCAGAAACATTACATCATTACCGTTTATTTTATTTTTTTTATATTGGTAAGTGCAGTTTTCATTTTCTAATATTCTCCGTACTTTTAACATGCTAAAACGTTGCAGTTTCCATTTAATAATTTTCCCTCAGTTGAAATTGTATTTATTTGAACTAATGGCACGTCTTCTGGCAATGATGCAGGTAAGCAGGTAAAGGTTCTGAAGGAATTGCAATGTGTGGAAAGAATCGCAGGAAGAATCAAATGTGCAGGTTGATATTGATGAAGTCTGACATGTATTTTTTGGGTGGATGCAAATGTAGTTTGATCATTTGTTGAGGCTTTGTCTCATACAGAGGTCTTGCAGAGACTATGCTAAACCCTGCAAAGACTGGATATTTTTTAACTTTTTTAACATTGTTGGTCATTTGCACTAGAAGTATTACAGAGGATGTTTGACTATCAAACAACTATCCTTGTTCTTATTGTATTTAAATGTTGTAACTCTGGAACAAACTTGGAGTTCATCCCTTATCACTGCCAAGCTGAAAGTATTTTCCATTGCTCTACTAAGGTGATGTGAAATTCAGATCAAATCTAAATCGGCTCTAAACTAAAGCTTGCTAATTAGTCACACTACTAGTTTAGTTTGAACATATTTCACAATAGCTGAATAGGATTCAGAAAACACTGCTCTTGGACACATACTGTATGGGAGTGATTACTCTGGCATGGGCTGGACTTCCTGCCAGTGTGACATGGTGAAAGCCCCCATGTCATCTTGAAGAGGAATTCCTCTCATAGCAGAAATCAGGTATTGCTTTCAGGGGCATTTAAAAAAAAAAATCACAGAATCACCAGACCCATTATAATAAATGTAGCATATATATATATATATATATATATATATATATATATAAAACACATAATGTGTATTTGATAAAGCTGAATGGATCTGAAAATGCTTTTCCCCATTGAGAATTTTCCCTCTGCTATGCTGTGAGCATACTCGAGTGTGTAAGCACATCTGTTGTGGAGGCTGTGACCTCACAAGGGCAGCTTTCCCTTTAACCAATTACTTTCTTGCTTTCCAGATCAAGCCCCGCCCACCCTTTGCTATTTCCATATGCAGTTACAGCAGGAATTTTCCACTCACTAGCAGAAAAACATCACAGCCAGATGTGCAGCACATGCACACTCACACATGCACATCCATACATGCAGCACCGAGCCACCTAAAAGCAACTACATGAATGGAGATGATACAAGGTACTTCCAGACCTCTTGTGGGCCTTTTGTTCATTTGTACCACTCTTTTTCCTTGCAACCCACAGCTCCTATGCCAAGTTACCAACAGGCAGCAGAAAAAGAGAAGCACAAATTTCACTTCAGTCAGAGACTACATAACCACATGTGAAAATGAGTTTCAAGTCACTGATTTAAAAGGGCTGTGCCTATTTGAAATGTATTAATCAAGAATATGTTTGCAACTCGTATACCACACAGCCTTGGTCCAAACAAACAGACAAACTGAATTGAATATTATCCACTGGAGACATACCCCATCCCCCACGTATGTGCTTATAAACCTGCGGGAACAGATGAGTTTTGACAGTGGTGCTCATTCGCACACACAAACTCACACATTTCCAAACACACATAGGTATAAAAAGAACTGTTACGTAAGCGGCCCGCCTTGCTTTCCCGACCATGTCCTTGATTCCACTCTAGCAGGTCAGGTAAGGACAGAAAGCGGAGAGCGGTGCCTCGGTTAAGGCACGCCTACATCACCCCACCCCCACAATCCCTTTCAAAGCTCATGCGATGGACACAGCAGTGAAAATAATAGCTGCAGGATGATTGTAAAATAGTTTTTGAAAAACTTAAGTAGTTTTGTTGGTTTCAGATTTGAATGGGAGGGAGTAGTAACAGTCAGACTAACATAATACAGGGACTTTGGCAAAGGACTGTTAGTGGGGCCCTGTGAGGGAGGGAAAGAGAGCATAAGCAGAGAGAGATGGCAAAAAGAGAGAGTGTTGCCAGAGAGGTACTGAGGGACAAAAAAAAGGCAAATAAATTAAAAAGCAGCTTTTCAGACTAGTAAAACCCCAGTTAGGGACAGATTTAGTGTAAAAAAAAAAAATGGGTAGTGCAGAAGTGGTTTCCTAGATGGCATTGAGTGTGCTTATGAGTGCTTATGAATGAGTACGGGGATGCAGTGGGGGGTGAAAAGATTCAAAGCGGGGTCCTTTGCATGGGCATGCAAGTGGGTTGAAGGAGGACAGGGAGTTCCGTGTTTAATCCTGGCAGCCTCAGCGTGTTCCAAGGGCGAGATGCTGTGACCTCCATAAGGTTCGTATTGCGGCCGTATCCTTCTTTCAGCTGCCTTACCTCAAACGTAGGGAGCGGAGAGATGCTCTGGTGACCAGCAAAAGTCACTCTAATCAGCCTATGTTCCCTGTCGTACACCAAGGCTTCACCCTTCAGATGCAGACAGAGCCTAGCATCCGCATTGCAAAATCGGTCTGTAATATAACAAAACATTCAAATTAGTCTGCCTTTTTAAAGACAAATCTGAATGCCTGAGGGTACTTGAACATGCTTTGGGAAATTGAGGACACCGAACATGTCTGCTCACTTTTAATTCTTAGAGGCCTAACAATATTAAATGTCTAGATAATTATTTACAAAACATTTAGTTTGATAATTAGGGTCAAGCACAGAATGGGGAAAGAGCTGTTTCTCACAGACAAAATATTTAATGATGAACAACCCTCAGGCACAATTCCTTTGACATATCCAGCAGTTTAAAAACCAGGAACAATGAAACACAGGCATCTGGCTACTTGAACAGTCAACAGGCGCAAAAGGATTTATCCTCAGGTTTTAGAGTCTTAAACCAGAGATTTTAGGTTTGTGCCACTGTTATGGCAAATGCCGCTAAATATTTTAGAGACATGTAAATCAATATCATCAAATTATATGGGAACAACTACAGGGGCATATTCCACCTGACCATACATCTGCAACTTTATCTGTATTCATCTCAGCTATTCAAAACTTTTATTAGTTTGTGCTGAATTTTCCGGTTTGATTAATTGTGTTCAATTTACAGAATCTTCCCATATCTGCATCAGTTCAGTTCAAATGTACATGTATTGGTATGTAGTAGCCATAGTGATCCAATCATAATACTGCATGTGGATTTTGGTTCCTATTTGCCCCATTTTATGGCAGCTTGACGACTGGTTGACAATTTTAATTCAGTATCCACTGCACTGAGCGCTGAGTAAACTATATAGGGTTTATTAAGTCCTGTTATATAGTCTTGGGCAGGATTTATCATTTCGTGCAATGATTGCCATAATTAAAAAAATGTGATTTTAGGCTATAAGCATAACATTATTATGTGACTTTACACATTATTAACTGACTTAACACATTTGGGTTTTCACTGGATTAATTCTTTATCCAATGCACGATTTATAACACGGTCCTCTCATCGCATTTTTGCTGCCACACCCTCTATTCACGCTGCTGCCCTACTTTCCCCAGCCATCTGCGTAGAGCCACAGATGGCAAGATCACATTTCATATTTGAGATGCAGCAGTCTATCCACGATTGATTGTTTGCTCTTATTTATCCATTATACAACACAAAAGCTTGGTTTTATAAAACAAAACATTCTTTCTAAGGTTTTTTTTTTTTTTACATTATCTAGTTTTACAGATTCAGTTAGAGGGGAATGCAGGGCAGACAGTTGAATGTTCAATACAAATCTTGTCTACAAAAACTTGTATAGGGCACCTGCACAAATCACCTGTGAATAAGTTGCTGATTCCTATAACAGAGGTAGAAGGTCACAGCAGAACTAAATTGTTAGAAACAAACCAAAAAATAGGACGATCCCATGTACAGATGTGTGAAATTATATGGTTTGAGTAACCCCTAGTGGCAAAAAGTAAGAAGGCAACTGTGAATTAGGAACAGAACATTCAGCGGAACAATTAACAGTGCAATCAACAATATGGAAATGTACCATACTAACGATTTGTAAGTATTCGCCTACTTGCATAGGTATAGCATTTTATTTCTTGAGCACTTGCAATGATAGAAATAAATATGGAATAAATATTTATATAGCCTTTTCTTCTCAATCCTGTGTCTTCCCTTTTATATCCACAGCCTCTACCCCTGGGACACATAAAGGATCCTAGCTAGTGTATCTCATGACCTAGTTTTGCCACTTACACAACTGACTTCAGTGGAAACCACCTTCTTGAACACCCCATAAACACTGTCTGCCTCATTAGCAGACAGCAGTTGGAAGAGAACAGACAACTCTCGGGTAACCTTGGGTCCTCATGTTATGCGTTACCTAGAGATAGCTCTATACAGACCCTATAAGGACAAACCTCCTTAGATTGAAAAGTGCTGGTACGGGTGATGAGTTAAAATAAGCACTCTTTGTTGGACCTCAATAGCAGATACATGCAAACTGCCCTTACTCCAGATGTCAGACCTAAGACCACATTCTCCAGTGGGAACCATTTGGTCTTTATAATGCACAAACTTGTATGTGTCTTACAGATATAGTGCTGGCTGAAAAGCCAGCAAGTTACTTTTTATCTTGATGACCTGCTAGACCATATCTTTGCAATCTGCCAGGGCCGGACGCCAAGTGGTCCCTTTACTGCGGATTCGAACATCACCCAGTCGACTTTTTCCATCATTCACACCCAAATGGTGGAATGCCCTGCCTGGGACAGTCAGACAATCCAACGCTTCTTCTGCCTTCAAGAGGGAACTGAAAACTTACCTCTTCCAACAATACCTCACTCCTGAATCTCCCCCACAGGAACTGACTGCTATATTTTCATGCTCATGATTTTATTGCTTGCTTGTCTCGTATGTTTTCTTCTTGGTAGCCCTAGTCTTTGTGCCTTCTTGCCGTACTCATCAATAGGGCATGCTAGCTTAGTATCTGTTATTGCACATTAAACCATAAACTATGGCACTTTTGTATGTTGCTCTGGATAAAAGCGTACGCTAAATGACTAAAATTTAAAAGCTGGGTTAAAGCTGCACCCCAGAGAAGTGTTAGCTGCTGTATAAAATGGCATAATTTCTGGGATACCAAGTTAGTAACAGAGAGATTACCAAATAAATAGACAAAGAAGTGATTGTAACGGACTGGCTCTGCCCCACTAACCTCCATCAGATGAGAGTGTTCCTGGGCCTTGCCTTTTCCTTGTCCTCCACTTTGCTTTATCAGCTGATTAAGAGATTTTTGAAACCCTGAAGAAGGCAATTTCCCAGACACCTGTACTGAACAGATCCAAAGCTAGTTGGGGAGGTAATTGCTTAATTAATCTCCATGGAGAATTAGGATAAGTACAATGACTGTGAACCAGAAAGAGATCTGTTGGCTGTTGTGGAATCAGTCAGCAGCACTTTTGCATTCTACCCTTTCTATTTGCACAGATCAAGCGGCTTTGTCCTGGTTTATTCAGAGGAATTAACCAGGACAATGAGAAAAGCTTTGCATGCCAGTCAGGTTAGTTCCATTTCTAGTTTGAGGAAATGTTTGCAAATTAGTTTTATAGGAATATTTGTGTGAATAGTCTTTAATGGTGCTCGGATATATCCATTTGGAAGTTTTCTCTTATACTGTTTAAACCACTGCTTGACATCAAAACACACGCATGGCTCGCAAAAATACTAGTGGATTGACACACATGTTCTCTCTAGGCCAGGGATGGGCAATACTTAGAGTTGTTGTGTCTGCTATTTGTCATTCCCTCTGGCTTTTTAAGTACATTTTTGGAAGGAAATTACCTCACTTGGAAAATCTGTCGCTAACTGAAAAGTGGCCCTTACAGGACTAGAACTGCCCAGCCCCAATCGAGGTCACAAGCTGAACTACAATTTGTCTCTGCATATTTCTGAGCCAATGGTACAAAATACTATCTTTAATTAATAACTTCTTCCACACTACCTCGGATTAACCCCTATTGACTTTACAGAGATTTACTTGCAGGGAAATCTTATCTTTGCCTTCTTTCATCTTAGCCAGTATCAAATCTGTTCCTATCCCAGAAAACAAAGTCTTGGTAATTGGTAATTCTTCATAAGGATCAACAATTTATGCTCAGATGCTTATAGACTATTTCAGAAACTGTAAACTCTAGCACCAGAAACACAAAGTTTGTGGGTTAAACTTGGAAAAATCACCTTTAAAATGATTTTTAATAATAATAGCAAAAGACTCTCTGTTGAAGAAAAAAATGTATTTCATATCTATTCTTTATATTTTGACATATTAGGATGATCATGTGGACACTATTTGCAGGAGAAATATCTGGAGTTTAAGAAATCAGTTTAGTCTACCTGATAAAACTAAATAAGACATTTAAAAAGATTTTAAAATATATTTATACAAAATATGAGTTTTGTGGAAAGATATCAGCATCACTAACAATATTTATATTATAACGGGAAAAAAAACAAAAAAAAAACCTTTTTATTAAAATACCATACTCACAAACGCAAATTTTCGAAAAAAAATCCGATGTCTAATGTTTTAAAAAAGAATTTACATGTACATTATAAGATTTTGTTTTTTAACTGAAATAGTCTACCATTTTGAAACCATAAATAATAAAACGTTCTATACAATACTGACGTTAAGGTCGGACGTCACGTCACGTCACGTCACGTCACGTTACGTCACGTTACGTCACGTCAACATGGCGGCTGTTGTAGTTACGGCCCATAAAGTGAGATCATAACGTGTTTATTTT
>JAOYSI010000014.1:954429-965965 GCA_025775065.1 Hiodon alosoides | reverse complement strand
AATGTTACAATTAGATATTAACATTATGATTTAAAACAAAAACTTTGGCAAGTTCTGACTAGCTAGTGCTAGCAATGGGCGCTTAAGAGTGTTCGATAGCCAATAATGTCCCCCAGTCGACAGTGCCACTGGGTAAGAGAGAATACTGCCGCTCAGAATACACTGAACGTTCCATTCAATTTGTTTGCTATTGCCTCAAGTTAGATTTTCAGCAAGAGTTATTTGGCAGTTTGTCGACTGGACCCAAAAGGGATTGAGTTCTATTGTCCACCCTACCGTTACTTGAATACCAGCTCGTTGGCATGATCATTTGCACATTGAGATTGTATCATTTTAAATGTGTTTGTTTTTCCAAAAAATGATGAGAAATCCTGTTCCTATCATTAACAGGATGTGGACCAGGACACCGGGGAGGACCTGAACCCCAATCGTCGGCGTAACATGGGGGGTGAGGGCAGTGAGGAGACTGCCATGAGGAACCCTGACCGACCCACCAATCTCAACCTGGTCCACGCGCCAGAAGTGGAGGATGACACCCTGGAACGCAAGAGACTCACCAAGATCTCTGACCCTGAGAAGTGGGAGATAAAGCAGGTGGGTTGAAGCCACAAACAATAATTCTTATGGCATTCAGCTGTTACAGACTCGGATGCCCAGTAGGTATGGGCTTAAATTTGGGCTTGTTGGGCCTTCCGTTTTATTCTTTCCCATCAACGCATTTGCCAAGATGTAGTCCAAGTCAGTTATATCCACTGGGGGGCAGTGTTGATTTGTAGTGTATTAGGTGTCTTTGAAATAGGAGTGTGTGTTTTTTAGTCCAGTTATTGTGATTTCCTCTGGATTGTATTTTTTTATTTTACAGATTAAGAGTGCAGTTTTTCTTAAATTCCTCTTCTCTGTCTGTAGATGATTGCTGCCAATGTCCTTTCCAAAGAGGAGTTTCCTGACTTTGATGAGGAGACTGGCATTTTACCCAAAGTAGATGATGAAGAAGGTAAGTTTGTTTTGGGAATGCTCCAGGTTTCTTGGCTATGTGGATCCAACATATTGATTTATACTTAATCTTATACTTATACTTAATCATCGATCTATCAAATTTAATGTGTTGTAGCACATTTTGCTAACGGAAGCAATGAACAAATTGCGTTTTCCTTTGGGGGAACTGAAAATCCCTGACCCCGGAGGCCTCGTCATGGAGGCAACCACATATGAAAACTGTGCAAGCTAGGGAATACTTTAGCAAGGCACTATATGTTTTGTGCGTTATACAAGAATTTTCAGTTTTTCTTCTTTTACTTTAAGGGGTGGTTCTGTTTTTGATTTTTATTTATCACTTGTTGCAAAGTGCTGGAAGTCATGTGTGTCTCTCCCTGCAGACGAGGACCTGGAAATTGAGTTGGTGGAGGAGGAACCTCCATTCTTGCGTGGACACACCAAGCAGAGCATGGACATGAGCCCTGTCAAAATTGTCAAGGTGGGTCATTCCCAACGCCACCCTTTCGCACCAGCCGGCTGGTTCACCGCTGTTAATTCCAACAGTCCTTTTTTTGTTATTTTCTTAAACTGGGTATATATATATTTTTTTAATGAAAGGTCTCCATCTCTGGTGTCACTATTTAAACTAGCTTTTGTTTTGAAATGAAAAATTATCAGTCTTTGTCTTATTTCCCTGTCAAACAGCAAGTCTTTTGCTAAAATTACCTTTCATCTTTGTATGTTATTATATTACAAACATGAGGCTGTAATGGTAAAGGATTTATTGCAGTCATTCTACTTTTTATGTCTGCCCTCAAGTTGCAGATTATAGCTACAACATGGTGGATCCTTGCTTTTTAATTTCTAATTCTCTTTAAAGAAGAAATACAGATTGACACTGACTATATTGAATCTATAAAGGTAGAGAAGAGGCACGTTTCTGTATTTCTCATATAAAATAAGAACTGTTAATGCAGTATAGTTGCAGAGTTTGCAATACACAGGATACATGCAATTTCATTATGAATCAATGCTGTTTTCAGAACCACTCTCGGGATTGGAACAAAAATATAACTCAATACCAACAATAAAAACCAAATGGAATAATATGGCATCCACTATGACCGGGGATCGTGTCAATCACTTCTGATCTTAGTTCCCTGTCGGCCCATGGAACATATTTTTGTAAACGCCTTTTCTTCACTACAGAGGCACAGACGACATATTTCCCAATAACCAAAAGGACAGCTTGTGCAACATTTGTAGCAAATTCAGTTTTTCTTTACACAAAATCATTTACCGTAAGCTTCCCATTCTTTATTTGATTTTTTTCCTCATATTCTTTATAACCATATGGCTCATCTTGGATAATCACCATTAAGACGCCTTTTCATTAGTGGTGTTTATGTATGAATTTTTAATTTTAATAGGCTACAGACTCCTTTACAAGGGTCCAATGGCTATAAGAAAAACTTATTTTCCTTTTTATTAACTATATTAGTGACAATGAAGATGGAATGAGGAATAGTGCAGCTGCTTTTGCTATCTTAACAACACTCATCTCAATCTTGCTCGCCAAATTGTTTTAATACAGTTACTAGTGGATGTACTAGTGGATGCAGAGAAGTGAATGTAGAATAAAACGCGCCCAAGTCTGGATGCAGAAGTAGCAACGTAGTTTTGTTTTTTTTTCTCCCTTCTACATACGCATCTTACAGTAGTATTTAAATTTTTAAAATTAATGTCAACCCCCCTCACTTCATTTAACGAAACATCAGATTGCTATCCAAATTTTGGTTCTGTTTATCTCACCTGCCGTGGAATTACTTGGCCAGCACTGAGTAAATTAACGTAGAATGCGTAATGCAGAAAAATTCCATCCGGCATAAGCAAAAATTAAAAACGCACAATTAAAGACCGTTATTTTTCAGTTCTGTTTCAAGGATTACAAAAACTTTTTTTTTTTTTTTTTTTGGCCCTGATGCCTCATTTTAGCATCGTGATATTGCAATGTACTGGATCACTACTCGTACTAATTCCCTACGGTGTCTCTCCCACTCCGTGTTTTTCTTTTAGAACCCGGATGGATCCCTGTCCCAGGCAGCCATGATGCAGAGTGCACTTGCCAAGGAGCGGCGTGAGCTGAAACAGGCGCAGCGTGAAGCTGAGATGGACTCCATCCCAATGGGTCTCAACAAGCACTGGGTAGACCCCCTGCCTGATGGTGAGGTCCAGAATTTGGCCACATTGGTCACTCTATGGTGACCAGTACCTCTCTGCCTGTCCTCATATGCACACCAAAAGCTAATGCCGTGAGATGCAGTTGGTACACATAGTCTGGTCAAGAGCTACCTTTGTAGGCAGTCGGCATAATAAAAGGCCCTGTGCTTATTGTGTATATTTCAAGTGCTAAAATTACTGATTGTCAGTTCTGTTCCTGATGCTGCCCCTGATACTTGGCTGTTAGTTCTGAAGAGTGGGAAAAATCCTTCCAAGATAAACTGCTTGGTGAACTAGGGATCAGAAGTATCTGATAAGATTTGCATGTTTTCCAAATTAAAAATGTTTTGTTTTTATGAATATGCAACTACATGCATGGTAGTTCCTTGATCTTTCTGCATACCCAGCACCCTAACCGCTCTATGCGTCTTCATCACGTTTTTTATGCAATTGGTAAATATGATGCAGAAACGATTTAATTTTTTTACCCCCGGACATGTAATATACCTCTGGGCTGGAGATGGTAATCTGCCTTCCAGGAAGCATCCCAACAGGGCAGATTAAAAACTATTGCGGAGGTCATAAATCTTTGTCCCCCGGGACCTACGGCAGTTCCACATTGCCCAGGCACCAGCCTGGGCTGACTCATCCTAAGGGGGAGGGAAGAGCAGTGGGCGAGCGGCAGGACTGTCCATCTCCGTCTAACCCGCTTCCCTTTCCTGCCCTGCAGCCGATGGGAGGCAGATCGCCGCCAACATGAGGGGCATCGGCATGATGCCCAACGACATCCCTGAGTGGAAGAAGCATGCGTTTGGCGGTAACAAGGCGTCCTACGGCAAGAAGACTCAACTGTCCATCTTGGAACAGAGGGAGAGCCTTCCCATTTACAAGCTGAAGGAGCAGCTTATCCAGGTTAGTTTGCATTTTCATCTTGGTTCGTCAGCTAAAATGAGATCTTATGGTACAGCTGCTTTCCCTGAATTATGTTAGCACAGTTAATTATTTAAATAAGCTCAGAAAACTGTATTTCCACTTGTTCTTGCAGGCCGTGCATGACAATCAGATCTTGATTGTAATCGGGGAGACGGGCTCTGGGAAAACCACCCAGATTACCCAGTACCTGGCCGAGGCCGGCTACACCACTCGTGGGAAGATCGGCTGCACTCAGCCCCGCCGTGTGGCAGCAATGTCTGTGGCCAAGAGGGTGTCTGAGGAGTATGGCTGCTGTCTAGGGCAGGAGGTGAGTCTGTTTTACATGATGTTGGGTTATACTACCAAGGGTTGACTAGGGGGAAAAAATTAAGCCCTACCACAATGTTTAAATATTCTGAAACAGGAATGTACTTTTTAAAATTTAAGTTGACAATAGCCTTGTGTTAGTTCTTGATTAGCCGCTAAAACAGATTTCCTCAATCCGTCTCACGTTAGACTGAGCAGCTCTCTCGCCAATCCTAGGTTGGATACACGATCCGTTTCGAGGATTGTACCAGCCCGGAGACGGTAATCAAGTACATGACAGACGGTATGCTGCTGAGGGAGTGCCTGATTGATCCGGATCTAGGCCAGTATGCCATCATCATGTTGGATGAGGCTCACGAGAGGACCATTCACACAGATGTGCTCTTTGGCCTTCTGAAAAAGGTAGGTCTGTCTCTGAGCAAAGCCAATACATTGGCTCTTATGGTTAACCTTTAACTTTTGGTAAAAGTTTTTGAAAAGCTCAAATTAGTACATTCTGATGTCTTTAAATACAGTACTGCTGATGTTCCAGGTTTACATTTTCATCTTCTGAGCACCGTTATAAGTATAAGGTCAATGATCACTTGGAAATTGATTTCAGCTATGCAATTGAGAGATTAATTTGTGCAAATATTATTGTACTGGACTTTATTAATCTCTGATGTGGAATATGGGTCAGCCCATATATAGCCTACATTTTTCTATAAGTTATGGAATATAACAATTTTGACAGTTAATAACCCTATGTTCTTTCAGACGGTGCAGAAGCGCACAGACATGAAGCTAATTGTGACATCAGCCACGCTGGATGCTGTGAAGTTCTCCCAGTACTTCTACGAAGCACCCATCTTCACCATCCCAGGTCGTACTTACCCCGTGGAAGTGCTCTATACTAAGGAACCCGAAACGGACTACCTGGATGCCAGCCTTATAACGGTCATGCAGATCCACCTAACTGAGCCCCCAGGTACGGCTAAACCCTGGTGATATACTACTGGCTAAGCAGTCATTGTGTTGTCAACTCATGAGAATTTACCTGCCCATCATAGTTGTGGGTGTGTGCTCCACTACTGTAAATGTGTCTTTAGAATTACATTAAATGACTGATTATATAAATGCTTTGTCTTCCTTACTTGCAGGTGACATCCTGGTATTCTTGACAGGCCAGGAAGAGATCGACACCGCCTGCGAGATCTTGTATGAGCGGATGAAGTCCCTAGGGCCGGACGTCCCAGAGCTCATCATACTGCCGGTCTACTCCGCCCTGCCCAGCGAGATGCAGACCCGGATCTTTGACCCAGCACCCCCTGGCAGCCGTAAGGTACAGGCACTGCTGTCGTGATTTACTGGGTTCACATTTTCACCTCTTTAATCATCTTGTTTAACAACTATTTTTGTGCACTCCTCAGGTGGTCATTGCCACTAACATTGCAGAGACCTCCCTGACTATCGATGGTATCTACTATGTGGTAGACCCTGGCTTTGTGAAGCAGAAGGTGTACAACTCTAAGACTGGTATCGATCAGCTGGTGGTCACCCCAATTTCACAGGTAAGCTTCTTAAATATTCTTAAAGTATCAAGGCTTTAATTTTCTGTCAGTTGTGCTTTGTAAAGAATAAAGATGGCCAAAGATTTCCCACAAATTAGTATTTTATATTCGTTTTTTTATTTAGTTGTATTTGACTGGTGGAAAATGCCTAACCTTTTGTGCGTCTTCTTGCAGGCCCAAGCTAAACAGCGGGCTGGTAGGGCTGGGAGAACGGGGCCGGGAAAATGCTACAGGCTGTACACTGAGCGAGCCTACCGAGACGAGATGCTCACCACCAACGTGCCTGAGATCCAGAGAACCAACTTGGCTAGCACCGTGCTGTCTCTGAAGGTCTGTTCCCCACACCCCCGTCCCAGTGTATTCATTAAGCCTCTGTGGAGGGATTGAATGGAATCGGAACAATGGTCATTCGGTTCAGAAATTAGTAAACAGGGCTGAGCTAGGAGTGTAATCGTGATGTAGTGTAAAGATGGTTTACTTGGTGAAAACAGTTTTGCTTAGTATTGCTCTTTGAATATAAATTTTCAGTTTTAGATGGTGCAAAATGAAGTATTTAATCTGTTTTAAAAATTGCTTGTGTATAGTGGCTATTCTGTCTTTCACTCTGGTAAGCAGATTGTGCCAGGATGTGGCACATGGTCGCACAGGTGGTGGGCACCAAGCCACTGACTGCATGCATGTCCATAAGCTGCTGATACTGTTCACCCTTGCCAAAATAATGCACAAAGACTACTTTCAGTTTGAAATTAATCTATTGTACAGCTCTGTGCTGTTTCGACTTAGTACTATTAAATAACACATCCTCAAATGCCTGAGTTTTAAGCACCACATTAATTACAAAGAACTGGTTGGTTTTATTGAAAGAACGGTGAGATGTAAGTGTACTGTGGCATATTTTTCGTTGCCTAACCTGATTTTTAGTATAAGTCTTCTAAGATCCATGTACGGTACTGTTCAAAAGGCAAATGGTGGTCACAACAAATATTCCCTCTTATTTTTTTGGTTTTCTGTCCTTTTATAGTATTTTATTTTATATTTTTGAAGCTTTGCATTTCATAATTTTTGAAAACATCTTTATGTACTTAATAACTTTGTACAGTACTGTAAATAGAATCCATGTTCAGTGACTTTTCTCTGACTTTTCAACTAACACCTTCATCCTCTTCCCTTCTCCCTCCCCAAGGCTATGGGTATTAATGACCTGCTGTCATTTGACTTCATGGATGCGCCACCAATGGAGACTCTGATCACTGCAATGGAGCAGCTCTACACCCTGGGGGCGCTAGACGATGAAGGTCTGCTCACACGACTTGGCCGTAGGGTAAGATTGCGTTTCTGCGGGAGCATGTTCATTGCCAAATACTAAATCTGCACAGTTTGTCACGTTATTTGGCTCTATCTGTTATCTTGCTGTGTTCACTCAACCTGCCAAACTGGTGAGGACACAACACTAAAATTTGTCTTAAACTTGAGAGTTGCGATGTTGCGAGTAACCTGAGTGTCACAGTTGAAAAGGTATGCTGCAAAGCCTATTCTCTCTCACTTCTCTCCTTAGATGGCCGAGTTCCCGCTGGAGCCCATGCTGTGTAAGATGTTAATAATGTCAGTCCACCTGGGCTGCAGCGAGGAGATGCTGACCATCGTGTCCATGTTGTCCGTTCAGAACGTCTTCTACAGGCCCAAGGTATGGTGCTCGTGACAGACCATGACTATTTATTCACTCGTTATCTAAAGAGCTGACACCCTTATCCAGTTCACCCTTTCACTATGAGGCCCAACATCAATGCATGCCGTGCTGGCAACTCTGTCTATCAAATACTTGGAAACTATCAGCAATTTTGTGAATAAGTTGACGGTCTTTGATTTTACTTAATTGAAGACCTTGTGATCTCAGCTCTGTGTTCTCATTTAGTCATTCCATTTGAGACCTAATGTTTACCTGATTTGGCTCGAGGCAGAATGCACACTGCCAGATTTAAGAATGAGGATGGAAAGATTCAGAAGTGTACTGTAGTCAGTGACCTCCGGGTGACCCTTCTGTTCCAGGACAAGCAAGCGCTGGCGGACCAGAAGAAAGCCAAGTTCCATCAGCCAGAAGGGGACCATCTGACTCTGCTGGCTGTGTACAACTCTTGGAAGAACAACAAGTTCTCCAACCCCTGGTGCTACGAAAACTTTATTCAGGCACGCTCCCTGCGGCGTGCTCAGGACATCCGCAAGCAAATGCTGGGAATAATGGACCGGTAAGGGAATCCTTGGAAATGGCATATTGCATATTAAATGTTGGTTTCTTATGTATATGAGCAATTTTAGCAGAGGTCTCTGCCTGGTGTCCATCTGCAGCTAATGGATTGTCCATCCTCGCCACTCGCATACCACGCACAGAACGCCTTGTATTTGTAGGAAAGTACAAGAGGTAACGGTTTGGACGGGTCTTATTTTGTACAAATTAAGCAGATCATTGTTTGCATAACCTCTTTGCCACATAGCATGTCTTCCAATTTCTAAGGTCAAATTGGAGAAAGACGGTAATTACAGTACTTCAGCCATTTATTTTTCAGTTCTGATTTTTTAATTTTTATGGATGTTAATGAAACTTTCCTGACTGAAGTGCCTATATATTGATAGACCACAGTAGTTCAGTTGTTTCCCACCCTTTTTTTCTACAAAAACTTTGGAACATTTTAGTATCATGTTGAAATTGGTAGGCTTGCATTTTTAACTGTGTAAACCTTTAAATTTCCCAATGCCTCCAGACACAAGTTAGATGTGGTGTCGTGTGGGAAGGCCACAGTCCGTGTGCAAAAGGCCATCTGCAGTGGCTTCTTCCGCAACGCTGCCAAAAAGGACCCCCAGGAGGGATACAGGACTCTCATCGACCAGCAGGTGGTGTACATCCATCCTTCCAGCGCCCTGTTCAATCGGCAGCCCGAGTGGTAAGTCTGCATGCTGCTATCCTGCCCTCAAGCCATGCTTGTCAAAACCTTTTCAGGCAGGTTGGGTTTTTTTAGCCTGCCAAGCATCCTTCTCCAACACAGAGATGGCAGTTTAATTTCACATGTGTTGGGATGAAGTTGTACTTGAATGAGCCCTGGTGCCTCTTGCCCCTCGTGCACTTGGTCTCCGGTGTGGAAACCTGTGCAAAAATAATGCAATATTAATTCCCAAAATAGTCCGCTTTTCAAGAAACTGAATTAGGAGTAACACCATCTCGATGTACTCTCCCTGCCCAGGGTGGTATACCATGAGCTGGTGCTAACTACCAAAGAGTACATGCGGGAGGTGACCACCATCGACCCGCGCTGGCTGGTGGAGTTCTCGCCGGCCTTCTTTAAGGTGTCGGACCCGACCCGGCTCAGCAAGCAGAAGAAGCAGCAGCGCCTGGAGCCCCTTTACAACCGCTATGAGGAGCCCAACGCCTGGAGGATTTCCCGGGCCTTCCGTCGTCGCTAGTTTGCAAAGTGCCTGCTGCTGTGCTTCAGACAACTCTCAAACATGAGCTTCCCACAAGGGAGAGACTACTGCCGTGGACCAGCTCGTTGAGGCGGGTTTTCTCCTGCTTTTTTTTTCTGTGATCGTTTTGTTTGCTCGTTTATGAAGCGTGAATGCTCATTGGCTAATTTTTTTTTTTTTTTTTGTGGTCCCAAAAACAGCAGGAATCCCACGTGACTACGTGTACTGTTGGCCAGTGACGTTAGCATGATGCATAAATGGAAAGCTTACCTTGAACTAGAGCCAGGGTTTGACTGGTTTCACATGAACGTTAGTGTAAATTGTTTAAAACATGGTGTTATAAATTTCCTTTAAGTAAATATCAGAACTAGTAGGGTGCAGTCTTCAGTAAGGGCTGAATAGGTATTACGATTGCATCCCTCTTAATGAAGTTTTGTTTTCTTACGCAAATGTCACCACAGGCTTATTTCCCTTTCTCATGTATGTAGATTGCACTTCACATCTTTCCTTCATCAGAGACACAAAAGCCCTAAAAGCCTGTAAGTGGTCATGGCTGATAACTAATTGAATTGGCTGCCCCTACGCACCAGTCTGGCAGATTCTGTTGCCCTCACCCCCTCCCTTTTAAGCTGGATGAAACATATCAGGATATTGAGATGTTCCAGAGCACCATTTTAAACTAACGGAAAGAACAAAGTTCATGAATCAATGGCCCACTACTTCACATCGCCATAGTCTTTAACTTGAGCAACGGAGCAGGTAGAATTTTTTTTAATTTGTGTATATATATATTTTTTTTTATGTAAAGGCAGTTGTCAGGTTAACTTTGTCTGTTTAGCCTTAAATGAATGCTATAGAGTGCAAATGTAATCCTAACCTTTTCCATACTCATTAAAATTTCTTTCTCCCGTCAGTCTGTTTTGTGTCAAAGAAACACTTTGTCGGGGAGCCAAACAATGTGGCATACCCCTTTTTCATTTCACTCATTGTGCAGAAGCATAACGTCATTCCATGTAAAACATCTGTATTTTAGTTCATCCTAGTAAATGGCTCCTAATATGGCTAAATAATGAACTACTTGCATAGCTCAATTTTATACCGCTTGCTTATTACCTAGATATAGTATAACTTTGTATGATTAGTATCCAGCCAATGCAGGTGTGCAAACTTCCACAGGTGAGTCTACAGTTCAATTTAAAAGGTAACATTTCAAAGCTTCCAATCTTTAAAATGAGTTTTCCAGCATTTAAATTGCTGTCTGTACTAAAGATAGTGTGACAAAAGCTGAAATGATGGGAATGAACCTACTTCAGGAATGTTTATTTTCAAAGCTAATTTAGCACCATCACGTGATATTATGGATGAGCAGAGAAATCTGGGTGTAATAGCTGCCTTTTTTGCAAAAAAAAACCTGTGCAAATGTTATTTGCATACATTGTTTGGAGTCTGGATTTAGCCTAGTGTCACTGACCCTGGCAGTAGTTCATGTGATACTTTAGACATGCTATGACATTCTTCCTCCATGCACTGATGGTGAACAGAACTGGGTGGAAAAACCAAGCCAATACCAAAGCGCCAGACTTTGGTTTTACACCCTGAAGAGGAAAATGATTGGACTCAGGGTAGTATTAATATTGGGTATTTATTAAGCGATCAGTTTAACCACCAGCATGTGTTTGTAATTTGATAGGCCTCAAAAGTAAGAAGAACGCAGCTTTTAAGTTCTTAATCCCTCACAGGATTATTTAAACAAAAAAAAAAAAACCCCACCATAGCCATATATACAAGGGGGGTGGGGTGAACATGTGCAAGAGGCTGAGGGGCAAGAGACACTAGTACATGTAGTTTTTGGAGTACGGTTGGGGTCCTATATTGCCGGTGGCCTGCTCAGCAGGGTATGCCACCCCCTCATCCAGGTGAGACAGGGGTACGGTGTCCTCCTCGTTGACGTAACGCTCAAGCTCTGCCTTTAAGCTGGGCCGCTGATTGTCAGGGAAAGCCAGGGAGATGAGGGCTTCAGGCTCACACACAAACTTGTACACATACCGCTCGCCAGCCACCTGTATGCCAGGAAAAGATTCACGGATGGAGAAATGTTG